>OY744608.1:1543403-1665903 GCA_963556255.1 Allolobophora icterica | reverse complement strand
CCATAAACGATGAATCGGAGAAAACCTTGAAGCCATGAACAGTCTTTCGAACAGTGGCAACAGGAAACCATTTGTTAGTGAGTTTCTTCTATGGCAAATGACATGACCAGACGATTGAAAATTATATATTGAGAATCATTTGTCAAAGAACAACGTTAGAGCGCATTTGCATTAGCGTGCTACCGAAGCAAGTGTGCAACTAGAGCAACTTGTGCAACCAGATCACGTCTCAAGAATTTGTGGTCAACAATACATCCATAAGTTTCAGTCGATGTACGTATATAACTAATCTGTAGTCAATCTCGTAACTTAGTCATGTAGGCCTATATAGGTTGCAGACTCTTGTCTAAAATACTCAGAATGTCAACGGTACTGCACACTCTTTCTCAAAACTGAGAAACTGTTCTTGAACTGGTAAGTAAAATTCAGGTATAAATCGTATGTAGTTGACTTGAGCTAATCTCTAAAAAAATTCGCACTACACACTGCACAGTACACACTCCAGACCCGTCAACTTGTACAGTCGACAATGTCAACTGCACACTTTGTGTCGGGAAACACAATATTGCCGACCCTATATAGACTAAATGATATCGACAACAAACGAATTGACATGCGAACACAAAACTTCGTCCGTTTTCCATGAAGACTCGTATCAGAACGGCAGATAAAGCCAACACCAGATGTTGAATCAAATGGTTCTTTCGAAGCTATGCTCCGTCTAATTCGTTTCGCAATCATTTTCGGTTCTTGCTCGACAGTTTTTCTAAAGGAATCCGACGCCGACGTGATGTCCTGTCAACTGGGATGCCATTGTGGCATCGAAAAGTCAAAGAACGGTTTCCTCCCAGTGGCACACTGCGTCGGCTCCAACATCTCAGGGACTCCGCTGACGCTACCTCAAGACACGGAGGTCCTCAACCTCCAGGAAAACCAGTTGGAATACATTGACGAAACAAGCTTCTCGAATCTGACACATCTTCGCCAACTCAATCTCACAGGAAACCAAATCGCTGCCATCGAAGACGCCTTTCACAACCTATCACTCCTCAGCCGTTTGTCATTGGGAAGAAACTTCTTAGACGCCCTAGACAATTCGACTTTCTTTGGACTGAGCGCTTTGGAAACCCTCGTCCTCTCCGACAACCGTATCGTTCACCTGGAGTTAGGATGCTTCTCACCGACCAACTCACTGCTTCAGCTCTTTCTCAGCGGCAACAGATTACGACAGCTACCAGTGGGATTATTTTCAACACTGGCCGCCCTCAAGGTCTTGATCCTGGACAAGAACTACCTGGAACTCATCGATGAAGGAACCTTCAGCGGGTTGGTGAAATTGGAAAACCTCTCCATCGCCTCCAACATGATTCGGAACATCCATCGCAAAGCATTCTCCGCGCTCGGCCTCCTGCAGTATCTGAACTTGGCTGGAAACCTTCTGGAGACGATTCCATCGGCCGCCTTTCGAGGAATCCGGGACACACTAGTCTGGCTGTCGGTCGAAGACAACCCAACAAGGAGGATCCGCTCCGAGGACTTCCAGCTTCTCTCGTCCCTCGTGGAATTGGTTGTTTCACGGATGTCTCAGCTGGAGATTGTCGACGCACAGGCGTTCATTGGCCTGGAAAGCCTCAATATCCTCCGTCTTCATAACAACCCTCACCTGTGCTACCTCCATCCATCTGCCATCGTTTCTTGCCGGAGACTCAGAGCCGTTTACCTCCAAGACAATAACCTGACAGCAATATCCCTGGATTTTCTCGACCAAGCCAACGCTCTGCAGGTGCTTCGTATTAGCGGCAACTCCATACGGTGCGATTGTAACGTTCGCCGGATAAAAAACAGCTTGAAGCTGATGGAAAAAAGCACCAGGTGCAATGCGTTTAACGTAACCAACTGCTTTGCAAACGAAACCCATCGTTTGCCGGTGTGCAGCAGTCCGGACAAACTGAAAGGACTTGCGATTAAGGACGTCCGTGTTCCGGCCGTCTGTCCGCCAACCGTTGTCGTCCTCTTCCCCGGTACAATCCACCGGAAACTGGGCGACACCCTGACCCTCGACTGTCGCGGCACCGGCGATCCCAATCCCGGAGTCTTCTGGATCGTTCCGATCAACCGAATCCTTAACCACACCGCGCACAACAATCGGACACGGCTGGACGCCTTCGGTTCACTGACCGTGACGAGTCTGCGACCGTCTGACGCTGGCGTCTACTCATGCGTGACGTACAGCGCCACCGGAAACGACACGGTCCGTACGACTCTGCGCATCTTCAACCCGAACGCTCACGTGCTTCCGCTCGCGACGGACTACGACTCTATCACCGTCACCTGGAGCGGAACGAATTCGACGATGCGGTCGACTGACTACGCGATCGCGTTCCGGGTGTCCGACACGGACACTGCCTTCGGAACCGTCCAGCTGAGTCCGTACATGCGGAAGTACACGGTGAACGGACTGCAACCGGGGACGACCTATGAGTTCTGCATGACCTACATCGCGTCGACATGGCGAGGAAGGGGAGACGACAATCCTCTGCTCGGCTGCACACGGCTCTCAACCAGATCCGACAAACTCGTGGACGGAATTCGTCGACTGCCCATAAAGGCGGCGCTGATCGTTGTGGCTGCGACGGTCGTTGTGGTTGTCCTCTGTATCGGGGTGAGGACCGTCTGTAGGCAGAGGCAGCGGAAGGCCTACCAGACACCCGTCGGAGTCGATCAGTACAGGAAAGTGGGCGCCGTGTCGCAGATTCCGCTCGACAACATACTTCATCCACCGTCGACGCCGATCGCTACTTCGAGAACGTCGCTCGTCGGAATACACTGAGTGGGTCGCTTAGGGGTAAAGTAGAGCCCCCTCCCCAAGTGAGATCTCCAGTGGAATGAAAGACAGGCCCACAACTCCTGAAGAACTAGAACAAGAACGAGAGACAGGCAGACAGACCGACAGATACAGAGACAGAGAAATGCAACTAAGGCAGGGGGCAGCTCAAATGTCACGGGAACATTGTTCCAAAGGGAAATGAGACCTCTACTTAACTTGACCTTTTTTGTATCCCATGCGGAACGTGTACAGAAGAGGCGCTCATTCCCATCCCTTCACCCCTTGAGCCTCCAATGGACGAATCCAAAGGTCCTGGACGTGGGGGCCAGTGCATCGCAGGACTTGCCATTCGCTACCCAGCGTAGGCCTCAACTGCTTGGTGACAGCGTTTGCATAAACGACTTGTCCATGGTTCTTACACGTAATGAGTTCAGCGGACTCGAAGCCGCAGTCGTTCGAGTGCAGACCCAGCGTGTCACCGAACGGACCAGAGTCGCCTAAAAACCTAACGCCATTTCATAATGAAATGCTTTTAAGACAGTTTGAGAATGTTTGCTGCAAAGAACCGAATGCAACACTACGTGATTGAAACGGAGGAATGTTCCTGTTCCACGAAGATGTTCTAATACACGAGAAGGAACGACTGGATCGAGTTGAAGTGTAGTAACTTATTAAGCGCAGTAATATATCGACAGTTTTCATTTGAAATATAAACAATCAAACACGTGGTTTAAATTGCGAGCTGTGACGACTAACTCATATTCATATTACAAATTACCGAGATTTACAGTTAGGCCTACATTGCATACTTTTGCGCCCAAAAGAGGTACATCGAGAAAACCATGTCATTCGCAGGCGCTCAGTCAAAACAAAATCGTTGAGGCAGGTGAGGTATATGAAGCCCGTAAGAGCCAGTTTCTCTGATCAACTTCGGTGGCCAGTCAGAATCCGAAGGATTTCGTTTGACTGGCCGAAACACAGCAGTCATTTTTAGGGAAAAGCTAGTTCCATTGTGTGTGCCTGTATACTTGTGTGTTTGTGTGCGAGAGCGTGGTTGTGTGTTGGCCTATCTGTGAATAAGAACTTACGTTTGTGCGTGTAGTTGTGTGTGTGTGTGTGTGTGTGTGTGTGTGTGTGTGTGTGTGTGCGTGTGCGTGTGCGTGTGCGTGTGTGTGTGTTTGGTTGTCCCTGCGTGTCTGTACGTGACTCTTCGTGTAAACACGTTACTGCTGTCGCGTTTAGACTGACGTGAATTGCTACTGGCGCCATCTAACGAGTGAACGCCCTCTAGCGAATTATTGTAATTTGACATTTGTATAGTGCCGCTTAGAGAGCAAACGGACTCGGAGATGCTCTCTGCGCTAACCTATGCGATGTTAAATGTCATCAAGAAGTAGCCTATCTTCTCAGATTTACCCCATTCCTTAATACAGCAGAGAGATCATCGCTGTCAAGTAGCTTCCAGACTTCTTGGACTCAAGACTCAATTCAGACTTTGGAATTCATGACTCGGACACTAACATCCGGGACTCAGACACAAACCTGATTAAGTCAGAGCTATTAAGAGTAAGCGCGCATCTTATTCCTGGCACGTAGAGAGCCAAGACGTATTGGCGCCTTCGCTTTGTCCGCTGAGAATGGTCAATAGAAAAGCTATCCACTACACCATCTGGCGATTTTTCACAAGATATCCTCGGGAACTGGAAATAGTCTCTTAGGCAACATGAGAGGCAGCCATAGGTATGAAATGATGCCATGATGGTCAAGAGTTGTATAGGACCGCCTTAAAAAAAAGTCTACTCAACGAAGAAGAAAAGAGCAGTCCCTTGAGCTAGCCTGACAGGCAGCCATGGGTATGAAGTGCTATCGACTTCATTTTCTTAGCGTCAGCGTAGGAGGCTGGTAGCTAGTCATATCCCTCGCCGTCTCATCTTCCCACCGACAGTGTACGGTCAATGTGCTCATTATAGATGAGTTGGCTTGAGGGCTTAGGTGGAGAAGAAACCTCGAACCAATTTCTGCCATGGCGGGAATTTAAAAAAATTTTATAACAAATTTTAAATTAAAAATTTAAAAAAATATAATGATGCTAGATTGTTAAATCTGCCTCTGCGTAATAATCAACCAGACAATGTTAATTCGTCATCACATAATTGTCTTCAGTATCATTATCATCATCATTAACATCAAATCGTTATCACTATCAAAGTTGGTGAATCAATGGAAAGGGCATGTCCTTTCACCCATGCACGTAAGTTAGCAACCTAGTTAGTGAGTGAGCGGGCGAGTGGGTCAGTCAATCAGTCAGTCTGACTCAGTCAGTAAGTCAGACAGTCATTTCTGTTAGTCAGCCAATGAAAGTCAGTCAGTGAGTTAGTAAGTAATGCAGGCACTGCAATCTGTCAATGATCATCTTCTGAAAAAGTCTTTATGAGCTAGTCATAAAACCACAACTAGGCCCCTATGAAAATATCAATGCAAATCTCAGAAATTTCTCAGGGAGACCAGCTTAAACAACGGCGCCATATCAAATCAAGTACGCAATAGCCAGGCTGCCTTGTCCGTTCCGGGGCCAGGCCAGAGTCCGGAGAGGTCAACCTGAGGAGACAGCATAAACTCAGGAACTATCTTAACTAAAGAACACATCTTAACTAAGAACTATCTTAACTAGAGAACACATCTTAACTAAAGAATATATCTTAACAAAAGAACACATATTAACTAAAGAACTATCTTAACCAAAGAAGAAAGCATAACTAAAGAACATATTCTAACTAAAGAACACATCTTAACTAAAGAATTATCTTAACAAAGGAACACATCTTGACTAAAGAACATTCCTTAAGCAAAGAAAACATTTAAACCAAAGAACATATCTTAACTAAGGAACACACCTTAATAAATAATTATCTTAACTAAAGAACACATATCTTGACTAAAGTGCCACCTTAACTAAAGAACACAACTAAACCAAAGAACTATATAAACTAAAGAACACGTCTTAACTACCTAACTAAAGTCACATTTAGAACAAAGAACTACCTTAACTAAAGAACACATCTTAAATTAAAAATACAATCTTAACTAAAAACAAACTTTAATTAAAGAACGCATCTTAACTAAAGAAAATATCTGACCTAAAAACACTTCTTAACTAAAGAATTATCTTAACTAAAGAGCACATCTTAGCTAAAGAAATGTCTTAACTAAGGAACACATCTAAATCAAAGAACATATCTTAACTAAAGAACACATCCTAACTAAAAACACATCTTAACTAAAGAACCGTCTCAACCAAAGAACCGTCTCAACCAAAGAACACATCTTAACTAGGAAAACTATCTTGACTAAAGAACACATCTTAACTAAAGAACATTTCTTAACTAAAGAACACATTTTAACTAAAGAACGTTTCTTAACTAAAGAACACATCTTAACTAAAGAACACATCTAAAATAAAACACTATCTCAACTAGAGAACATATCTTAATTAAAGAATTACCTTAACTTAAGAACACGTCTTGACTAAACAACTGTCTCAACTAAAGAACTCATCTAAACTAGAGAACTAACTAAAGAACACATCTTAACTAAAGAACTATCTTAATTAAAGAAAACCTCTTAACTAAAGAAATATCTAAACTAAAGAACACATCTTACCTAAAGAACTATCTTTAACTAAAGAACACATCTTAACTAAAGAACATACCTTAAGTAAAGAACAAATCTTAACTAAGGAATATATCTTAACTAAAGAACACTTCTTGTCTAAAGAACTATCTTACCTACACAGCACATCTTAACAAAAGAACCATCTTAGCTAAAGAACAAATCTAAACTAAAGAACATAACTAAAGAACACATCGTAACTAAGGAACAGATCTTAACTAAAGAGCAGATCTTAACTAAAGAACATACCTTAAGTAAAGAACAAATCTTAACTAAGGAATATATCTTAACTAAAGAACACTTCTTATCTAAAGAACTATCTTACCTACACAGCACATCTTAACAAAAGAACCATCTTAACTAAAGAACAAATCTAAACTAAAGAACATAACTAAAGAACACATCGTAACTAGGGAACAGATCTTAACTAAAGAGCAGATCTTAACTAAAGAGCAGATCTTAAGTAAAGAACACATCTTAACTAAAAAAAACTATCTTCACTAAAGAACACATCTTAACTAAAGGATTATCTAACTAAAGAAGAGATCTAAGCTAAAGAGCATATCTTAACTAAAGAACACATCTTTACTAAAGAACTATATCAACTAAACAACACAGCTGCTGGTCCCTCGGATGCGCACTGCACGACCCAATCTCAGAGTTTTGCTGTTATGGGCCCCTCCAGCTGGAACCGCTTGACTCAGGCTCCTAGAGTTCACCTCCTCACTCTCCCAGGGTCTCCTGCCCAGTTCTGCAAGCGCCTGAAAACCTTTCTTTTCGTCAGTTAAGACACCGGGTCGGGAGCGTCTCTGACTTTGAGTGGCGCTATATGAGTTATTGATTACAATTACAATAATAATTAAGGTAAACAGTTACGCTCGGCCTGCAAGAGACAATGCTCTGTCATGGCAATGATGACGTCATAGGCCATTTACACAGGATTTGGGGAAATAATTGAAGCGATGATCGCTGCAGATGATGATTACAAAATATTTCAAACCAAACTGTCGTAAATCCTGGCCGATTCGGCTTCGACGGATACAGTCTTCGAAATCACGAGATGTTGACTTAATAATAAATAGCTTAATACATGTAGAAATCCAACTCTAACGCCTACATAGAATCTATATCATTTACACCCAGTTTGAAAATTTCGACTTACACCGCAAACTGATGACGTCACGATAATAATTGTTATCTATTATTATAATTATACAAGTTTTTGCAAACTATAAGCCGTCATTCATTTCTGGGCTACTCGATCGCCTCATTGTTTCAATCCGAGGTGCCTAAAACAGAAAGGGAGTTTCCAATTTGAAGGGTAAATGTAAATGTAAATCTCCGAAATTTCTCAGCGCCACACAAAAGCCGCGTCAGGGAAACCAGTTTATTCACCGGCGCTATATCAAATCAAGTCCACAATAGCCAGGCTGCCTTGTCCGTTTCGGCGCAGGTCAGAGTCCGGGGAGGTCAAGCCGAGGAGACAGGAAGGTGCCACGGTGGAAATCGGTGACGATAGTGGTCGTGTGGTGGCGCAGAATTGGAATCAGGATAGGATTTATTGAAGAGTTCGGTTTTCATTCGTCAATGGAAACCAGCGGAGGACAGTGCAAGCGGAGAAGAGGTGAAATTAACAGGCGAGATAGAAGGAAGAGTAACAGGCGGAGATCTTTTGGAAGATCATTCCATAGAGTCGGTGCAGCATAGACTATAGCACCATAATCGTAATGTCTAAGAGATCATCAATCGGAGATCGCTTCAAGTGAAATCACAGGGAAAGCAGCGATTTCACTTAAAGACCAAAAAACCATGCTCCATTGGAAATGCTTGGTTAAAATGCGACAGATCAAAGAATTCAGAAGCGAGGCGACGATTCGTATGCAAGTGGAAAGAGATGAGTTATGAATAAGTTTAGACCTCAATGACCTCAAAAGATTGACAGATCGAACTGGACAGCAAATTCCAACGCCTTCGACCATCGACCGAGAAAGACGAGAGCCCATCACTGTTGAGCGCGGAGCACACTGAGAATCACAGCATCCTCTGATCAAGAGGAACATCTATAATGTAGGCCTAAGAGAGGTCAACACATGGAACAGAGATAGGTCGGTTGATTAAAATGTGCTACTTTGTGAACTACTATACAGATTTTTAAATAGACTCATTGCTCATGGTAAGTAAGTAAGTTTAGTATATCCTTTATTCCAGTGGCGGCGATCTTGTCTGAGAGGTGGGGGGACAAAGTCGGCCACAATCTCGTCGACGACCGTTTTTTTTAAATCTTGTCCCCCCCAAAAATTTTCTGCCACTTCATCTCCAAAAAATTTCGCCTTCATCTCCGAAAAAAGTTGATGACCTTTTTTTTATTTTTCCCAGTGGTAAATCCTAAAAATTTTCAATCTCATCTTCCAAAAAAGTTGATGACCTTTTTTTATTTTTCCCAGTGGTAAATCCTAAAAATTTTCAATCTCATCTTCCAAAAAAGTTGATGACCTTTTTTTTATTTTTCCCAGTGGTAAATCCTAAAAATTTTCAATCTCATCTTCCAAAAAAGTTGATGACCTTTTTTTTATTTTTCCCAGTGGTAAATCCTAAAAATTTTCAATCTCATCTTCCAAAAAAGTTGATGACCTTTTTTTATTTTTCCCAGTGGTAAATCCTAAAAATTTTCAATCTCATCTTCCAAAAAAGTTGATGACCTTTTTTTTATTTTTCCCAGTGGTAAATCCTAAAAATTTTCAATCTCATCTTCCAAAAAAGTTGATGACCTTTTTTTTATTTTTCCCAGTGGTAAATCCTAAAAATTTTCAATCTCATCTTCCAAAAAAGTTGATGACCTTTTTTTTATTTTTCCCAGTGGTAAATCCTAAAAATTTTCAATCTCATCTTCCAAAAAAGTTGATGACCTTTTTTTTATTTTTCCCAGTGGTAAATCCTAAAAATTTTCAATCTCATCTTCCAAAAAAGTTGATGACCTTTTTTTTTATTTTTCCCAGTGGTAAATCCTAAAAATTTTCAATCTCATCTTCCAAAAAAGTTGATGACCTTTTTTTATTTTCCCAGTGGTAAATCCTAAAAATTTTCAATCTCATCTTCCAAAAAAGTTGATGACCTTTTTTTATTTTTCCCAGTGGTAAATCCTAAAAATTTTCAATCTCATCTTCCAAAAAAGTTGATGACCTTTTTTTATTTTCCCAGTGGTAAATCCTAAAAATTTTCAATCTCATCTTCCAAAAAAGTTGATGACCTTTCTTTAGTCCTCCACCTACTTTCCTGACTTTTCCATGCCTTTCAAAATAACTCACGACTTTTTTAACTATTCGTTTCCACAGAATTTTCGCCTTTTTTTCCTTCTCTTCCTTTTTTCCTTCTCTTATACATTACCTTTTTTCTTCAAATTTTTGGGGGGGGACACTTCTGCTCAAAACAACTTTTCTGGTCAAAAAGGCACTCAAAACTCATTTTCGCCCTCACACACAATTGCATTTCTTGACCTTTTTTTATGTATCTTCAAAATTTGGGGGGTCCGATGTATGGTGTGACCCCCCACTCTTAAAGGTGGGGGGTCTTGTCCCCCTCGACCCCCCTAGATCGCCGCCCATGCTTTATTCTACCAACTGCTAACCGCACTTTGGTTTACAAAAAGTACTTGGCAGAGCAAGCTAACGGTCCTATTGGTTTTTTAAAATTGTTCATCTGCACAGTAACCAGAAAAGTCATCGACTAATTATACTAGAACTGCAGTAAATCACTCTATTAATTAAAAATAAGTGTTATATCTTACAGAGTGACCAACTGACTAATTATATACGAGCAGTCATTGATTAATTATATTACAGCAAGAGTAAATCATTTTGATTATAAAATTTTTACGTCTAAGGGTGTCGGCTGTTAGGATAAGTCTGTTATGCAATCGTGGTCGCAGTGAGTAGGCAACTGGTCTGGCTTGGTGTAGCAACCCGTGTAGAACGTGTGTACAGTCGCACACAACCACCCGCGGAAGAGGCGGGATCTGCCCTCTGGCAAAGCTGCTCAAAACTAGGGACAATAGACAGATAAGCAATGAATGCCACGTGGGCGGAATATGCTGATAAGATAACAATGATAATTTATCGTGTTGATTGACAAGCTCACTGACAAACCGCAGTAAGTTACATTGAAGCAATTGAAACATAATGTTACAATTATCAAGACCTTAACTAACACGTCTTTGCAGCCTGTTTGGGCGCTCGCTCATTTTACTGCTGCCCGTATACGTAGTGGAAGGTTGAGTCGACCCAGAGGGGGCTTGCGGGTATCGAACCGCGACTTTCAAGATCTAATGCTCTTCAGGCCAGAGTGTTAGGCCTACCATTCATCTATCCCCCTCTCCACAGGCCAGCTTACAGGTTCAACATTATTTTAATCAATCATTATTGTTGTAATCTTACCGTTTTAAGAGAAGGCGATGAGAACAGGAAAGTATTGCTATTAAAAAATTATAAACGATTTCACTAATAATAATGCAATGCGCTCTCAGTTAAAACGCAAATATTAAATAAAGATGACATTATATGACGTCATCGTGGTTGCCATGGGAACTCATTATAATGAAATGAATATCTTTAGGCTTAACAATCTCTTCTTAATGGTCCAGAAGTACATTCCTGTCCGCACCCACAGGATTATTTACCGTCCAATCACTTCGCTCAACCCGCTTCTCTTCCGCCCTAACACTGCTTCGCCCTTCCGTTGCTTCATCGCTAAAATTTGCCAGTCGCTCCATATCCACAGCTGTTTCGCCTCTCTGGAATAAACTTCAGATAAAATTACGACAATTATCCATCCATATATTACGTACCCAATGAGAAGGTGCACATGTGATTGTATTTAGGCGATTTTGCGTACGGGTGCGTATGGCGAGGGGGAGGGGTCTCGACAAAATGTGTTATACATGTATATTTGTCTATTGAGTAGACTGGTTGTCATACCGCAACCAGGAAAGCAAAGTAAATTTCTAATTATGAAGTCTACTTATATTCCTACTTTATCAATTTTATGAAGTAGCCTATTAAACCTTTTTAAAATGTAAGTGTTGTTAGTATTGTAGCGGAACCCGGGGGCAGAACTATTTTACCAGGATGGCCCAGCCCCGGTATCCGTGTTTGAGTTGTAAGTCCGTGGAGTAAGGCTTCCCTTATCAAGCGGAAGACTTGAGCGACTTCTATAACGCACTTTATTAAAGCAAACAAATCGACTATCCGTCGTAATCAAATTGTATGAAATCAACTAGTTCAACAGTCGACAATGTACTTGATCCTTGCTAATGAAGATTCGATGTCCATCGGCCACCACACGAGACGCAGCACATTTCACAGAGTTCCAAGTTACCGATGAGCAATTAATGTTACCCGTTCAACGCCAGAGATTACTTCGCTTCTGTAGCGCCAACGTCCGTAGGAATTCGCGTATTCGAAGTCCGCAACGTTCTTTCTCGCCACGCAATTTATAACGCTTCTATTGCGCCAAGTGTCGTTCGCAACAGTTCATTCACGCCACAAAGTCCACAGTACTTCTATTGTGCAGTTAAGTTCGCAACGTTCTGTCGACGACGTGTAGTTCGCTACAACTACAACTTTCTTTGACGACGACAACTTTCTGACGACGACGACTTCAACTCCCGAACTCCGACTGACTGTTGACTGCACTGTACTGTACTGTTTCGACTGACCGCTGACTGCTGCTCCGTGTGTCTTCCTCTTTCTCTTTTATATTGTCCGAACTGGCATACTGCTGGCAGATGTTAGGTCACGTGACTGTAGACGGCTGGCAGACTGCTGGTCTATGGCTGGTCTATGTGACTGGCAGACTACTGGCAGATGGCTGGTCTATGGCAGGTCTATGGCTGATCACGCGATTGGCAGACTGCTGGCATACTGCTGGTCTATGTGACTGGCAGACTGCTGGCAGACGGCTGGTCTATGGCAAGTCTATGGCTGATCACATGATTGGCAGACTGCTGGTCTATGTGACTGGCAGACTACTGGCATACTGCTGGCAGGTGGCAGGTCTATGGCTGGCGTATGGCAGGTCACGTGATTGGCAGACTGCTGGCATACTGCTGGTCTGCAAAATCTCCACAATCTTCCCCAACAACAACACAAAAGCCCCATTTTTGTGGACAAAATAAACTATCAGCTGAGAAAAACGCCAACCTCAACAAAGATAGGCAACCAGCCACAAAAGAAACAACCAAAATGGTCCTCTTAGACCCAGAAGAAATGGTCAGCGTGAATAGAAAAACGACTTAAACCATCTAAATCAGTCCAATTCACATCGCAAAAGAAATGACCCACTTAATTTCTCAAAGAAAAATGGTCAAAATGACTGAATTAACTTTTCAAAGAAAAAGATGATCAAAAGGACTCGAACAATCACTCCAAAAAAAAACTTAAGTGAATCTCAATGAATGATGAAACAATCCGACCAACGACTCAATCAATCTCAATAACCTCAACCGCAGTGGGCTTCTTCACGAGTCCATCAGTGCATGGTCCAATTTTGGTTGGATTCGAGAAGTCCATACAATTCCATCCCTTATGAATCCCACGATAGAAAGAACGAGGGTAGTCAGGAAAGGCAACCCGCATCCGCTCCACAAATTCATCCTCCAAAGTCCCCACCGAAGCCACTCGAGCAAAACGAATCAATTTCTCCACAATGTCCACCGTTAAATTATGCAGAGAGAAAGTCTCCCCTGCCATTATGGGTTCCATGGGGGCCAAACCACCTACTCCCACCACCGAACTAGAAGAAGGTACCACAATCTCGTGAACCGGAGCAAGTTGAGAAGGTGAAGAAATGTCGCTTGCCAAAGAAAACTGAGAGGGCGGAACTACATCACTGGACAGCGAAAATTGAGGAGAAACAGCATCACTCACCGCAGAAAAAGTCTCATCGTATGCAAACTCCGATAAAATCTCATCCAGTCTCAGAGGCAACCCATCTCCAAGATCGGCATCGTCCATGCTAACATCTGGGAGAGAAGCAATAAACTTACGCCATTCCTCATCGTTCATAGGAGGCTCAAGTCCCGATGTCTCTTCTGGCTCGGAAATATTCTCAAACAACGGGGCACCACAACTCGCTTGTCCGGAAAGTGTTTCAGTTTCCGAAGATCTTTTCGCAGAAGTTTCCGCCATCATAATTTTACGCACATTTCTTTCGTGACGCTTTTTCCGATGACGCCAAAGCGAGGTTTTAGCATACCATCCTCGATATTGTTTTCCACAAATATCGCAACTCAACACTTCTTCCTTCTTTCGCTTAACCTCCATTGTATTTTCACCTCAGTTCTAGCTTTTCGTTTAAGAAAAATTCTTCTGAAATCACTCGAACGCGTTTTGAAAAAGTTTCCCTCGTTTACAACAATCGCAATGGCCTTCTTATGATACGACGCGGTCGCTCGCTAGCATGCATCGCTAGCCCAGCGCCAACACCGCCCGACGGCTCCTGCGTGTCGCTCGGCCTAGAAGTAGGCCCCGCCTCCTCTGCTGGCCGATGTTTACGTCTCCGGAGGGTCCTTCCAAGACTGTTCGTGCTTGACTGAACTGCCTCTGTCACTTGAGAGTCACAGGAATCAACGGAAACTTTCTTTGGAGGAGATCGCCTATCAAGCGACCCTGCTATGGTTCGCTGGGGCGATTGAACGCCCGGTGCATCCAACTTTTGTCCCGTCTCCCTTGGAGGCTCAGGGGCCGTTCCAATAAAAGTCGCATCAGACTGCGTTCCATCCACCGCTCCTTCTTCCCATTGTCCTGCCGTTCGGCTATAACACGGACGAAGTCTATCAATATGTACAATAAATGGTTTAGAACGAGGCGACTTTTGCAACTGAAAATTAACCAAACCACAACGCTTTATCACCATGTACGGCCCTCCAAAATTTTTCCCCCATTTTGGGCTACGACCCACAAATTTCCTTGGTGAAAATAGCCATACCCAGGCTCCAACCTGATACTCAACGGGCTTCACACGAAGATCATAGCTTTTCTTACGCCGTTCAGCGCTCCGTCCTAATTCTCTGCGCACAACCTCGTACGCGTTTCTCATGCGTTCCATCAGCTCATCTACAAAGGCCATATATGTAGGTAAATCTTCCGAAGCTTCCTTTGTTCGCCCGTAGACTAAATCTACGGGTCCTCTTGCCTCTCTTCCAAACACTAACAGATTCGGTGAGAAACCTGTTACTTCATGAATCGAACTTCTATAGGCGGCGAGGACATATGGAAGTCTCTCGTCCCAGTCACGTTGATTCGTTTCAACGACCTTGGCCAACATGGCATTCATCGTCCTATGAAAACGCTCGATAAGACCGTTACATTGGGGATGGTAGCCAGAAGTTCGTACCTTATCAATATCTAACAACTTGCACATTTCGTGAAATAACTTCCCGTCAAAGTTTCGTCCTTGGTCAGTCAAAACCTGGAGGGGCGCACCATACCGTACCACTACCGTCTCCACAAAAGCCTTGGCAATTGTCGAAGCCTCCTGATTCGATAACGGAACAGCTTCAACAAACTTGGTAAAATGGTCCATCATGGTTAATATGTAGACATGTCCTCGCCGACTTCTCGGATGAGGCCCAGTCACGTCTAAACTTACTCGCTCAAATGGTTCTCCACATGGTACAGGTTGAAGAGGTCCTCTCTTCGGCGGTTGTCCGCGCCAGTACCGACAACACTGTTCACAACGCTGACAAAATCTCTTTACATCCTTTGACCAGCCAACCCAATAGGCACGTCTTCTCACTTGCCAGCGCGTTCGGCGTACCCCCAAATGACCGCCTGTGATTCCGGTGTGTGCTAACCGCATAAACTCATGCTTCATGGACCTAGGCATAAGGATTTGCTCTAACCCCATAGGGTGTCTCCGATAAATCACTCCATCCTGTAAACACAGAGCGTCCTTCTGATACCAATAGGTTTTCACAGCTTCACTCTCCGTCAATATCTCCGTCAGATCGGGAAATCCGGCTCCGTCAGTTAACCAATTATAAACTAATCGCAAGTCTGCATCTATCTTTTGAGCTTCTGCTACATCATTATCAGGCAAACCGACACCGGTGTCCACAACTTCCTTTATTTCTCGACTTTCCACTATTTCTTCTTCACCCGTAATGGTCCCACATTGCCGACAAGGCTTCCTAGACAAAGCGTCCGCATTTCCATGACTTTTCCCTGGCCTATGTACAATCTCGAATTCAAACTCCGCGAGGCGCTCTAGCCATCGTCCCTGTTGTCCAATAGGTTCCGGGGTCTTCCACAACCACTGAAGCGCAGCATGGTCAGTGCGGAGAACGAAACGCTTCCCCAACAAATATTGTCTATAAACCTTAGTGAAATAGACCACAGCTAACAACTCCTTTCGAGTTATACAGTAATTCCTCTCGGCCTTAGAGAACAATCGACTGCCATAAGCTATAACCTTTTCCTGTCCATCTATGCGCTGAGACAATACAGCTCCTATCCCCACATCCGAAGCATCACAATCCAACACGTACACAGCGTCATCCACAGGCAACCCCAAGATAGGCGCCGTTGTCAAAGCCGTCTTTAATCGATCAAATGATTTCTGACAAGCCTCGTCCCAGGTAAACATCCTGCCTTTTCTGGTTAACGCAAATAACGGCTCAGCCAGGCTAGAAAATCCCAAAATAAACTTCCGATAATAGGCACAAAGGCCTAAAAAGGCTCTTACCTCACCCAAACACCTGGGCGTAGGCCAAGAAACTACCTCCTTTACCTTAGAAGGATCCACGGCTACTCCTGCAGCCGACACAATATGTCCCAAGAAGCAAACTGTGCGTCTTAAAAGATGACACTTATTCGGTTTTAACTTCAACTTAGCGGCTCGAAGGCGACGAAAAACCAAAGCCATCCTCTCCAAATGCTGCTTACAAGAATTTCCAAAAATTATAACATCATCCAAATAAACCAAGCAGATTTCAAAATTCAACCCGGAGAGCACAATATCCATTAGTCGCTGAAAAGTGGCAGGCGCGTTGCAGAGGCCAAAGGGCATGACCCGCCAACCAAAAATGCCCCGCCGCGTGACAAAAGCAGTCTTATGAGCGTCCTCAAGATTCATCGCCACCTGGTGGTATCCGCTCCGCAAATCCAAAGTACTAAACCACTCAGAACCAGAAAGAGCGTCTAGACATTCATCCACACGGGGTAACGGATAAGAATCTTTTTTGGTTTTGTCATTCAGCTGGCGATAATCAATACAAAATCTTAACGAGCCATCCTTCTTCTTCGCCAATACCACATTTGCAGCCCATTCACTCACAGCAGGTTCAATCACACCGGCTGCTAACATCTCATCTAACTTATTATCTATTTCTGTCCGATAAGAAAGAGGCTGCCTCCTCAAAGGTTGTCTAACGGGACGAGCCGACCCCGTGTCAATCCGGTGCTCACAAACTGAAGTCCTTCCCAAATCCTGGTCTGAGACTGAAAATACATCAATATACTCGGTCAATAAATCTTTTAACTCCTTTCTTACCTCTGAAGGCACATCCTCCGAGAGACTATCCATCAAACCTTCAACCACCTGATAATCCACAGTCTCCTTACCTTCCTCTTTACTCCTTTCCTCTTCCACAACCTGCACAGGATGTAACTCCCCTATCAGAAAATCTTTTGCCAACATCGCTGGCTCCTTTCCTAAATTAATCATACGGACCCGAGGGGACGCCTCATCATCATCGACAATCACTCTTGCAACATGCACACCCGGCATAATTTCAGCAGCTTCCGTTATCCAGGCAGGCGCCGTGACAGACAAATTGCCATACACCATTTTAGAAGAAACATCGCTCTGCGAACGAGGAAGTACAGTGACATCCTCCGCAACAACAACACGACGACACCAAACAGCTCCATCTCCCCTCACCAACGGAATCCGTCTACGACCAATAAAGAGGGCACCATTACCAAAACCCAAACGGCATCGATTCTCCCTCAACCAATTCATTCCAAGCAAAGGTTCAGAGACCTGATCCGACACAAGAAAACGAGTGACAATTTCAAAGCCACGCCAGATTCTAAGTGGAACACTAACCTCCCCAAGAACCCGAATGGAAGAGCCATTCGCAGCCAAAAGGATACGCGTGCTTGGTTGCAACTCCAGCCCCTCAACATCAGAAGCAGGCACAATGCTTACCTCCGACCCCGTGTCGATAAGACAAAGGCGTGATCGTCGTTGGATAGTAGCTCGAACGTAGATGGCATTATTTGACAGAGTGTAGGGTCGTTCCCGCGTAGTATGGTTAGTGACCACGGCATCTGCCGGAGTCAGTCCTTCGGAGTAGTTCGCTTCGCTGTCTTGAGGTTGACCATCGCGGCCACGAGGTTGCCAACACTGTCGAGCAATATGTCCGACCCGACCACAGTTGTAGCATGAGGGACGACGTCCAGCTGCTTGACGGTTCTGACGGACCTGGCCAGTATTTGAAGACGCTTGAGAGCACTTCCGTAGTTCCTCCAGCTGGTCAGATATTCTTTTCTCGAACTCCTCTTGTCGCTTCCGCTGGGCCGAAAAGAAACTGTCCAGCTGCGCACGAAGTTGATTGTTCACGTCCACATCTTGGGTTCCCCTAACCCGGTTCGGAGGTCGACGTCGATCATCAGTATCAGCCATCTGCTGATAAGCGCTGAGGCGTAACGCCATGCGATACGCCTCGTCGATTGACTTGGGCTCTCTCTCCCTGACCTTTAACGATAGTTCCTTGTCTCTGATCGCTTCCAAGAAAGCGTCACGTGCAACAATCTCCGTTGTCTCGCTGGAAGGAACGGGATAAGCTAACACGACTAACCGACGAATGTCGTGAAGCAAGTCACTCAGGCTTTCATCCGAACGTTGACGTCTGTAATAAAGCTGAGCGCGAAACGTTTCAGCTTGTCCTTCTGCTCCGTATCTTTGACGTAGTCTCTCGACGAGTTGCTCGTAGGTAATGTCCGATCTGGCTCCGAAGTCCCATAAAAGCTGTGTGGCCGCTTTCTCCAACGCAACACGTAGAAAATCCACTTTATCAGCGCCCGACCACTGATTATGCTTCGCACACACTTCAAACTGTGCGAGAAAGGATTCAAGGGAACCAGTCCCGTCGAACTTTCCAGGCTTCATATAGGTCATCTTGCGACCGAGTAGCGCACCAACGTTCTCAAGCAATCGCGATTCCGAGGCAGTTTCTTTCGCGGACGATGCTCCTCTTTTGCCATCATCGACTGCTGCCACAGACGCCGGGTCGTCGAAGTCGATACTCTCCAGCAGCCGACTGGAGTCCGGTTTAATCTTTCCTGAAGCCTTCGAGTATTTCACGGAGGGCGTCGAACAGATCGGAGGGTCGGTCGACGAATCTCCGATGTCGAGCAACGTGTAGATAATCGTCTTGTCTCCATCGGCGACAGCCATCTTTACGCAGTCAGCGAATCAAACGATGAATCAGAAGTCAACAAACTGTAAACTCACCCCACTGCTGGTGCCAAATTGTAGCGGAACCCGGGGGCAGAACTATTTTACCAGGATGGCCCAGCCCCGGTATCCGTGTTTGAGTTGTAAGTCCGTGGAGTAAGGCTTCCCTTATCAAGCGGAAGACTTGAGCGACTTCTATAACGCACTTTATTAAAGCAAACAAATCGACTATCCGTCGTAATCAAATTGTATGAAATCAACTAGTTCAACAGTCGACAATGTACTTGATCCTTGCTAATGAAGATTCGATGTCCATCGGCCACCACACGAGACGCAGCACATTTCACAGAGTTCCAAGTTACCGATGAGCAATTAATGTTACCCGTTCAACGCCAGAGATTACTTCGCTTCTGTAGCGCCAACGTCCGTAGGAATTCGCGTATTCGAAGTCCGCAACGTTCTTTCTCGCCACGCAATTTATAACGCTTCTATTGCGCCAAGTGTCGTTCGCAACAGTTCATTCACGCCACAAAGTCCACAGTACTTCTATTGTGCAGTTAAGTTCGCAACGTTCTGTCGACGACGTGTAGTTCGCTACAACTACAACTTTCTTTGACGACGACAACTTTCTGACGACGACGACTTCAACTCCCGAACTCCGACTGACTGTTGACTGCACTGTACTGTACTGTTTCGACTGACCGCTGACTGCTGCTCCGTGTGTCTTCCTCTTTCTCTTTTATATTGTCCGAACTGGCATACTGCTGGCAGATGTTAGGTCACGTGACTGTAGACGGCTGGCAGACTGCTGGTCTATGGCTGGTCTATGTGACTGGCAGACTACTGGCAGATGGCTGGTCTATGGCAGGTCTATGGCTGATCACGCGATTGGCAGACTGCTGGCATACTGCTGGTCTATGTGACTGGCAGACTGCTGGCAGACGGCTGGTCTATGGCAAGTCTATGGCTGATCACATGATTGGCAGACTGCTGGTCTATGTGACTGGCAGACTACTGGCATACTGCTGGCAGGTGGCAGGTCTATGGCTGGCGTATGGCAGGTCACGTGATTGGCAGACTGCTGGCATACTGCTGGTCTGCAAAATCTCCACAGTATTTTATTTCTTCATGACAGTTAAAAAATTTTAGCTAGCAAATATGATGTTTAACAAAAATAAATAGTAGCCTACGGTAAAATAAATGTCTTATAGATGACTTTAGCTATAGATGACTTTAACTTTTGTAAAAGGAGTTAGAGAAGCCTAGTTGTACGTACGCATAGGAGGTCCACATAATCATGTAGGCTACTAGGTGCAACGGGGGTATGAAAATATGATTTTTTTTGCGTACATAATATATGGATGGCCCCTACGAACTCAACAAAACCTCACTTCGTGTTGTCTGACCACATTCAAAACTGAAAACACTGCTCTTTCACAAATCCTATCCCGATTCCTTCTCTTCCTTAACTCCCTCGCCGCTTCTAGTCTAAACGCCATCCACCTTAGCCGTCTTACTGTTTGCCTGCATGGCCCCCTTTGGATCATCTTGGCCTGGCCCCAATGTTAACCTTTCTTGACAATAGATTTTGTTTTGACTGTGCGCCAAACAGAAAGTTCGACTGCGAAAAGGTCACCGATCAAAGAAGCTCATCGACTAACGGAAAAAGATATTCTCTAGCGAGAAACGACATAAACAGACACAGACAGAGGTAGACATAGACAGAGACAGAGGTAGAGCTATTTCTAGAAACAGAGGTAGAGACAGACAGAGGTATAGACAGGCGGACAGATAGAGATAGGCAGAAAAAGAGACAGAGGTAGCGACAGACAGAGATAACTATAGAGATGCAGCGAGAGAAATAGAGGTATACAGAGAGAAAAAGAGAAACAGTTAGAGAGACAGAGAAGACAGACGGAAAGAGATACAGAAAGAGATACACAGAGAGAGACACACAGAGAGAAAAAGATACAGAGAGAAACTGAGAAGTATAGACAGAGCGAAAGAAAGAGACAGACAAACAGACAGACAGACAGACAGCGACAGAAAGAGAGCAAACTAACAGTTGGGTGATATTCTTTCGACCCTTCTGCTCTAAATTGTCTGTACTGTGGTCTGCATCTTTTAAAGGTCGCTATCGGATTTCGCTTGTTTTTCAGCCGCCCTCGCTCTGCAGCTGTTGTTTTGTTTTTATGTTACAAAAATAATATGTTACAAATTAAAACTTTTTAAATTAAAAACGCTTTATGTCTCACGCACTCTCCTCTCCCTGCCTATCTCTCTTTGTATATTTCGCTATCTGTTTCTCTCTCTCTCTCTTTCTCTGTTTCCGTCTCTCTCTGTCTCTCTCTGTCTCTCTTTGTCTGTCTGTCTGTCTGTCTCTGTATCTGTCTCTCTTTCTCTGTCTGTCTCTCCCTCCCTCTCTGCCTCGCTATGTCTTCCTGTATCTCTGTCTCTGTCGCTAAATATCTCTCTCTGCATCTCTCTGTCTCTCTCTCTGCATGTCTATCTATCATCTATCTATCTATCATCTATCTATCTATCTATCTATCTATCTATCTATCTATCTATCTATCTATCTATCTATCTATCTATCTATCTATCTATCTATCTGTGTCTTTCTCTCTCTAAGTCTCTCTCTCTACTCCAGTAGTGGGTTATGATAATTATATACGACTTCACTCGAAGCACCAATCGCTTTAGAGTCAATAGCTTCGATTAGGGTCAGATTAGATAATTATTGTATTTGTGTTTTGGTTCTAAATTCAAATGTTGTTACTTCCTCAAACGACGTCCAATCGGACTAAAGCAATCAACTGTATTGTCATCGAAACTTTCACACATTCCGAACTTATCCCGCATTCCATCCTGGACCATACGAGGACCCACCATTGATTGACTGATTGACTGATTGACTGATTGACTGACTGACTGATAGATCGATCTATCCATTCATCCATCCATTAATTCATTTAGAGCATTTTTATAGCACCTCTGTAAGATGAATACACTCAGATCCGCTCCAAGCTTAATCTCAGCGGCACAGAACAGTTTTAAAGACCTTAAGAAAAGTGCATGCAGAATCTGTTGACAGTTACCATCACGTATGCTGTCGTAGAGAGCACTGTGAGCACACCTGATGAGTTTGCTCTTTTTGCGCTATATAAATGCTCAATTGCAATTTTAAAAACTACAATAACAATCCCTAGCTAAGACAACGAGCAGGGTCGAGGCCATACGGTCGTTCTAGCACGGTCCGTACACGGGGACCTTAAATGTGACACGCCAGTCAAACCGGCAACTTTTCGTCCCTATAGGTCAAGATTTTTCACCAATAAAATTCTAATGTTTCAACCTTAACTAATATCATTAAAACTGTAACTGACATAATCGTAATTACATTTAGACCTATTCACTGTCGTCTCACTCGAAGTTTTAAAAATAAATTGAATGTTAAATTTTTAGTTCCTATTTTTAGTTTTTAGTTTTTTGCCGCCCACCCGAATATGCCAATCCTGTAGGGCATGGCTTCGTTTACTCTGGGTTTTCCTCCGCTGTTTTCGGTTTCGGTTTTCTGAATCTCGAGATGTCTGATCGGTTATAACGACCGACCACGCACTATCTATAGGGGTCCCTGTTTACAGAATTGCGCATTGGGCCTAATACACATTTGCATCTCTGGTCTTTGATTGGATTGGTTGAACTCCTGCCAGAGTTACGAAAATCATCTGATTCATCCTAAGAACCTCTTGAAATCTCTCCGCATTACGTATATATACATAATTAGGGCCTACATACATACATACACACTCGCACGCACACGCACACAAACATGCATACACACATACATTCAATACAATTCAATATTCGTGTATTCATTGGTGCAACTTGTTGCATTATTTAAAGATTACTCAGGCCTGCTTACATTAACATGAATACAACAGCGAAGATCGACCAACAACATTGTGAGAAGAATGAAACAGGGTCAATATACTTTCTCATAAAGAAAGCAAGAGATAAAGTTGCGGTCATATTTGAAAGGAAATGTAAAATGGTGTGTCTGGAGCGCAGGGTGTAACTGCTGTGCCGAACAGGGGAAACAGGTGACGTAGATTCGTAGAACGTCGTTTTTGCCCTAGCAGATGACGGCCAACAGTCGGTAGTTGGCTGCTTCAGCTGGTGGGCACTGGAGGCAGAGGATGGCAGGAATCTGCAACGTTTCATCCAACGGACGAAGCTACATGAACACATACATACGTACATACATACATCTACGCACATACATACACACACACATACATACATACACACATAAATACATACATATATACATACATGCATAATTTTATATATAAATACATACATACACACATAAATACATACATATATACATACATGCATAATTTTATATATAAATACATACATACACACATAAATACATACATATATACATACATGCATAATTATATATATAAATACATACATACACACATAGATACATACATTGACCTGGTTTGGTCCTCAAGGTCGACAAACCAGAGGCGTAGCTAAGGGGTGCAGAAGGGTACATGTGCCCCGGGCGCCAAAGGAAGGGGCGCCAAAATGAGGGTTAAAATAAATAATTTTACTCTAATTTTGATGCAATTTTAACTAATTCATCCCAAATAAATTTATAACATTTAATATGGCGCACCAAAAAATATCCAGTTATATCCTCATTACTTACAAACGAGTTCTCAGGTTTGATTTTGGCGCCCCATTTCGCACTAAGGGTCACCATATACTATCTGAATTTTTCATATTTTATTTCATTAAAATTTAAATGGCCATTTGATGTATTTTGAAAATGTGAAATAAATTCGGACGGTAAAAAGAAAAGTTAGAGCGAAACGAAAAGGTGGCTGGAATTAGGGACCCGGCTGGAATAAGGTCAAGTTACCCTAGGGCCTAAATGAAACAGGGAGGGGCGCCAATTTCTTAGTTCGTCCCCACGCGCAAAAATATCCTAGCTACGCCGCTGCGAAACCGATAAACAGACCGGGGCAGAAGATAACGCTGACATCGTTTATTGCTGTTTACGCATAAACACGCGGGTGAATACAAGACGTAGTTCGGCCGGAAGAAAGAGCAGCCGACTAATTGCTACGTTTTATATAGATCAAGGCCAAACTATATATACAAAGTCTCTACCAACCTACCGCGGATTATAGATAACGCGATGGATCCGGAAGGTTTGATGACGTCACACCAGTGGAATATAAGGCAGGCGATTGGGATTAACGCACGCAGTCCGGGCTCTCGTGGCAATTAGGCTAAACTGCAACATTTTCCAGTTTTCTTTGGTCTCGTCCGTCTCGACATTGTTTTTTCTTCTGAAATCCCGGAAAATCCGGATATTTCTTAAAACAAAATTAATTAAGAGCATCGATATTTATCGCCACCACAACCAGCTCTGCCGAGCGATGACAAAACAGACTCGTCTGGTTGAAAAAATGTTTTTAATTAAAATCCCTCAGCATATGAGCCGACTTGAATGCTCCGCTCAGAAATGAGGTCAACTGATTAATAAAAACCAAGTCGTCGTTATCGTAAAAATTCCCTCGTCGTAAGATCACGAGGCGCATACGATTGAACCGAAGCTCTTATCGGTAAAGGTCGCCGCGACCTTTGCGTGTCAGACGCAAGTTTTTGTGGCGCAGTAAATGATGGGCGAATTACGTCATTATCTCGATGTTGCGTGCCGTTTTACGACGAGTGTCCAAATCGCACAGGATACGGTAAGAAAACGCCACCCGTGAAAAGCAAAGATACGCGCAGTTCAGAATTGGGTCAGCTTTGATCATATTCTAAGCAATCCGGGAGTTCGGGTGATGCGATATGTTTCATTTATCGATAGCAAATTAAAGTTTTACGTTGCTGAGCAGTGGTGTAGTGGGGCGGGAACGCGGGGGAACGCCGTTCCCCCACTTTTTTCCATACTTACCTACCAAAGATTGCACTTTTTGCTACAGTTGCTACTTCAATTTCCAGGCGTTCCCTCACTTCATTTTTTAGGACTACACCAATGTTGCTGAGTTTATTGCGAGAGTCGGAGGAAACAGGCAAAAATAATGATGGCGACAAGTACAATAGTTGTCGAATAGGCCTACATAAGGCATCAACCGATGGCACACCAAAACCAAGCCATAGTTAGAATATCAATCCTCTATGACGGACAGGCAAGAGATACAATTTTGCAACGGATGCGCTGGCGGACTTTTAGCCAATAAAGGGGTTTCAGAACAGAGGTTATTTTTCTATGTTTGGAGTTAAGTTGACTGCGCGAGCGACAGCTTTCTGGACTATTTGCAGGCGTTTTATTTGAGAAGAGTTGATGTTATAGAAAATGGAATTACAGTAGTCGAGCCTGTAATGAACAACTGAGGTATCTATTGTGCAAACGGTCTTGTAATCAAGTATCGGGCGCAGTCGATGAAGGTCACGAATGTGCATATAGCAAGTGCGAGATAGCTGAGTGACGAGATTAGGTTTTACCGAAGATTGCAGGATTGCGGACAGGAGAAGAGTAGTTACGGGAGTAGTGAGATCTGCGGAAAGTACAGGTCTGAGAAACTGAAACTGTCCGAGGCAGTTACCATGTCAGCAGTGGCGGAGATCTTGTTTGACAGGTGGGGGGGGGCACATTTTTTAACTGATCTGGTCAAAAAAGAATTACACGCGCGAAAAAATGTGATGACTTTTTTTGGCGTTTCTTCAAAATTTGGGGGTCCGATGTATGGCGTTTCCCCCCACTGTTAAAGGTGGGGGTCTTGTCCCCCTCGACACCCGGATCGCCGCCCATGTGTGTCAGGGCCTTGAGCAAGGCCTTCACTCACAATTGCTCAGCGCCATCGATGTCTTATATACGGTCGTGTGCACTTATAAACTCTGGAAGGAGGACAATATCAAATACAATCGTATTAGTATATAATATTATATATTATTTGTTTAAATCTCGAAGCAAATTGTGCTCGGCGAACTCTCGGTTGACCGTCCAGCACTCTATCCACTAGAGTGACTAGACTGTCGCAAACCCTGGATTAGACGAGACGAGATTATCTTATATCTTATCTTATCTTATATGATTATTTATAAAGATTAGAGATTAGAGAGAGAGGAAACATTGTATAGGCCTACCTGTCCTGCTATTGGCTCGTTTCATTGGTACTCGAAGTGTTGCATGGAATACTTGCTCCCGAGTTCCTGCACTTAACCGTAAACGACTACCTATACCTGGATGAGCACTTGCTTTCTAAGATCAACAGACAACTTGAACTTTGACCTGCCACAGAAACTGACCAATCAAACGCGTCTATGGCGCATTTGAATTGAATAGTTAAGCGCCAATGTACTATAGCTGGTCTTCGTGACCTAATCTTTGTCTGGCTGGACTCAGTTGACTGATCTCTTGGTTTGGTTTTGGTGTGCCATCGGTTGATGCCTTGTGCATTAGACACCACATCGATAAAAGTTAGTAATTAATGATGATGATGTTATTGTTGTTGTTCTTGTTGATGATGATGGTGATGATGATGGTGATGATGATGATGATGGTGGTGGTGGTGGTGGTGGTGGTGGTGATGATGATGATGATGATGATGATGATGATGATGATGATGATGATGATGATGATGATGATGATGATGATGATGATGATGATGATGATGATGTTGTTGCATTTATTACGCGCACAGACCATTAAATATGAGTCGATGGCGCTGAGTAACTGTGAGAGAAAGAGGAGGAGGAGGAGGTTCGAACCCATCCTCTCCGGGTTACAAGCCGACCGCTCAACAAAGAAGGAGATTTATGCCGAATGATTTGAGCGCTTGCCCTGTGCATAACGCGTGTGGGTTCGAGTCTAATCTGAGACGGTTGCTGTGTGACGACATTGGGCAAGTTGTTAACGCATTTCTGTCGCTAAACAGTAGAATTCGATTGGGAGTCAAAGACTCAAAGGTCACTGGGGGGACGCGAATAATAATTATTGATTTGATCCACCGTATACAATAGCCATCTGACCAGTATGAGAATTGTAGAAAAAAGAATGGGGGGGGTTAGACCTTGATTTATGTGGAGTTGGGGTGTGAAATGAAGACTTAGCTATGGGGTCCTAAGAAAGACTAGGGGGTTGAACCACCCCCAATCCCCCGACAATTCTCACCCTGCATCTGACTGTCTTGTCTGCCTGCCTGACACTCTGCATCTTCACCCTACATGCCTATCGATTTGGTTTTGACTTAGCGCTTGTGAATAAGCTGGAACTCCAGCGACTTCACGTTTGGGCGCTGTATAAATATCGAGATTACGATTACGTAACGGGGTCTGGTCAGTCGCCAGATGGCCAACGCTGCCCGTATGTTGACTGACCACTGGTCATTCAACATGTAATGTAATGTAAATCGACGAAATTTCTCAGCGCCGCACTGTGTTGGGGAGACGGGTTTATTTGCCGGCGACATATTATTCTAATCAAGTCACAGCCAATTTGTTTTGGTCCGTTTCGGTGCCAGGACAGAATCCTGGGAAGTCAACTTGGTCAAGCCGAGGAGACAGAATGGTCTTAGAGTGGAAATGTCAGTGATGGTGTTTGAGGTGTGGCGCAGGAGTAGAATCAGGATAGGATAGCTTGAAGTACTGCTATTGAGCAGGATGAGGAGTAATGTAAGCTTACATGTAAATCTCCGAAATATCTCAGCGACACACAAAAGCCACGTCAAGGAGAGCAGCTGAATTCCCGGCGCTATATAAAATCAAGTCCGCAATAGTCAGGCTGCCTTGTCCGGTCCGGTGCCAGATCAGAGTCCGGGGAGGTCAAGCCGAGGAGACATCATGGTTCTACGGTGGTAATCGGTGATGATGGTGGTTGTGTGGCGGCGCAGGATAGAATAACTTGAAGATTTCGGTTTTCGGTCGTCAGTGGAAAGCAGCGGAGGAGAGTGCAAGCGGAGGTGAGGTGAAGGAGACGAAGCAGAGACCTTGGGATCGACTAAGCGACCAATGCTTGAGAGCAGACGATTTAGACTCCTCGTAAAGACACAGACGAGAACGACTCCGCCTGGTTTTAAGTACCTCACAGCTTCAGTTGAACCCAATGACTCCGACCGCACGTACCTAATTCCCTTCATTATAATAATGCGACACTGTGATAAAACGGCTGGTGTGTGTGTGTGTGTGTGTGTGTGCGTGTGTGTGTGTGTGTGTGTGTGTGTGTGTTGTGTGTGTGTGTGTGTTTGCCTTTGGCGGTGGATTTACGGTAAGTAGGTCAAGGGCGTCAGTTCGTCTAGGCCCCTGCTACTTTGTATTAACTTATTTATTTCTCTATGGCACGTATTACGTGACCAAGATAAGATCTCTTTCGGAGGAGGGAGGCAAGTGTGCGTGGGAGCTGCTTGTCGAGGGTCGCTTGACTGTCAGCCTCGGCAGGCTCGAAACCGCAAGCGGTGGACTACACGCTTAGCTCTCTACCGAACATGCCACCGTCATTGCACAAGGAAAATTCTTTTAGCTCTTTGTTACTAAATTTCCTTCCCTACCGAACATGCCACCGTCATAGCACAAGGAAAACCAATTCAAACCAATTGAAAAGGGCAGCTGTGGTGAGTGATCTTACCTGATCAATTCACTGAAAAATGACCAGGCCGCGGCCAGATTGTCGGTATATAAAAACGCGTAGGCCTACATTTACAGTTACATTGCTGAAGCGTAACGTTCAAAGGAGTAACGTTACCACATCACGTGCGATTTACACGCTTCGCTTCTCAACAAGGGCTTGGACGTCTCGTTTATATTACGAGGAGCGACTAGTCTAGACGATCTATTTTTAACCATTGCGACGCAGCCAATCGGAATCGTCGAGTGGCGCACTCTAGCGACGTCTTCTGCGGGACAGTGGCTCCGCCGCTGGTATGCGACGGCCGGAGGAAACTCTGCTCTAGATCTGTTTGGGTCGGTGTGGGATGCATAGTAGGGCTAGTAGTAAATGGTTGTTTTCTTCTTGTTTCGTTATGGTTTTAACTGATTTTGACGAAATAAATCGACGAAATTAATCGTCGAAAATTCTGCGCCGATCGTCATCGACCGAAGAAGGAGTTTGTTGATGGAATCAGATTAAAAGCGGAATTCGAGATTATTTAGGCAGACGACGTTGTTTTTTGCAGGCTGATCGGTGCAGTCACCATTGCGGTAGGTTGCAAGTCTTTTCGAAACTAATTGACTTTCTTTAATTAACATCATTAAATGACGCACGTTCGGTGCAACAGAAACGGCGACAAAACAAAAGGGTGACTCATTTTTGTAGAGTTTAAGACGGAAAATTAAGCTTGGAAATACGTCCCAAGCGTGATATCTCGTACAGCCAGTGCCAAAATCCAGGTACCGTCCGACAAGATGAACGATAACTTGAGTGAGCCCTGGTTTTAAGTGCTTGCGACTTCATTTTTCTTGGCTTTGGTGTGTAAGGGTGGGTGACCAGTCATTTTCCCCCCTCTGATCTTCCCACTGGAAACTGGACTAACCTAGAAACCTGACTCCTACCTCCTTTAGACTACCCTAGAGCTGTAAAAACCCCTCTGACTTGACGCAGCGGTGGTGTGAATGAGCTGGTGCCCTGCGCTTGGCTTTCGAGTGGGGCTTTAGAAGTTTGGAGTTTACGATTATGATTTAAGATCACTGTACTTTATGGCCTGGTTCTAAAAATAAGGCGCGTGTGGATCATAAATATTGAAAGAATTTTCGTCCCTGGTTTGAATCTGAACAACCAAACTATAGATAAGATTAGCACAAAATTAACGATAATCTGATTATGTGGTTTATTGAAATCTCTTTCTCAGATCACGTGAATCTGACTGTAACCATTCCACTCGGAAAAGTTTTGGTCCGATTACCTGGAGCAGAATATTAAAGAATTTTGCTTGTGCTACTCGGGATAGGAGTAACAAGTTTTGATGGTTAGGGTGCAGGCAGGGTGAGAATTGTCAGGGGGAGCTTGGGGTTCAACCCCCAGTCTTTCTTAGGAACCCCCAGTTAAGACTTCATTGCACACCCCAGGGGGGTTGTTTCCAACCCCCAAACCCCCAGTTGTGCTAGTTTGATTATATTGTGCACATATTTTAGCATTTTCTTTCAGTAATCGTTTCAAAGAGGGTTACTAATAAAGAAATGCTCTGGTTTATTGTGAGATTTGTGATCATGTGAATTGTATACTAATAAATTTGGTGATGTGATCACTTTAAGGAGTTTAAGCTTTCCGCAAAGGTTCACCAGTCACTCTGGTACAGAGTAAAGCAGGGAGGCGACCTGACCGACGACTCTGATGAGCGTAGACTCGGATCCGACCTGGGCTGGTGAACCAAAGTCCTCCGTGCCCACCTTCTCGTGGTGCGGACCGTTAGTACCCTTCCTAGGAAGTACTCTTCCTAGGAGGGGGAACGAACGGGCACGGCAGGCAAAACCAGGGGAAGGCAATGGCAAACCACCCCTGTTAATCATGCCAAGAAAATCGTCATGCCACACACCAAACCACGCCGATGGTCGCGGATGGAGGGACTCCCAGGCCGGAGCGCTGAGGTGGGACTCCCAGGCCAAAGCGCGACTCAAGGGCTACTGGGAGAAGTAGCAAGACGGCAACGGAGACTGTGTGGCGTGACGATCGCTAGGGCTCCTAGAGCCGACGGCACAAGGAGACAAGGAGAAGCTTTCTATTGCATTTTTGAATTTCTCATTTTGCAAAATATGGATAAAATATTCAACTCCACGTGGATCAAACTCATTGAAGTCTGATCCCTCAATCTTTTGTCTACACTCACCATGGGTGCATGTCGTTTTTGGTAGAGTCTTTCTTAGCAGATGTGACTATAACTGTTGAACTGTTGGGGGGAAGACGTGAAGACTCTGGTAGTGCCACCCACCTTTGTATGCTGAGGCTGAGGAAGTGAAGTCGCCAACGTTTCTTACCCTTGCCTGCCTTTTCGGTTAGCTAGGGGATTTATCACTCTCGCAGAAGATAAGAAAAACAGGCTCATTCCCTTAAGCTAGCCTGGCAGCCGTGAGTATGAAGTGTTAACTAGCAACTTCATTTTCTTAGCCTTGGCATATGAGGGCGAGTGGCCAGTCCTCTCCCTCGCCGTCTTACCTTCCCATCGACAGTGTACAGTCGGTGTACTCATTACAGCTGAGTTGGCTACTGGAAACACAGATGGGAGCAGAAATCTCTAAACAGATTTCAACAGTGGCGAGGATTTGAACCCCCGACTTCTTGGATGACAGTCCAGCGTGCTAACCACAAGGCTAATGTTCTCCCGTTGGATAAACTGTAGACCAGTGGTTTCCAACCGGGGCTCCGCGGAACCATTGGGTTCTGCGGGCGTCGGCCGGGGGCTCCGCGGCAGTTCAAAACAAAATTTTAAAACCTCAACTGAATAATTCACAAAAGGATTAGCAATGAGAAGAATTCTTCATACCTTTCAGTCATTCTTGCTTGACACAATTCTATGTTAAAATAGTTAAAATTATTACGTGAATTAATACACGAGTCTACTCATGACTTATTATTTGGAAGAGGCATAGGCCTATGCGTCAAATGGGAATTCTGTAGATAATTTCCAAATGTCATTCAGACAAAGTAGGTTTCCAGGACATTTTACCGTTTACTTTGAACCATTTGGACGCTGTATCCAACAATCTCAATAACTATTTTCCATCAGTACCTGTTGAGCAGTAGGTATACAGGGGTTATATATAAACCCATATGTAGGAATTAATTCTTCTTTGGATCAGTTAACTTTGAAAGAGGAGTAGAACTCGCTGAAATCACGACTGATGGAATGCTGAACATGCAGAACTAGACTCGAACTCGTTTTGGATATTGGTCGAAAAAGAATATTCATCTATTGCTCAGAAAGATTTGTGAAATTCTAATGCAGTTTTCGACTAGTTACCTATAGATGCTAATTCAGATTTTCTGCCATGACCACCACACAAAAAAACAGTGAGAACGACTCTTGTCTGTTGAGGACGAATTATTACGGGTGTCCCTGTGATTCATCCAAGAATTAAACTGTTGTACGCTGAAGCCATCAGGCACAAATTTTACACTAAACTTGATGAAAGTTACTTGCAGCACAGCGTTTCTATAACACTGTTGCAGAATGTTTTAATATTCTATCCATCTGTCGGAAATAGTTGCTGGCGAAATGCAATAAAAATGCTGTTGTTCAGTAGGATTGTTCTTCTGCACTACACTTGAGTGCTAAAGTGTGTACTTGTAATGTGATATTATAACCTGCACTAGCAGCATAGGTGCAAATAACATATAAAAAGTTTAAAATTCTAAAGTCTAAACATTATTCCAACAGTAGAAGTTACAATTACATTTACTTCTAGCAATATTGGATGGGTGAAACACGCTGGGTTCCGTGAGCCAATGAGCGCTTTGTGTAGGGTTCCGTCACTACAAAACGGTTGAAAACCACTGCTGTAGACGAACAGGACAGACAGACAGAGTGGGATTGGAGTGGGTGGTGTTGACTGGTTGGGATTTTTTTGGTTACATGATTTGTAGCTTTGCCAGAAGCCCAGCGCAGTTTGTAGCATAAGATTCATTTTTTCTGGCATTTTTTGCTCTGGAGTGTTGGTGACTCGCGTTGTTTAGAACTTCAAAGACTTCAGCTGCTAAGATGTTTGCCTGGGGTGAACTTAGTCTAGGACTTGTGGGTTGGTGATCTATAATGAATGTGTAATTAAACAAATAAGTGTTGCTAATTGAATACTAATTTCGGTTCTTCTGTTAAAGGTACTTGGAAGGTGCTATTATGTTAAGACCTGGCCTTTGACTGACTGGCCGGGGGCGAGTCCAGGGTTTGAATCCTGGTGCCTTGTTTGCAAGACCTAAATAACTATTGAATTGTTGAACCTACATTATAAGTTCCAGTTATTCTCCACATGGTGGCCCATTGCGTAGAGTGCTCGCATTACACTACACTGCACTACATTAAAATTCACTGCATTATAATACCCTCAACTACACTACATTACGCTACACTATATTACGCTACACTGCATTTCACTACACTACATTACCATGAACTATGCTACATTATGCGACACTATATTACACTACACTACATTTCGCTACACTAAATTACGCTACACTACTCCACTATACTACGCTGCATACTGAACTGAATGCTACACCATACTGCACTACATTATGATACACTACACTATGCTACAACACTAGCATTACATTATGATACACAACACTACATTGCACTACACTACTTTATGCTACACAGCATTATGCTACACCACACCACTATAATATGCTACAATGAACTACATTACACTACACTTCACTATGCTACACTAAGATTACACTACACTGCATCATGCTACACTACACCACACTACTTAAGACTACACTTCATTACGCTACACTGCTATTACAGTACACTACATTACACTAACTTCATTACAGTACTTTACTTCATTATGCTACATGCCATTGCACTATATTGCTATTATGCTACACTACATTGCACTTCACTTCATTATGCTACGCTACATTGCGCTACACTTCATTACGCTATACAACACTGTGATACACTATGTCACACTATCTTGCACTAAGCCACACGCACTCGTACACTCTGCATACACGACGTGAAAGAGCTGATGAATATGCTGATCGTGTTGCACAGGTGTGTCGAAGATTGCCGTCGGCGTAACCGTGGCGATGTCCATTGGTGAGTCGGGGTTGAAGACGTGCAGCACCAAGTGCAAGGTTTGCAGCGATGAAGCGTCGGGTTACCACTACGGGGTCGACTCCTGCGAAGGCTGCAAGGTAGGCAGCTGCACACCATTACAACCGAATTACTCCTCTATTTGGTGTTTTGTATACGGGATAACTGCAGGTGATGCAGTATTTTAAGAAGAAGAAAAAGAAGAGGAAGAGGAAGAGATAGAGGATGAAGGTGAAGAAGAGGAAGAAGAAGAGGAGGAGGAGGAGGAGGAAGAGGAAGAAGTAGAATAAGAAGAAGAGGAAGAAGAGTTAGGGGAAGAGGAGGAGGAAGAGGAGGAGGATGAAGAGGAAGAAGAATAGGAGGAAGAATAGGAGGAGGAGGAAGAAGACGAGGAGGAAGAAGACGAGGAAGAGGAGGAGGAAGAAGACGAGGAGGAGGATGAAGAGGAAGAAGAATAGGAGGAGGAGGAAGAAGAAGAGGAAGAGGAGGAGGAAGAAGAATAGGATAAAGAGAAAGAGGAGGAGGAAGAAGAAGAAAGAAGAGGAGGAGGAGGAAGAGGAGGAGGAGGAAGAAGAAGACGAAGAAAGATGAAGAAGAGCAGTCATTAGAAGCTAACACGCGGATATGATATGTTAACGACTTCATCTTCTCAGCCTCGGCATATGAGAGCATTTGGCCAGCATTCTGTCTGGCTGCGTGATATTTTCTGATCTGGTCTAGTGACTTCTTTTGGTTTTTGGACGAGTATGCCAACCGATAGAGTGATGAGGTTGAAGATTGTTGGAGTTACTGTTGTTGTATGAGCGCTTCAGTCAAAGCATCTATCAACTCTTCCATGCATGACTTACCATATTTTACTTTGCCTTGTCTTTTGTTACCTTACCTTACTTAGCCTTGCGCTACCTTACATTACCTTTGCCTTACATGACATTGCCTTGTCTTACCTTTGACTTACTTTACCTTACCTTACCTGACAATGCCTTGTCTTACCTTCCTTTGCCTTGCCTAACGTTACATTACCTGACTTGACCTTACCTTATCTATAGAAGTTCAGGCTTTATCTTACCGTAGTTCATTGGCCTTTACCTTGCCGAGCCCTAGATCTCGAGTAGTTTCTGGCCGACTGCCAGCTGCGGTTGGCTTCACTGGCTGGCTCTCTCCGACGATCAAGAAGAAGAATAATGGGCGCGGTGTGGTGGGATTCTTTTCTGTCCCACCACAAAGCGGCCACGGAGCCTGCCTCAGGTCGTCTTAACGAGAAGAAGGGAAGGAAGGACGATGCAACAAAAACAACATCATCATCATAACCGGCTCGATAACACGTCTGACCTTTAACAGCGCTCGCCTCGCTTCGCTTCTCTGGTTTGTTTGCGGCAGTTTGGACCGGTGGGGTTGTGACCTTCTGACGGGGTTAATGAGTTCGCAAATTGAGACAGTCTGTCGACCTTTTGTGTCGACCTCTTTTCTCGACCTCTTCTGTCGACCTCTTTTGTCGTCGTGTGGAGAATCTCCGGCTGTCTCCACTTCCGTTTGTTTGCTTGTGAGATACGCGTTTAACAGGACATCTAGAAGTAGGACATAACGTAGGCCTATAAACACACATGCATAATTAATTACACCCATACATACATACATACATATATGCGGTTCTCAAGGCTCTGTACTTGGTCCTCTACTCTATATTCTCTACACTGCTGACATTCCTTCTCTTTTCTCACTCTCGGGAGCTGCTGGTCATCTCTCTGCGGATGACGTGCAAGCATTTGTCCATGGGTCTCCTTCATCCCAGTTGCAGTTAGTTGAGCGTATTGAGTCTCTGTCGAAGTCTCTCTATTCCTGGATGTCCTTAAATCATCTGTCTCGCTTAATGCCTCCAAAACTCAGTTGGTTTGGCTTCCCTCAACAGTTGCTGAAGATTGATTTTGCCCTCCTCTCGGAAATCTTTCCACACTACTCCTTTTCATGAAGTGTACATGACCTGGGTGTTACTCTTGACAGCGCTCTCTCCTTAAAAGATCACATCTCTAAACCTCACACGTGTTTCCTACTTCCACTTAAGGCGTCTCAGGGCTGTTCGACGATCTGTCTCATCCTCTGTTTTCACAGCACTGGTCCATGCTTTCATTTGCTCCCGAATCGACTACTGCAATTCACTTCTAATCGGTCTTCCTCATGCCTCTGCAGTCAGTCCTAAATGCAGCTGCGAGATTAATAGCACGTCTACCATGCTACTTACGCATTTCATCCTTCATGTTTGAGCAACTGCAATGGCTTCCTCTCTCTACTCGCTCTCAAATTTTAATAGGTAACCCCTTCGTCTTCTTTTGCTTTCCTCAAGACTTATTTCTTTTCTTGTGACCTTGCGCACTGGGAGCGCCTCTGAACGGTTCACCCTACTGGAGGCGCTTTACAAATGCTTAAATACAATACAATACATACATACACACATACAAATGTACATGCGTACTTACATACATGTATCCTTACATTCATGCATACATACAAGTACATACACACATGCATACATACTTCTGAGTAGATAATCTTGAAGAGGCGCTACATAAAACCACTGTAAAAATAATATATGCAAACATGCATACACACATACAAACATGCATACACACATGTCATACATAACTGCATATTGTATTGTATTCAGAAATTTATAAAACGGGAGATCTATTAAGAAGCATTGCAGTAATTATGTAATGTTACGCAATAGATATGTATTACAATGTTTTTGCAGTAATTATGTAATGTACATGCTGATTTCTGTAGGGTTTCTTCCGCCGTTGCATCCTTCAGGGAATGTCACAGCGTTGCACAAACAACGAGAAGTGCGACATAACGCCACTGACACGCAACAGTTGTCAGCATTGTCGGCTCAAGAAGTGCTTTGCCGTTGGAATGTCCCGAGGAGGTAGGTTCAGTGTATGTATGTGTGTATATATATGTGTGTATGTATGTATGTATGTATGTACATGTCTGTTCTGTTTGTATACGACAAGTCCAACTGATACTTTGTCTCGGACGAGAAAGTCTGACCAACGGATAAGTGACCAAGAAAGGAGGCATATATGAATATCTATTATATAGTTTCCCAGATCTGTGTGTCCTACGATAAACGCTGTAGAATGTATGGAATGTGTCTCATGGCCTGCCCTCCCTGCCTCCATCCCTCCCTCCCCTTCTCATTATGGCACATGACGGGAGGTAGAGGGGAGAAGGACCCAAAGACGAGGCGAAGACTGATTACCCTAAACATCGATTGGTCACATGCAATACAGGGCAACCACTCTATTGTTCATCGGGGAGGGAGGGAGGCAGGTAGAGACAGACTTACTAACCGCTGTTTGTCTGTCTCTCTATCTGTCTGTCTGACTCCCAATGTGACTTATAATCAGGCATTCCAATAAACAAATTCGTTTCCTATCTATCTATTCATTTTCTTTTTCAACCCGTCATATATAACGGGCAAATGCTCTACTAAATATATATATATATATTAGGGCTGATACTGATTTAAAAAAATATTCTATTCTCCAAAACTGACTTCGATTAATCAATTAAATTCGATTAATTTGGTATCTGTTACGTAAAGCATTCGTGAAAACTTGTATAATTGTAGTCACTGGGTCGGTTACTGCTTTCTTTCTACAAAAAACTTTAATCATTCCACATGCTAATGCTCAAATTCGATGTGTTTGAACCTCGGTAAGCGGAGTTAATTTTGTTGCCGTCTTTGACTTTTCCATCAGCATTTACCTTAAATGCAAAATGATCGCTTAATTTTCCACTCAAACGTTTTCTGTTATCATTGTTCGCCATATTGTTTACTTTGGAAACAGGCTGCTCAACATCATGAAATAAGTAAGAATCGAACAATCCAAAATTAATTGAATAAAATTTTTAACGATTAATTAATTGTTAAAAAATTCACAGCCCTAATATATATTATATATGTATATTCAGTGGCATATATATGTGCTTGTAATATATAACAGGCATCTATATGCCTATTTATACTGATATATCAGCTCTAGGCATAATGCATATGCTTCAAATTTATGAGGGGAATATATATATATTTGTAGATAGGCTCTAATATATCAGAGACATATATATATATATATATATATATATATATATATATATATATATATATATATATATATATAATCACTGTATGCCCTAGTATGCATATGCTGAATAACTATACGTCTTATTTATATCTTTATTGTTAAGAGTTGTCCACAGTTGGCTGAAAACTGGTTGATAAAATTTGTTGATAAGCTAATTGTTTTTTTCTTCTTCTCGAGATAAATAGGTTAAAAACGATGGTGTGATTCGTAACACGGGTGTCGAAAAAGAAAGTTCTCGGCTTCGGCCGGAATCGTAACCGTTTCGGGCGCCTGAGGGACGATTCCTCACGCGGAGAACTGTTTTGCGTGAGGCCGGCGTCGATCGCCTTCCTGTAAATGGAGCCATTAATTGTGACCGCCGTTCCTTATCGACTGTCTCGGAATTCGGATTGAGGTCACCGACTTTCTCTGCTCGGCGCGTGCGCACTGTTGGATTGGAGGGAGGGGTCTGGGGGAGGGGTGCTTTTACGAGAACGCGTAGGATAGGAATGATTTAACCCGATTGTTTGAGCGCCGTCGGCGGTTCTGGATGCGGTCTAGCCAGAGGGGGAGGGGGTGGGTGGGGGGAGCGGTTGGCGAACGTGAAGTGATTAAACAGAGGTTGCGTTCGGGACAGACGGACTGTTCCCGTTCTTGACCGGTGACGTCATTGCGACGGCTGCGGAGGCACTTCCGTTGCAGACAGACGACGAGGTGGAGTACACGGTGATTAATTACGAGGAATGTCGATTGAACGATGGAAACTAAGGCTACTGCTGCTGTTGCCAGGCAGTTTGTATGCATGTATGTATGCATGTGTGTGTATGTATGTATGTATGTGTGTATGTATGTATGTATGTATGTATGTATGTATGTGTATATGTGTGTATGTATGTGTGTGGTTTTAGAAAGGGAAGAGGAACAAGAGATGCAATTGCAGCGGTGAGGATACTAGCGGAAAGAAGCCTCCAGCATGGCCAGGACGTCTATGTGTGTTTCGTCGACTATGAGAAGGCTTTCGATAGGGTGGATTGGAGGAAATTAATGCATGCATTACGAAGAATAGGGGTGGATTGGAAAGAGCGAAGACTTATTGGAAACCTGTACATGGGACAGAAAGTAAAAATAAGAATAGATGGTGAATACTCAGAGCCAGGAAGAATAGGCAGAGGAGTGAGGCAAGGATGCCCGCTCTCTCCAATACTGTTCAACATCTACATCGAAGAGCTTGTACGGGAGGCGATGGAAGAAATGAACGAGGGAATAAAGGTTGGGGGTAGGTTGGTGAAAGCGCTGAGATTTGCGGATGATCAGGCAATGTTAGCAAGAAGCCAAAAAGGACTGCAGAGAATGATGGATCGCCTGAATATGATCTCAACAGAATACGAAATGAAAATAAATACCAAGAAGACAAAGGTCATGAGGATAAGCAAAAGAGAAGAAAAAGAAGTTAGAATAACCGTAAATGGAGTGGTCATCGAACAAGTTGAGAGATTCTGTTACCTAGGAAGTATGGTCACGAGGGATGTGAAGTGCCATGCGGAGATAAAAAGAAGAATAGCCATGGGAAAAGATGCATTCTATAAAAGAAAGGAGCTCTTGAGAGGAAAATTAAATAGGAATCTGAAGAAGCGAATGGTTAAGACGCTGGTATGGAGTGTGGTTCTATACGGATCTGAAACGTGGACTATAAGAGGGGAGGACATCAAAAGGATAGAAGCCTTCGAAATGTGGATATGGCGTAGAATGGAGAGAATCAGCTGGACAGAGCACAAGACAAATGACGAAGTACTGCAAATGGTGGGAGAGGAGAGATCCATGATGAGGACAATCAGAGAGCGTCAAAGAAGATGGATTGGCCATATAATGAGAGGAAATTCCCTGCTACGAGATATCATCGAGGGTAGAATGGAAGGGAAAAAGACAAGAGGAAGACCAAGAACAATGTTCCTAGACTGGACAATAAAGAGGGACGGCTACAGACAGATGAAAGCGGAAGCTCAACATCGAGAGGAATGGCGCCGTTGGACATACGAACCTGCCTAAGGGCAGAGAACCAAAGAAGAATGTGTGTGTATGTGTGTATGTATGTGTGTATGTATGTGTGTGTATGTATGTATTTATATGCGTATGTATGTATGTGTGTGTGTCTGTGTGTGTATGTATGTGTGTGTGTGTGTTTTGGTTTTTATAGAGCGCATTTGAAGAGAGCCTTGCAACATCGGTACACTAGAGCAGCGGTTTTCAAAGTTTATTTTTGTTGTACCACCAGGTAAACAAATCGAATGTTGGCGTACCACCAGCCTTTGCTAAGATCAAAAACAACTGGCGAGTGTGAAGTCCCCTTGTAATTATAGCGCAGGACCGTAGGTAGACAAATTTATCAATTAATATATAATTTTAAGAATTTAATCTTTTTGAATTTTTTCACGTACCACCACTTAGCGGCACATTAATTTTTAGACCACTAGTGGTACGCATACCACCATTTGAAAACTGATGCTTTACATTATTTGTTGCACAGTTGTTCTAAGCACTGTGATAGCAGAGGAGTTTAGACCTGGTTGACATTAAAGTAAAGCAAATCTGCCATGCTCCACATGTAACATAGGAGAGGCGCTCATTTCCATCCCTTGACCGGGCAATGGACGAATCCCAAGGTCCTTGTCACGGGACCAGTGCATTGCATTACTACCCAGCTTATGCCAACACCGAATTCCTTTGTGACAGATAAACGTGTATGGGTAAACAACTTGCCCATGGTCGTTACATGGAGTCGAATCCGCAACCGCATGATCCGTGACCAAGCGTATTACGGTACCGAGTTTGCTTAAAAATTTATCAAAATATGTGTGAACAAATTTCTTTTTTGGTGATGCACGAATTGATATTTGAGCTGGGAGAGTATTTAGAAAATTCGTGCAGGGCTGATACCTATTTTCACAAAAAGAAGCCAGATATGGGTATATTTATATCAAATATAGACAAAATTTGCACTTTTGGTGCCTGTCAGATTGTTGGAGACGTGTTCAGAAAACTTAGTAGGGACCATCATGGGTTGATATTGGGTGACCACAGATTCCAATCTGGTGATAGACGATCCGGGGTATACTTTGGGTTTTGTCGTCGAATATACCATTGGGTGTTTGGTGATTTTTCCTTGTGGTGTGTTGAGTTTATGTGTAATCATAATCTCCAATTTATGTTGCTCTTGTTAAAGAGAGGCTCACGAGAGGCCATCCCAGCCAGAGAAAAAGAAAGATGGAATATTTTTCTGTCACGCACAGAACACGTGTGACGAACAACGGTCAGGAGATCGTGTTGCTGGTTGCTAGGCAACACGACATTAACACGCCGGTGTCCCTATATAAATATGTTTCATTTACAGAGAAAAAGTCTCTTATAACTTAGTCCGGGAAATGGTTCCCTACTGTAACTGGGCCTCTTCGAAAGACTCTTGGTCTTGACAACCAGCGGTCCTTGATGTTAGGTTCCTCTGTAAAGTGCAGAAAAGAAAAGAAAAATAATAATAATAATAATTATATAATTGAACTCTTGAGGGATCATATGTACCTTGGGGAAAAATAATAATAATAATAATAATTACAATAACAATTACAATAACTGGGAAAGTACTCTCCTCTCCCAGGCGTTGCTGTCTGTCTGTGTGTCTGTCTGTCTGTCTGTCAGTCTGTCTGTCTGTCTGTCTGTCTGTCTGTCTGTCTGTCTGTCTGTCTGTCTGTCACATGGGTTGCTATCCAGCAAAAGTCAGCCATTCAAGAAAAAATGCGGCCCATAACATTTTTAATCAAATTTTTAAGGAACCATGTGTACCTTGGGAAAAAGTAAAAACAATGAATAAAAATATTAAAAATTAATTGTCGGGATTTTGCCAACCCGGACACTTTATTTCTGCGGAGCTTTTTCAGTCCCAAGGGATCACATGTACCTCGGAAAAATTACTAGAATTAAAAAATAATAGAAATGCAATTAATAATTAAAAACGATAGTGATAATGATGTGGGGAACTTGCCGGGCACTCCTGAAAATGAGGTCTGATCTTACCAGACATTTCCTTTTTGCTCTTTGGTTTGATATTAGTGCCACTTCAAGAACAGAGGAAAGAGAGGTGCTCGGCTAATTGACATTCGGTGTCATTAAGAAGAGAATTTCATCGGTAAGCAGAACAATGCGCAGAACACTGGAAGAGTCGCTATTGATGGGCCCACGCACACTTGTAGAGCCCAGTCCACAGTTCACAGGATAGCATCTTGTTCAGAATGTTCGACATCTATGTCGTTTCGCTAAATGGTACCTACAAGAGGAGAGCAATCCCTTTAGCTAGCCTGGAGGCTGGTATGGTACTATGAAGTATCAGTGACTGTAGTTTTCTTGGTCTCGGCATATGACAGCGGGTGGCCAGTCCTCTCCCTCGATGTACGGTCAGCATACCCATTATAACTGAGTAGGGTATACAAGGTGCATGTGGAGTAGAAATCAGGGATAAATTTTGCCCTGATGGGGATTTGAATCCCCGACCTCTCTGTTGCCAGTCCAGGACGCTAACCATGCATGATGATTATGACGGAGGAAAACGATCGTGGGTGTTCGGCAGAAATGATCATCGTCCCCGTTGTGGGGGTGGGGAGGGGGGAGGGAATAGAAAGACTTATTGCGAATATATTGAGGTGTTTATGACGACTGTAGTTGTCATCGCCTGCTGCTGCTCCGTCGCTTTCAAACTTCTATCGTCACTGACCCGTTTGCGAAATGTAGGCCGGTCAATAACCCGCGTCTCACTCTCTCCCTTTGTCTGCTTTGTCTGTCAGGGTCAGGGTCTGTATGTATGTATGTATGTATGTATGTATGTATGTATGTATGTATGTATGTATGTATGTATGTATGTATGTATGTATGTATGTATGTATGTATGTTTGTCTCTCTGCTTCTCTATCTGTCTGTCTCTACATGTCTGTCCGTCCGTCCTAATGTTTCTCTGTATATATGTATGTCTCTCTCTCTATCTGTGTGTCTGTCTGTCTGCCTCTGTATGTCTCTGTTTGTCTATATGTCTCTGTCTGTCTCTACATGTCTGTCCGTCCGTCCTAATGTTTCTCTTTATATATGTATGTCTCTCTCTCTCTATCTGTGTGTCTGTCTGTCTGCCTCTGTATGTCTCTGTTTGTCTATATGTCTGCCTCTCTGTATGTGTGGCTCTGTATGTGTATATGTCCATATGTTTGTCTGTTCATCAGTCTGGTTGTATGTCTGTCCGTCCGTCCGGATGTCTGTATGTATGTAGGTCTGTTTGTCTATCTGTCTGTCTGCCTTTCTGTGTGTCTGTTTGTCTGTGTGCCTGTCTGTCTGACTATGTCTGTCTGTAATGGCTGTCCTTCCGTTTGTCTGTCTGTCTGTCTGCCTTTCTGTGTGTATGTTTGTCTGTATGTTTGTCTGACTCTATGTCTGTCTGTCTGTCTGTCTGTCTGTCTGTCTGTCTGTCTGTCTGTCTGTCTGTCTGTCTGTCTGTCTGTCTGTCTGTCTGTCTGTCTGTCTGACTCTATGTCTGTCTGTAATGGCTGTCTTATATTGTGCATGAACTTCTATATACAATTATACAGTGTATGGAAGTTCATGTATTGTGCTATGACCTTTCTGTCCCTGTGAACTGATATTCAGTCTTCTCTTCTCTCTCGTCAGAGTCTGATGATTGCGCTCTGTCGCAAGTCTTCTCATCGTTTTCTGTGTCGTCTGTCTCTCTGCCTCTGTCTCTGTACCTTTGCGTATCTCTATCTCTGTCCCTCTGTCTCTGTCTCTCTCTTCTTGTCTGCTTGTCTCTGTCTGTGTGTCTCTTCCGTTGATCAGCCGAGCCGCGCCGCCGTTGTAAACATGTTTGTTATTTGCGGCGGTGGCGGCCAGCGAGTTGTAATCGACCTGCGGCGGGGGTTGATCGTTACCGACAGTGAACGAGTCAAACGGGGAACGAAGATGATGTGGGCGGTGGGTGGGAAGGCATGGGTGAGGCAGGGGGCCGTTAGAGAACGACGCCAAACATTATATGACCTAGTTCTTACGCTATTTATAGACTGTGTCACGAGGTCGACGTGAAGAAGGCGGTGTCGTGAGGTGGACGTGAGAAAGGCGAAACTCTAAATACACGGCTATTGTTACGAAAATCTGTAACGCGTACAAAGTCGCAAAGAAACGCCAATACTTGAGGATAATGGTTAGCGTAAACGTCGCAGGTGTCCACTTGAAAGCTAAGCGAAGGGCCTCGACTTATTCACGAGCGCTGCATCGAGTCAGAGGGGTTGTCGAGAGATATCAAATGGAGATCCAAGTCCGGTTGCCAGAGTGACCAAAGAGGGGAGACTGATAAGAGTTGCTAAGGCGGGTTTAATTGATGGCGAGAAGAATTGGAAGGCGGTGGATCCGATGATTCAGGGTAGGAGGTATGATAGTGACTAGAGTAAATGTAAAGAGTAAATCAATCAATCAATCAATCAATCAACTAAGCCTTTATTTAGCCCCCCCTTTCAACGAAACTAGTCAGAAGCGTTCCCAGCCAAACCCCGGCGAAAGAGAACAGTCTTTAGAGCAGAGAAGAAAGCGGTTGACGAGTCTCGAGGGAGAGACCGCAGCTCAGGAGGAAGCCCATTCCAAATTGTGGGTCCAACGAAGGAGAAAGCGCGCTGCTGCACAGTAGCGGTGCGTGCGAAGGAACAGAGAGGTGACCAGGGTGGCAGAGCGAAGAGAGCTCTTCATCTTCTCTTTATTATGTAAAGAGTAAAGAGTAATGTATATTTCGGAAAGTTCTGGGCGTCGTCAGGGCAATGAGCGTAGTCATTGACGCATGCTCCCCGATTCATCCGCTTACGGGAATGTTGCAATGTTGCGTGCAATGTTGCATGACCGGTTTCGGTGCTAGGCCAGAAATCCGGGAAGCTCTAGCCCTGCAGGAGAGGCGGCTTGTGTTAAGGGAGAGTGATTATGATGATGACAAAGGTGGTTATAGAATTGTACGGGAGCGCAAGCGGTGGTGGTGGTGGTGATGATGATCATGAGGATGATGATGATGATGAACAAATGATGATGATGATGATGAACAAATGATGATGATGATGATGATGATGACGACGACGACGACGACGATGATGACGATGATGATGATCATGATGATGATCATGAGGATGATCATGAGGATGATGATGATGAACAAATGATGATGATGAACAAATGATGATGATGAACAAATGATGATGATGACGATGACGACGACGATGATGAAGTTGAAGTACACACGTGAGTGTGTGTGTGTGTGTAGGTGTAGGTGTGTGTGTGTGTGTGTGTGTGTGTGTAGGTGTGTTTGTATGTGTGTGTAGGTGTGTGTTTACATGGCAAGCCTGGTTTCGAAGCCCTGGCCAATTTAAACTGCGATGGTAATTTTGTCTGAATCATATATGGGCCATAGACCGGGTGCGATCTGGGCTCGGTTACACTTTAGGGCCTGTTAAATGCTCGGTATAATAGTCAGTCGCCAGTGTCGCGTTAATTATGCCGATGAACGTATACGTGATCTCCCATGAACAGTTGCTGTGTATTTGGCCCCTTTCTGGATGGCGACATTTCCGAGAAGTCTAGATTCTGGCCTCAAAACAACTGGGTCCATAGGTCGTTTCCGCCTACTTCCAATTAAGATGGGGCAACAAACAGCTGGATGATTTATACTGTCACCTTGATGAATAATGCCTGTTATGATTACTATGCTGATCAAAATAACACAGATGATTATCCAACGCTGCCCTGCCACAAGGCACAACAGGGGTCACGGTGTCAACGGAGTAGAAGACTTGGGCGCATGGAATCGAGATATTATGTTGACCGATTAAATTGTAGTACTTTGTTCCGGATTTTGAACTAAACAAATTGCAACTTAAAACTCCATGTAGATTACAGATGGCAGTGGCCGTTATTGGGAATTCACAATTTATTACTACTGGAGCGATTTTATCTGGCTATGATAGGCCTAGGAGGCTGAACCAAGGTGGCTAAATACTCTTTACAAGAACTGATGTAAAGTACCACCTGGAACTCTCCACCTCCTCGTGTTCGCAACTCTCTTATCGACACTACCTTTCTATCTAAACTGATAACTTACCTCTTCCAGTCTACCTATGACCCTTAATCGTTGCCCAGCTTCAATGTGCTCTTCTGAACTTCGTAATGAGGGCACTGTATCAAATCACAGTGGTATTGTATTAGAGTTCATTAAGGACTGAAATTGCAGTTTGCCCTTAAGTAAATTATTATAACGACTACGATAACAGCGATGGTGCATAGTATCGGAACATAAATGCGGTGCCAATCGGGAACTTAACAAAGGCACTGATAGTGACGATGACGTTGGTTATATCTTTTGGCGAAGCATATTCTCGCCGTGGACGCGTTCTGTGTTTTGTTTTGCGAGACGGACTAATTTCCGCCAGATCGCTTCCATCACGATTCGTCAATAATTGATCGGGTGATTCAGAGACCCGTGGACCTCGGTACACACAGCGGACGAAATTACACCGGGGTCGATGAACGAACACAAACGTCCATTGTAGGGGAATCAGACCGAAAAACGCGCCCACTTTCGACAGACGATAATATAGAAACTGGGTCCGTTTCTGGTGCTCGGCGGTTGGGTTCTCTTGGGTGGGAGGAAATGATGATTTATCGAGCAGGGTGTACTTGGTCCACAACGGGTCGTTGAAATGGGGCTTTTCGGCTGCCTATGTTGGGGAAGCGTATATCGTTGTTTGTGTATTTGTCAGTGAGTTTCTCTGTGTGTGGGTTTTGTTTCTATGGTCGTTTATGCCGTTCCCGAGTATTGTTATAATAAATTAATAATTGTATCGTGACTCGAGTCGTGCGTAATATTTATCGTTGGCTGTTGCTAATGTCGTACGTCTGGTAGACAACCGTTAATCATTCCTATTGGTCCGAATTTAGAGCACCAGTATATATATATATATATATATATATGTATATATATATACATATATATGTATATATATACATATATATGTATATGTATATATATATATGTATATATATGTATATATATATACACGCGTATATATGTACATATATAATAATACGCGTGTATATACACAGTGTTATACATATATTTGTCTAAGTTGCATCTGTGCCTGCTTAGTGTATACGAATAACCGAATTTGATTGGTTGATTGATTTGTGTGTGTGGATGACGCACCAGTATGTCGACAACTCTGCCATGTTCGGGTGGTGCCAGTCCAAATTCTGGATAACGGAGGAGGGCGACGCTATTCATCTTTGTTATGACAAGGTGCCGTTAAACAGAAACTATCAAATGTAGACACTTTGCATTACAATGGCACAACAAAACCAGATGGACAGTTTCTCCCGCTCACCCCAGCAGGACTGGTTCTTGTTCAGCAGGACTGGTTCTTGTTCAGCAGGACTGGTTCTTGTTCTTCAGGACTGGTTCTTGTTCAGCAGGACTGGTTCTTGTTCAGCAGGACTGGTTCTTGTAGTCCATGTCTGTTGATGGTCGACTTTCAATTGTTTTCTCGTAGTCGTGATTCAGACGAGTTGCTATTGTTAGACGGGCGAAGAATGAATGCCCTGCAGGGTGTAAAGACCAGCCAAAGCAGTGACGTATGCTATGGGGGAGACCAAGCGTAGGGTGGGTGTGCTTCTGTGCCTGGTAGTTTGACTACGCCGTTGGGTCGGCTGTAGACGTCGGGTCATCATGACCACTCGCGTGCACATAAATTGTAGCTTAAGAGCATGTTTATCAAAGATAAGTTTCTAGGTCGACACTTTCCTGATAAATTCTCGCTGTCAAAGCACTTTCATGATTGACTCTCACAGACAAATTGAGATTCTGGACTTGCATAATTACGAATTTTCTCAGTTTTTTGGTGTAAGAACAGATTCACTGTGTGGGCCCCTGCCTGACGTAAATAGTCTAGCAGCACGTATATCAGAGAACTTGCTGTAGGTGAAAATGCTCTCCTGGTGGTTTCGCAATAAACAATTTCGCTGTCAAAACATGTTTTTGTCATAGCCTGCTGTCAGACACTTTTGCTTGTATACTCTAAGAGGAGACATCGTTGTCTGGCTGTAGACACAATCATGCTGTTTCAATACCAAAAAATCGACTCTGACATCATTCCGGTTGCTGTGGTTTCTTGTGTTAAAAACATTCCCAGTAAGAACTTGTCTTAAGGGACGTGGGATATTGCCTTTGAGAATTTACCCTTAAGCTGAGGAAGAATTTGTGTTTGTAACTTTAATCAAAAATTTATATATTGCCAGTTCAAGAAGAAACTGTTTGAGTCTTGCATGATTATTAGTCTTTGTATGTATTCTCAGATTTATTTTTTCTTTGTTTTTTTTCCTTACTACTCTTATCTTATTTTCCTTTTGTTTTGTTTTTTCTCCTTCTTACTGCCCAGGTGTCGGCAGTACAGTTAAGCTTTGCGGATTTACTTGCTTTTGTCTTACAGAAGTATTAGTTAAGAGTTTGTATTGGTTTCCTGCGCCCTGTAATCAATCTTGGTAGTATAGGTGTCCCCCGTAGCGGGAGTTCATCCCTTTGGGGACATCCTTTTGTCACCAGCCTTTGCTTGAGTCGCTATATGGTTGTTCTGACCTCTGGTTTCAGTAAATGATTTTGTCATTGTCATTTGTCAAACTAATCAAAGTTGTCCTCAGTCTTAAACGATGTTAAATTTTATTAAGAACAGAAGTTTCATCAGTAACTAAAACAGTCCACAGGTAAACTATAGTATAGTCATCAGTGTTGGTCTTGGCCACATACTATAAGGCCCAGCCAACGCATTCCCCATTCATAGTTCACAGATAGCATCACAGATAGCTTTATTATCGGTCTGGTAATGGCGTGGGCTCAGTGGTAAGTTCGGCGCCTTGTGACCGGAGGGTTGCAGGTTCGAATCCCACTCTAGCCGCTGCGCACGGACCTTGGGCAAGTCCTTCACTCGCAGTTGCTCGTGGCGCTTCGGCGTGAAAATTCCGGCTCAGTATCAAATGCTGTAGTCGGGAGCGTCTCTGAGTAGTAGTTGACTTCGAGAGGCGCTATAGAAATACCCGGAATAAATAAATAAATAAAGATATTGAATTCTGGCCTTCTGGTTGCACAGACTGGTTGCACAGACCTCATTCATATATTACATCTGCATAAACAAAACTTTTTTGGTTGATGTATGGAAGTCATAACAAGAGTGTTCTCAGTGTCTGCTGCATAGGATATAGTTACCACTTTGTGATGATTATGATGTTGATATATCTATGGTATATCATAGAAGTGATCATGTCATGTCTGCCAGTTTTTGCATAGATCTGTCTGTACTTAATTTTTTGTGTCGGTACTTTTTGTCTTCATGATGAATAAAGGTCATTTAGTAGACACTAGTGTGGCTAGTGATAAAGGGTGTCTGGTGACGAAGGGCAGTTACTGACCGTATCCAATCATTCAGGACATTGAGTGGATGCTTAAGCACTGTTAAAACCAATATCTGGGAGAAGCTGATACTATGTAATCAGAACATGCTTGAGCATTATTAGTGTGGTCATGAAGCACCGTCACTGTGCTGTATAGTCAGACATTATTGTGGCATAGTATCAATAATATAAATGAACAGAAATGAGGCAACGTGGACATTGCATGTTACACTCCTCTCATTGGCCGCTTCCAACTAATGAATTTTAATGACCAATGACGTCATTTTAAAAGTGGCGACATTCCAATGGAAGTTCGTTTAACGCTTTATTCAAGGTAAATATACCGTAAATGGCTGCCATTTTAACCTAATGGCTTAAAACGGGCTTAAACTAATTTTAGTTGGTGGTAAAAAGACTGAAACAAACGAACAAAAATATATTTAAAGAGAACAGTCTTTAGAGCAGAGAAGAAAGCGGTGGATGAGTTTCGAGGAAGAAACCTCAGCTCAGGAGGAAGCACATTCCAAGTTGTTATTATCACCTCTGAATATTCTGTGAGAGGCGCTTCATAAATTTTTAGATATGATGTTATTAATAGATGTTGAGCTGTTAAACTGAAACCTTGTTGCTACAAGATGGTATACAGAGGCATGAAGAAAAGAGGCACACACCTATCACACATACATACACACTTACACTTAACACACACACACGCACGCACGCACGCACGCACGCACCTACACACACACACACACACACACACACACACATACCTACGCCTACACACACACACCTACACTCACACACACAACTACACACCCCGCCATGCGCACATACACACACACAACTACACACCCCACCACGCGCACATACACACAACTACACACCCCACCACGCGCACATACACACACACATACACACACGCACGCACGCACACCTCCATGGTGGAGGATAGATGGCATTGTTCAGAGTTCCTCTACTTCGTTACAGTGACGATGAAAACGCAGACAGTTGACACAGAAACACTCGCAAGACACGGTTACTCACACCAACTGTAACTGTATTATGCAATGCGGGGTGGTGGTTCGTCAGCTGTTATGTATTTTGGGCAACAGCAATCGCCATTTGTTCATTTTACGAAGCAGAGCCCCGCTTTATCGCCTTAACAAGACGGCCAGCTTTGATATCAGTTTGGACAGTCAGAACTGGGCACGTTACGTCTGGAACCGTCGTGACTCAGAAGGCTTACACGCGCTCCTCCAGAGGAATCAATCGAAGGGTAACCTCGGGTAAAATTCCGTCACGTGCCCAACGGATAAACAGACGTCGTTGGCCGAGAATTAGTAAACAAGGCTCTGGGTAATTACTCTTTTTGGACCCCGCGACGGTCGAGATATCACTGTCGGCAAGTTGGTGTGTTGCGGACCAACAGGACGCCGCCTTTGTTCCTTATCGTTTTCGGGGCATTTCGGGCGAAACGTTTTTGGTCTGTTTGGGACGAAATGTCGGGGAAATTTTGCCGACACACCACCACCCTAGAGGCGGGATTGTCCCGTTCATTTGGGGCTATCGCTAGCGGGGGATTTCTTGTGACGAAATCAGACCGGGTGCATTGTTATCGTTTTACCAGAGACGGGTGATTAGATTGTCAAGTTTCCGATTATTAAACAGGTGGAAGTAGGACTACTTTTAGTAATTCATTGGCAACTTCTGTAGCGCTCGTGTCTAATGCACATAGGCGTCAGCCAACCTAGTTCGTAATCAGGGCAACAACATCTAGATCGTTCGGCCAAGGCTAACTACAACTTGGAGGAATTTGCTGTCTTGCACGTTAATTAGGACAGTAGGAATCTTCCGTAAAGTCCGTGCTGTCGGTTATTTGGGTGGATGGAACTGAGGTGCTTTTGACAGAGTTCCTAACTTGAGCTGGCTGCAAGTTGGATCTCGGTGTTTGCCACTTCTGCGGGGTTGCTGAAGTTGTTTGAAGTGTGATGTCCGAGCTTGTTATTCGTGGTTGACGTGGTAGTTGCAGGCGTGTGTTTGTGATGTTCGGTCACTAACACTAACACTTGACGGTGGTGGTGACTGGACACTGCCAGTGATCTCAAAGTGGCGGGCATACATACTAAATTCGTGCGTAAGTGAAGGGGAGGGAGGGAGGAAGGGGTGATTGAAAGGGGAGAGGGAAGGGAGTAGGAGCTAGGGGATTGGTCACTGGTCACTGCTTTGTGGTGGCAGAGTTGCGGACTTGATGGTAACAGCAGTGATAATGTGACAAATGATGGCGTGCCTGATGAAACATGGTGGTCAAGCGAACGTTTTCTTCCTTTGGTTTAATGGTTTGCCTTGATGCCATTCTTCTGCGTTCTATGTCTTGTCCAGTTCTTTTCCACAGCCCAGTCCGGCTCCTTTGTCAACACACTCGGTCCTGTTGTCTTTTTCCATACTCTCCAATGTCTCTCTTCCATGGTTCACTTGGCTTGATTGAAATCTACACTTGAGAACTTCTATAGTGCCTGGGTAATAATTGAGTCAATCAGTCAGTCAGTATGTCAGTCACTATGTTTGTCAGTCTGTCATATATTTGAGGAATCAATAACTAGTCGCCATTAAGTGAAATTGGTGTGTATGTCAACTTCCAAGGTACCGGTATACGTCCAGTTGAAAACCAAGAGCGGAGTTTGACGAGGAAACTTAGACGCTGGTTTTTAAAATGCTTAGAATTCATAAAAATCCTAAGCAGTTCAAACAAGTTCAAGGATATCGAAAAGACCGACTGAGGCTTGAATAAAAAAACGTTGTTGTTTAAATTCCTGAATGCTATGTTCTTACTTTAGTCATGCTGTGCTGTGAATATTAATGTGGGTGGAATTCGAATTAGCATTTTCTAATTCATTGAATCACCGACATCTACAAAACTATTTCTAAAGAAAAGCCAGTTTTTAAGTATTCAGCTGAATAAGAATACTCAGCTGTCTGGTGGGTGAAACATATGAATATTGAAAACATAAAAATTTGAGCTTTTGTAAAAACCCAAACACAACAAATGTATTGTTAAAATATTAAATACCCACTGGTCAAAGCCATGAAGTTGAAGTTTGCAAATCCTGATGTTGCTAATAGATTGGTAAATGTTGCTGCTCCATATTCCACTTAAGGAATATCAACTGCTCAGCTTGATCTGGAAGAAGTCATTCCACTTAACTTGAAGTGGTCTTATACGACCCCCAATCTATTAACTGGTACACAGAGCACCATTAGTCAGAGGTTGTCCAGGATTATTCAGGGAAGTTCCCGGTCCGGTTGCCAGAGAGAGGGGGCAGAGGAACTGGTAAGGCAAAAAGAGAAAGCTGGGAAGGCGGAGGATTGGATGGTTTAGGGTAGGAATTCTTGAAGTGGTGGGATTTTAGTTTGGAGTAGAACGCCTGTGGAGTGATGAGTAGAGGAGCCTGATGCAGGTGATGGTGGATGGACGATGGTAACGACGGTAATGGCAAGGGAACTGAGAATTTGCGGAATCAGAAGATTTAGTTATTCTTGTTCTACAGATGTTATTTGCAGTGCTGAATAATGTCTTTCGCTTGCTAAACTTGTAGGGCATGTTGCAGATAGACTCTGGTTGCTCTATATGCAGGAAAGGGAATCGAGCAGATCCTCAGAAATATAGCCTGTAGTAAATTAATTGCTGCTCAAATGGCAGCAATGCTTGCCTGCTCGTGTTTTTGTCGTCCAATAAACTGCCAATGCTTAGAAGTGGACACACAGTCGTGCTGAAGAATATTTTCAAGTGGCTTTAACCAATTTTTAATGTAAACACTTGTAAATATAATATACGTCTCAGTATTACTTGGGTATTTTTGTAACGACTTTTATCTAACCTCTCAAAAGATGCTGAGGTTTTACTGTGGAGGTGTGGCATAAGCTCAAAATCTTCCTTGAGCTGTTGTTAATGGTGCCCAAATTTTCATAGAAGGCTGCTGCTTTAGAAAGTTGAACCAAAACTTTAGCACAACTTCAAGTGGTATGAACTACTTTCTTGCTGCCAAATCGCCTGGATACGTGACCTGGCCACACTCAATGTTGGACAGAAGCATAAATTATCTGAATTACGTATAAAGCACGAGAGTGTTTCTTGGTTACGTCACCAAGCCACACTCGATGTTGGACAGTACCATAAATTCACCTGAATACGTAACACAAGAGTTTTTTATAGTTCATTTATTTAGCGATTCCTGTTTTTCTCGACTCGAACGTAGAGTGCTTATATTTACTGAGCATTGGCAGGTATACGGTCATTCAATGCAGAGATATAGAGCTAACACGAAAATCTGGAACGTAAATTACAAATATATAGGTGAAAGGAAACTCGCGCCGAGTGAAGCAGGTTCTGAGAAGATGAGGGTCAAGAAGCTTATCGAGAAGCTTATCAATGGTTTATCAGTGGCTTATCAATTAGTGAGTGCTATATGCTAACTGGCCGGAGACAATCGGAGACGACCTGAGATATCTGGAGCTGACGTGAGAGGAGGCGGAGAGAGGCTGGCAGTGGACAGAGGGGAGTGGAGGAGATGCGTCGCCCGATGTGCAGACCTGCACGGGAAGGACTCAGGTAAAGGCTATCTTCTCAATGCATTGAGAAAACAGAGAAGTTTCCTGTGGTAGCTCACCAAACATTGCGTCAACAGGAAGAACTTGAAAGTAAAATAATTACTGGCGTAATTTGATTGATTGATTGATTGATTGATTGAATTGTAGACAGGATATTTAATTTGTTGGCACCTATGTAAGACCAACATAGTTAGCAGATTGCGTATCAGCTTCTTCAGTTTGGGGCCAGTCTTGATTTGGTTCTGGAAGGAGGTACGATTAGTGTGGTTTGGAAAAGCGACCGTGACGCGAGAACGAACAGGTGCTGTTTCTGATCCAAAGGCCTGGATTGCGCTGGTCGTTGAACTGCGAGCTCGAGAACATTCTGGAAAGTTTGGCGAAGAATCGAATATTGTTTGCGTTATAATGTCCATTTAGTTAAAATGACTTGCACTTTGCAGGTCATCTTGTAATATTAACGATAATCATAATAATAATAATAATAATAATAGTAGATATTATTATCAGTATCCTATTGTGTCTTGAGAAGTTAGCTAAAAGAAATCAGTGTTTATTTGTGTAACTTGCAAGGCAAGCCTGGTTTGTGTTGATGACTGGCAGTTTTCATGCTGAGTTTCAGTCGAACTAGCCTTAACCTGCGGACTACTTTTGATATAATCTGTAGCGAGCAGTACGTGATTTCCTGACCGTATTCTCCGTATTTTCAGCAAATGTTTGTGCACGCGTCTGAGCCAGTCTCTTGTTTGCTTAACCCAGATACCCGGTCGACCTCGCCCGAATTTCGTGTGGATGTTGCGATTTTTGTAAACACCATTGACCCCGTCATCGTGTCTTGGGGAGGAGGAGTGTGGGCAGATTGTTTTGATAAGGGTGAGCGTTCAACTACTTCACCAAGGTTTACTGTCCCTCGTAGTTAACACGAACACGCAACCAATAGTTTATCTTAATCAGATCGCCAATAAGTAGATAAGGGGGAGAGAGAGCCCTTGTGCGTGTCATTGCAAGAGGGTTGTTTCCGCGAATACAGAGTCTGGATGTTGATTGCTGGAAGGTTAACGTCAAGTTGAGGTACCGGACAAGTTGATTTTCAAGTCAAGGTATGGGAACTTGCTTACGTAGTACTTAGTTATCGGTAGTTGTTTCCGTGCGGGATCGGCCAACGCTCTACGTTCGTCTCTGTTCATCGCCAGTCTTCATGCCTCGTCCCATGACATATGGCCTATACAAGCATCTCATATCGTATCTGATGGTCTCCGGCCAGTGGAGTTTCTTTTCTCCTTTTCCCTTCTTCTGTTCAAATCATCCCTTTAATCTTTCTGACGGTGTTACGATAGCAGCATTAGGAGATAAATTCGTAAGAGTCAGAGACTTGTGAAACCGTTTGGATGATAGCATTGTCATGGTAGACAGTGGACACTCATATATCTTTTAAGACTGTTTTAAGATAGCAGACTGTTCAGTAAATGTTGCAAATTGTAGTGATTGTAACACAGATGAAATGTCTTCAGAATTGGTTAAATCCGTGTTCTCTGTATGTTAAGTATAGAATAAGTAAGTAGCTTTTATTTGCATCTACAAAGCGTACATGCATTACATGTATAGAGCGATTACATAATTTTTTAAATAAACTATAACAGGCGCAGATTATAAAGTCCCGCATGTACAAATTAAATGTAACTGAAGATACATCAATTAACAAAACTACTTTTAAACAGTTTAGACTTAACAATGGGTAGCATGAAAAGATGTCCTCTCTTGCGAAGTGAATACTTGTCCTCACAAAGAGGTGGCAAGACCTGATGAATGCAGTGGCCCTATAGGTAAGAACTGTGATTTCTGAAAGAGCTTCCTGCCTGCCCGAGCTATCAGCTGTTCTCGCATATTTGCCATCTGCGGGCCTTTCTCAGAGCTGCATTAATGCACGCAATATCAGGTGAGAAATCCAGCATAGGCGGATAGTGCGTACATGATTCTAGACAGAATGATCGTCTGAAAAATGACGTCAAGCTTCGAGATAGCTAGGCCCTGCTGTCTTAACTGATTGAGAAGAAAGTATCGCTGGTTTAGTAGACTAAGAATGTAGTTATCATGGTGTGAAACAGAAAGGTTAGGCTGTAGAATGATTCCAAGCAGCTTGACACTAGCTAGCTGCTCAATACCGGGTAGGAGCAGACAGCGGTCTAAAGGACGCTCGAAAAATTATCTCTGGTTTTGGAGACATAACTTTATGTTGAGTTTTTTTTAGTGTGACCCACAGCCTGATATTGTGAAATTCTGCATTGAGCCCTCTGCGTGCAGTTGCAGAACTCTGTAGACTTATATCGTCAGCTATATTTACACATGTATACTTGTGGTCACTTAATTAAAGTGCAGAGAGCTGCGATAAATATAACGAACAGAACTGGTCGTTGCACAATACTTTGGGTAATTAATCAGTTGGATAGTTCTCCCTCTTATAATCTAATTGAACAACCTGCGCTCGGCCAATTAAGAAGTTAGCTATCCAGTTAAAGATGCAAGGAGGAATATTGATAGCTTTCAGTTTCGGGAGGAGAATATTGAATTTGAGTCATTAAAGGGTGATTGTCGAACCGTACTTGTTGTATTTTAGCTATTGACGTAGCTGTTATTAAACTGCCCTTCATGTTATGTAATGCTGTGTCAGTGGAAGTTGGATATATGGAAGATTTTGCATTACATAATTGGGAACTTGAATGCATTACCGGAAATGCTATTATTCTCTGTTAAGTTACATTTCTAGTAAATGTGCTAGCCAGAATTTTGTGTACGAAATGCATAGTTGCATGAAATGGTAAATGGAGACGGGGAAAGCAGCCTGCACGAATAGACTGAAACATAACTTAGTATCGTGCATGCTCTATTTTCTGCAGCTTCACGCTTGGGTCGCCGGCCAAAGCGATTGAAGAACATATCAGAAGAGACGAATACACGGAAGGAAAGGCCGATCGTGTCAGCCAACCTTCCTTCTATCGCTTGTAATCCTCTGGAAAAGGAAATTTCTAAGATGTCCCTCGTTGAACTCAAGGTGATGATTGTGCCCAAGATCGATTTAGTCAAGTGTTTAAGAGTTTCGGTCTTATTACTTGTTGTGTTGCTTTGTTAAGTTTCATGGTGCTTTTATTACTTTCCTACTTAAATTATTATGTTGCTTTCTTAACTTACGTACTCTGTTACTATTTTATCTTTTCTTGCAGATGAAATTTTCAGTACATTACTAATCCTTATGTAACCTTGACCTTCCTGGATTCTGACCTGGAACCGGAACGGACAAGGCAGCCTGGCTATTGGGGACTTGATTTCATGTAGCGCCGGTGAATAAGCTGGTCTCCCTGATGCGGCTTTTGTACGGCGCTGATAAATTTAGAAGATTTACACTTACATAAAATTTACATGGCTGTCTTTTATGCTGTCTGCTGCAGTTGCGTCATTATCTGCAAGCACTTCGGTGCAAAAGTGATGATTTCCTGTGGTCAGTAAACATGTTTATGCATCTGCCAGTGGCCGGTGCTGTTCCTTGTGCCTGCGAGAGCAATGTTCTGGCAGCTGATGTGCAGCAGCCTTGAACTGGACTTTGTTAGATAACGCGTGGCTGCTGCTGGCTGTAAGCGGTCATCATTGATTGGCGCCATCTGGGAGACTTCTGGAATCTGTTGAGTGTTGATGAATGCTTCCTTTGTACATGTTTCATTCGGCCGCCGTTCTAACGGTTCAGTCAGCAGTTCTCACGCTTTGGTCTGTCCTTCTTGTGCTTTGGTCTGTCCTTCTGATGCTTTGGTCTATCCTTCTTGTGCTTTGGTCTGTCCTTCTTGTGCTTTGGTCTGTCCTTCTTGTGCTGTGGTCTGTCCTTCTTGTGCTTTGGTCTGTCCTTCTTGTGCTTTGGTCTGTCCTTCTTGTGCTTTGGTCTGTCCTTCTGATGCTTTGGTCTATCCTTCTCGTGCTTTGGTCTGTCCTTCTTGTGCTTTGGTCTGTCCGTCTCGTGCTTTGGTCTGTCCTTCTGATGCTTTGGTCTATCCTTCTCGTGCTTTGGTCTGTCCTTGTGCTTTGGTCTGTGTCTCATGCTTTAATCTGTCCGTCACATGCCTTGGTCTATCCTTCTCATGCTTTCGTCTATATATATCCTTCTCATGCTTTGTTCTATTTTTCTCATGCATTAGTCTATTCTTCTCATACTTTGGTCTGTATGTCTCTTGCTTTAATCTGTCCGTCACATGCTTCAGTCTTCCCTTCTCATCCTTTAGTCTATCCTTCTCATGCTTTGATCTATCCTTCTCATGCTTTAGTCTATCCTCATGCTTCAGTCTATCCTTCTCATGCTTTAGTCTATCCTTCTCATGCTTTAGTCTATCCTTCTCATGCTTTGGTCTATCCTTCTCATGCTTTGGTCTATCCTTCTCATGCTTTAGTCTATCCTTCTCATGCTTTAGTCTATCCTTCTCCAGCTTTGGTCTCCTTTAGTCTATCCTTGTCATGCTTTGGTCTGTCCTTCTCATGCTTTGATCTGTCCTTCTCATGCTTTGGTCTGTCCTTCTCATGCTTTAGTCTATTCTTCTCATGCTTTGGTCTATCCTCATGCTTCAGTCTCTTCTTCTTATGCTTTGATCTATCCTTCTCATGCTTTAGTCTATCCTCATGCTTCAGTCTATCCTTCTCATGCTTTAGTCTATCCTTCTCATGCTTTAGTCTATCCTTCTCATGCTTTGGTCTATCCTTCTCATGCTTTGGTCTATCCTTCTCATGCTTTAGTCTATCCTTCTCATGCTTTAGTCTATCCTTCTCCAGCTTTGGTCTCCTTTAGTCTATCCTTGTCATGCTTTGGTCTGTCCTTCTCATGCTTTGATCTGTCCTTCTCATGCTTTGGTCTGTCCTTCTCATGCTTTAGTCTATTCTTCTCATGCTTTGGTCTATCCTCATGCTTCAGTCTCTTCTTCTTATGCTTTGGTCTGTCCTTCTCATGTTTTGGTCTGTGTCTCATGCTTTAATCTGTCCGTCACCTGCTTTGGTCTGTCTTTCACATGCTTTGGTCTATTCTTCTCATGCTTTGGTCTGTCTGTCCTATCTTGTTTTGGTCTGTCCTTCTCTTACTTTCATGTGTCCTTCTCTTGCATTAATCTGTCCTGCTTGTGCTTTGGTGTGTCTCGTTGACATGCATCACTCAGCCCAACACATGCTGTTGTTTACGCTCGGTATGCTGTGTTGTTAGTTTACAATTATAGTACAAATGCGCTGTACACACCATGACAGACAGCACAGCATATTATACTCGGCGCAGGCCAAGGTCAGACACTTGGAGTGTGATCTATTTTTTCTTCATTCAGTGACCTAAAGTTATTTTGGGAACTCGACAGGCTCTGGTGCGGTTGTTGACCTGCCTTACATACCATTGAGAGCATGGTACACGCGTAACGGTCCGATCAGAGCATCGCGTGCAGAGTGAAGTAGTTCGGGGAAAGATGAACTTCTCACCGGTTCAATTGATCCCAGCTGAAGATACTTCATCCCCATACATTTCACACCTTACCAAGGATCTTCGTCAGCTGGCTCAGACTAATACACCATTGAAGATACATTTAAACTATACATTTCTTTGTGCTTATTTCCACGAGGAAGTTCACCTGTTTTCTACTGCCGCCTTAAGACTTCTCTTTTTAACCGTGGCTGGACTGGGAGCACCTCTGAGTAGGTTTCTTGAAGAGGCGCTATATAAATTATCAAAATGAATGAATGAATGAATGAATTTCATTCCTGTCCAAAGGTCTTGCCCTCATTGCTGCCAACAAGTCGCATACTGATTAAGTCAATCAGAGGTTTCATGGATCTGATGGGTTTTCCTAGGCATATTTTAGAATGTGGTTTACATCCAAGTGACCATTAATTGGTACTATATTATGGGAGTCATCTGGACATACTTTTTTTGTAACTCTGTTCATGTTGTCTACAGGTGCGCTCTGCTCAGTTGCTTGTGTCATTTCTTTCTCAACTTAAAACTCACCTCTTTCAAATTACTTATCCACCATAGGCTGCCTCTCTGTCTTAACGAACTGATTTTGGTGTGCCATCGGATGATGCGTTGTGCATTAGACACCGGCGCAATAGAAGTTACTAATTACAATTACGGTGTAATAGAAGTTTCGAAGGTCTGCTGTGCACTTGTAAAATACACACAACATTTAACACAGATTTTTGATTTTCAGCGCCTTCTCGAGAAGTTGAACGCTCCTCAATCTAACAGCATTCAACTGCCGTATCTTCTGTCACGACTGAACGAATTGCACCAAGAGGCCAAACTGGGGAGGCAGCCGGCCAGTTCAGACAATGCCCGGTCACCAATGAACTCAAAATCTGTGCTCGGTGGGGAGAGTGCTTCCCCCGACACTACAATCTGTGATGAAGCCGCTGTTGGCAGCGAGCAACCAAACCACGCCATAGAATCGTCATCTGAGAGAACTTCGACGGAAGGAAGTCCTGCATCCTGTCCCGATCTTCGTCCGCAGAGTCAGAACGGAGATCACTCGCCGCGGAAGACCGAGGAAACACCAAGCCCCCAAGAAACGTGCAAAAATATCTGCCCTGAAATCGAGGCCCAGCCCGAGAGGATGTCCGAGGAGATCTGTCATCAGAGTCGGGAAGTCGATTCAGAAAAGTTCCGCTTTAAGACCGAGAGGGTTGAATTTTCTGGAGAAGCGGCAAAACTGAACGAACTCTTGGATCAGGCGCGACGGCCAGTATTCGGAGATCGCGCGAGTCTCGTAGATCAGGTGACGGACATTGTCATAAACGCGCACGTGCTGACATGCAACTACACAAGGGACTTAGTGACTGAGGGAAAGGCGAGATATTATGAGTCACAGGTACTTAACGATTACGTGCTATTTTATCTTGAATATATCTTGTAGCATGATGTAAAGGACAGGGTTGAAGATATATATTGTAGCCAATTTATGTGATGTCTAGTGACGGCGTTAGTTGATAGAGCTCCTGATAACGAATAAAAATGCAACACTGATTACAGGAATGTGAAACGCATTGGCAGACAGTCAGAGTGTGTTCTGCATCTGTGGATTGTCGCTCAGTTACTTTTAGTACATCGCTGGCAGGTACAATGAAGTTAAGCATTATGAGCCCTGTTAGTACTTAAATGCATGACTATGAATGCCAAGCCATCTGATGCCAACCCAGCCTTCCATCCTTTTGGGATCGGTCAGTGAGTACCAGTGATGCTGATGGGAGGTTAAACGAGGTGTCCTGTTGGTGGATTCCTACAGTCAGGTTTGTGTCCCAACCACCTGATCTGTCATCCTTTCGGACCACACTTGCTGAACATTTCAGTTCTAAGGATTTCCATAGAACCGTTAAAGCAAGTATTTGAGTTACTGTTACTTTGAAAGTGCTTCATGCCTACATTTATCCAGCAACCAGTTTCTGTCGCGGTTGAAATATATTTAACGGTTTGAGCATAAGAACGTTTTTTATTGCAGTCAAAAATCCTTATCTGTCAGGATTCTTAGAAGCCTCTTCAACTTATCAGGAAAACTGACGACGAGGTCCAGTGTTGATCAATGTGTTATATGTGGGCTGAGTGCCGCTGAAGAGTCTTTTTAAAGTGGCAATATATAAATGTCATATTACAGTACTTCAGTTAATGCTAAACTGTGGTTCGAAGTTGCAGTATATTGACCCAAACATGCATTTGTCTGTCCTTCTCATGCTTTGGTCTCCTCCTTATGGTTGACCAAACCAAAAGAAGGATTGATATTCTCATGCTCTTATTATGTCCTTCTCATTTTTTGTGTCATTCTCATGCTTTGATCTGTCATCTTCATGCTTTCATCTGTGTTCGTGGTGCATTGGTCTGTCATTTTCATGCTTTGCTCTGTCATTTTAATGCTTTTATTGTAGTTGATCTGTCATCTTGCCTTTATCCATCCTTCTCTTGTTTTGATATTTCCTTTCCTTGCTTTGGTCTGTCATTTTCATGCTTTGGTCCATACTTCTCTTGCTTTGAGATTTCATTCCTTTGCTTTGATCTGTCATTCCATTGCTTTGGTGTGACCTCGTCATGCTTTGTTCTGTCCTTGTCATGCTTTTCAGTACTGGCACGAGGTCCAGTGTTGATCAATGTGTTATATGTGGGCTGAGTGCCCACATATAACACTGCAAATTCTGTGTCAATGTTATTGACACAGTAGTTGCAGACTTTTTAACCCAGGCCTTGTTACGGTTTCTGGGAGTATTCCTATGCTAACACAGTTTCTCTGTATGTGACTAGAACTTTCTCCAAAACTGTTAACTATCTTTTTCGTTTTTAAGGCTATCACTTTTGTTTTAACACTTTAATGACGAGCTGCAGTGGTTTCCCAGTCACTTGTTAGTACTGTGTCGTCGTTAAAGTGTTGAAGGACTTTCTCATAAACTTGTTAATCGAATCGGTTATGTTTCTTTTTGCTGAAGGGATCTGCAGAGAAGATGGGCGAAAACCAGAGTCCAGCAAAAGTCTGGTCGCTGTTTGTCGAAAACATGGCTCCAGTCATTCGGAGAGTCGTAGCATTCAGCAAAAGCCTTCCTGGTTTGTTTAGACTCTGCTTTATCTGTTTAAACTCGTAAAATGTTTAGTATTTCGTTTAAACTTTAAGGAGACAGATTGAATGACTGGTAGACAGAGAGCAGCAGACAGACAGACAGACATACAGAGAGACACGGGTAGAAGGAGAACAAGACAGAAAGAAAAACGTATGAAGTGGGTGGGAGAGGTAGAAGGCGAAAGAGATAAAAAGCAGACACTGAGTTAAAATTAGTAGAATGGGAAAAACCAGAGACTTAAAGGACAGACACTGAATGAGACAGAGGAACATACGGACAGGCACTTAGAGACAGATACACAGATTGAAACAACTGTTCAGAGGTAGAGTGGAAGGTGTTGTCAGAGACTGAGAAGTGGTTTGATGATAGTTCTAAGCAGACTGATCTAGAAGGAAGCAGACGACAGAGACAAGGAGAGAGATGCAGAGGAAGACAAGATCGAAACGGAAGCAGAGAGAAATCGAGGCGAGAGAGAGAGAGAGAGGGAGAGAGAGAGAGAGAGAGAGAGAGAAAGAGAGAGAGTACAGGCCTTGTAGTCTGGTGAGACTCCATGGTTTTTGGTTTTGGTTTTCTGCTCCTTCGTTTGTTATCGGGAACCAACGCAGATGAAATTCAGTCTCTTACAGAAATGGAAGTTGCAGTTCTTATTACAGCACAGTGGTTGATTGGTAATGCGCCTTGCTTCTCACCTCTGTGTCGTGGGTTTGAATTCCGATGCACTTTCTTTTATTCAGCTGTGTATCACTTTTAAAGAAAGTTTCTTCCATGTCTTGGTTTGTTGCAACCCCAGTGGCAAGCAACATCATCTCTAAAGGACTGCTCTTGATCGAGACATTTATTATTACACTGGAAAGTACGTACCTTGGCATACTTTACCTTAGCCTTGTGTTCATAAACCTACTGCTAGATACTAGTTTGTGACTAGCTACTTGAGTTTCCTGTGCTGTACCTATGGCCTTTCCTGTGGTTAGGCTGTCCAGTTGGAATGGACTTCAACGTCTTGAGCTGTAGCTTCTGATTATGGACGCACTTGCGATGTATTTAGTTATATTAACTTGCACTTAATAATAATAATAATAATAATAATAATAATAATAATAATAATAATAATAATAATAATAATACGACGGTTAACTCGGTGGCTTTTCGTGGCACTCTAGTCGAGCCTGACCCTGAGGAGATGCAACCATTCCAGAATAATTAGTTTTCTTTTGTCTCCTGACAAATTTTTGTGACGCCCGAGGGATCATGTTTACCTCGGGACTAAAAAAAAATAATAATAATAATAATAATAATAAAACAAGGATAATGGTTTACTGTATAATCTATTCTCTCAACTCAGTACATATTTCACTCTAATTTTCTGTATGTTTATACCTGCTGTAACTTCCTGTATTAACTTTATAATGAGCCAGCCAAGTCCTTAGTGGGTCCACTTGATCCATTTCGGCCGACTCGTTGACCTGCATCAATGTTGCGCATAAGTTACAGTTAGATTGTATCTGTTATAGTAATATTATACTTCTTATATGTTGGTGTGAATCAATTAATCAATCAATATTAATGAGGCTATAAATAATAACAATAACAATAACAATAACAATACCAATAATAACCTGCAACCTGTAGCACTGCCGATGATAGCACGGTCTAACTGTCGTGCATGCTTATGTTGAAAGTTAGTGAATAAAGTGACTGCACAGATGCCTGACTTGATCCTGCTGCTGTGCTTTAGGATTCAGTGAGCTGTCTCAAGATGATCAGATCAAGCTGATCAAGCAGGGGTCATTTGAGGTCATCCTAACACGCTACACACCGCTGTTCACCAACAGTGGCATGTTTGTTCCGGACATGAGCACCTGTGTTCCCATGTGAGTTCTTCAGACGTCTTGACACAATAATTGTAATTGTAACCGAAAACTTATATAGCGCCACTCAAATCAGCGGCGCTTTCAACCCGCATCAATGCCGGCACCGGCAAAAAGGAAAGTTTTCAGGCGTCTACGGGACTGGAGAGGAGAGAGGGCAAGAAGCTCTTGGCGGAGAAACAAGGGGAGACAGTTCCAAGCAGAGGGGCCAACATAGGCGAAACTTCTGGATTGTGCCGTGGAAGATCGCATGCGAGGGACAACCATAAGGCCGCGAGCCGAAGATCGCAAGGAAGCCCTCGCAGGCAAGGAAGAAACTGGGTTGCAAAAATTCATTAGGTAAGACGGAGCAGAAGCAGTAAGGCAGTAATAGGAGTTACTAATTATTATTAGTGTTTATTGGTTTATTTAGACCCTCTGATGAAATGTCTCATTTTGAAAGAAAGAACATGTGTATGTAACTAGAAATTTCTGTATGCTAGAATGATGCAACTTCTATTATTATCACCACTACTTTTACTATTACTATCTGTCTTTCTATCTGTCTATCTATCTATAATAAAGTTATATAACGCCCCTTCAAGAAATCTACTCAGTGGCGCTCCCAACCCAGGCCTGATCAAAGAGGAAGGTATGGAGAAGGCCACAGAAAGAACCTGAGGGAGGGAACAGAGCCCAAGAGGGAGGTCATTCCAGATGGCAGGACCAACCTCCGAGAATGCCGTACACTGTGCTATGGCAGTACGAGCATAAGGAACAAAAAAGCGGAGGTTAAAGTGAAAAACTCACAAAGGTAGATCGGAGCCTGCCCTAAGACGCAGTGCCAGGCCACTGAAGAGTGCCTGTAAAGAATGCACTACTGGACGGGGAGCCAGTGAAGGACGTCTTGCATAAACTCTGGCCATGTCTGGAGACATCCCCAACCAAGCATGCAGCTGACTGCAGAACCCTCTCCAGACAACAAAGATGAACCTGAGGAAGTCCAACAAAGAGAGAGGTAATCCAATCGATTGGCAATAAATGCATGTACCAGAGTGGAAGCTGCAGAGAAGGTGAGGAAGCGGGATACGACTCGAAGTTGGCGCAGTTGATAGTAGCAAGCACGTGTCAGCTATTGCTATTGCTACCAGTACCACTACTACTATTACTACATGTAATTTTTTCTTTTTTCTTTATTATTGCAAGTATTGCACGTGCTGGCATCAAATTATTATTATTATTATTATTATTATTATTATTATTATTATTATTATTATTATTATTATTATTATTATTACTATTATTATTATTATTATTATAAGTATTATTATTGTAATTATAAACTGTACATTATATCCCATTATGATACACAAAAAGTCTGGAGATTAAGCTTTTTTTTCTGGAAGAGCAGATATGTAATTAATTTCTGGCATAGAGAGAACTTGACGAGTAGGTTAGTTACTATTGTTATTCATTATTTTATTAAAACTGATTTACGAATTTTGATGTCTTGGATTTTGTGCAGTGAGGTCGTGCGTGAGATGCCGCTTGGGGATTTCTTCGTGGAGCAGTTCCAGTTTGCCCAGGTTTTCAACCAACTGACACTGACCGATGGGGAGATTGGCCTCCTGACCGCCATCATGATCATCAACCCAGGTACAACACGGCACCTCACTGTTCACAGTCTCATAGCGTCTAATCAGGCAACTTCTAGAGCACTATTGCCATAAGTGTATGTATAGAGAGAGTCTTAAAGAAAAGTTCTTAAAGGTTCACGTGACAAAATTTCCAGAAAACACGACAACTCTGTTGGATAGAGTGATTGCCCTGTAACACGGAGAGTACAGGTTTGAGGCTTCACTCAGGCGATCACAGTGTAAGGAACCTGAGCATGTTCTTTACGCATAACTGCTCAGTGCTATCAGCGTTCTGTCATATGTCTGTTTGCACTCTGAGCTTTGGAAGGATGGCAAAATCAAATGCAGTTGTATTGTATTGTATTGATTCACATGGTCTTCAGCTTTGTTGTGGAAAACAAAGAAATAGGAGCTAAGAAGATGAAGGTGCAGTGACCCGAGTTGTGCCTCTTTGGGAATACCTGAAATTGAAGGCATAAATCTTCATTTTCAACTATACGCAGCCGCATTTGGTGCAATCAGACTTCGTCATTTTCCAAGCGCTTTATAGTTTTCAAGAGAAAAGAATTTTTTAGAGGAATTTTCGAGATAAATTTTGGGATTGCTGTTTTTGTGTTAGGACACTTAATTTGACACATTGTAAGGTCGGCTCAGATTCTTTGCGTCATGTCTTTGCAAACAATCTAAAGAGATTTTTATCATATTTGTAGATCGAAAGGCAATCACTAATCGTCGCGCTGTCCAGAAACTGCAGCTTCTGATGGTACAGTCGCTTTACCAGCTCGTCAAACGCAACCACCCTGGTACGTCTTCATCACCTTGCTACTGTTCACAGTGTAATTTAGTGTAACGTGGTGTTTATGTTGTGGACGCTCTTTGTGTATCAGTCAATGCGAGTAGTTTGTCAGGGCCATCGATGTTCTGAACTGTTGTATGAGGACAGAGTCAGAGGAAACTGTATTCATATTTCTTGAAAGTGCACAGTATAAAATATTCATTATGTTACATTCAGATTATTTTTCAAACAGCGTAATTTATGCTAATAAATTCAAACTGCTGTAGTCACATGTACTCGGAAGTAATATCATTAGCTGTGTGAACAAATAAGCTGCAACATGAACTCTTCGGCCTCTCTTTACCTATTTTCCGCAGGTGCTTGAAGACCATTCTCTTCGATCGTCGTTTCATCTTGTTAGGATGTGTCTCTCTTGAGGAGTCGCTATATAAACTTGCAGTTACAAAATTGCAATAACACAAATTGTAACTCGATGATATGCAACGTACTTGGGGTTTTTCTTTGCTAGACTCCTATGACGATCTCTTTCCAAGGATTCTGAAGATCCTTCCTTGGGCTTCGTCGATCAACGAAAGTCATTCACAGAAACTGAACAACATCAAAATGATGTCGGCCGACATCCGGTTTCCGGAACTTCACTGCGAAGTCTACGACAGCCGACAATGACTGTGCGGGACGCAGCTGATGGAGAAAATCAACTGGAAAATGAGCCGGAAATGGAAAGATGGTGCACATAAGGCACGCGCGAGATGCTTATAAAGCAAGCTTAGAAGTAGACGGTGCTGAAACGATAGTCAGATGATCGCAGAAGGAAGAAGTCAAACCGCTTTGCAAAGTGTACAAAAGTTGCTAAGCTGTTTAACTTTTTAACGACGAACTGCATTGCTTTCCCAGTCACTTTTAGTACACGCTCGTCGTTAAGGTGTTAATGGACAGGTGTGTAGAAGTCCGAGGAATGTTGTGTAACAAACGCGCTCCTATAGGGTAATAATACATGCAGCAGCGCTGCTCTTATGGTTGAACTTGCTTTGTCATAGCTATGGTTACGTTTTCAGTAGTTACGAGACTGGCTGTCGGATGATGAGGGTGTATGGGTGTCTCGTCAGTCAAGGTTCAAGAAGGTTAATGCCGATAATTATTCATGTAATATAATAATGACAATAATATTAATAATGACAATAGTAATAATAATGATGCTGATGATGGTAATAATTAATATACTAATGATAATACTGGTAATAGAAATGATTAGAAATAATAATAATGATATAGTACTTAGTAATAATGATAAAAATAGTATTAAGTTAGTATTATAGTTGTGATTCAATTCCAGGTTGTTACTTGCCTGACTAGTCTATCGTTGTTCAAACAAACTTACATAATTAAGATAACGAATATAATAGTTTTAATGGATAACTACATTGATATAGTGAGAATAAACTAGTCCACGTATAAATGAATTTAAAGAGTGAGAATAAAGTCATAAAGAACATAGTTATAATGGACAGCAAAGTTTAAATAGTGAGGATAAAATAGACAACGTGTATCATAATGTTGAAATTAAACTAGTGAGAATAGTGTGATCAAGTTTAAAATAATGAAAATACTATAATAGATAACTGACCAACTCTTCGACTTTGAACATGTCCAGTTCGTGGTCAGTTCGTGGTGTGTGGTCTTGCTGGACAGGCCTTGCACAGTCTTCAACTGGACCCACTTGATGAAATTTTGAGTTTTGAGTACAGTTCTTGATGAATTTCAATAGAAGTTATGACGTTAAGTTTGTGAGACAAGTTAGCTGTAGATTTTGTGAAGGTTGAATATGATTTAATCAATTTGTAGTTGTTGCTGCACACAGTTTTAAGATTTTTTGTTTGGCTATGAGCCAGATTTGATGTTTTTAGTGTAATTAATATAATAATTTAGTATTATTGTTTTTGTTTATTTGTACACTAAGGTGTTAAGGTGTTTAAATTATGCATTAGGTGAAAATTTCTCTTCATTTATTATTCGTAAGTACGGTGTGGACACATAACACGAAGTGTTAATAGCTTTGGTGACATAACCATTTCATGCTAAGCGGAATGGGGCATTAGTGGGTCCACTCTGTACTTTGGTTTTTAAAAGCGATTTCTTTAAAGTGTGCTTTGGAAGCCTTGCATTCTGTGCTACGGAGAAATTCTAAGATTTCTCATGGCCTTGTCATACATTCAATCATTCATTCATTCAGAACATATATCTATGTAGTGTTTTTTGAGAGGTCCTTACAAGTGTGCTATATAAAAGCCCAGATACATACATACATACACACACACACACACACACACACATGCATACACAAATACATACATACACATACACAGTGTCGCACACATACATACACGTACATGCACATACATACACACTTACATGCACATACATGCATACATACATACATACAACATACACACACACACATACATGCATACACAAATACATACATACACAGTGTCGCACACATACCTACACATACATGCACATACATACATACATACACACTTACATACACATACATGCATACATACATACACACACGCATACATGCATGCACAAATACATACATACACATACACAGTGTCGCACACATACATACGCATACATGCACATACATACATACACACATACAATCTTACATGCACACACATGCATACATACATACACACATACACACACATACATAACATCTCTTCGAGATTTCTACTCGGATAAGCTTGTAAATAGAGGAAATGCTCTTATCGTAGAATTTCAGTGGAACGTTCTGTAGGAACGCAGTAGTTGGTAGCGATGCAGTTTCTGTAGCTGACTTTCGGTGCTAGCACGAACAGGTTCTTCTTCCAAGTTCTCATTTCGCCTAACTTTTTAATTGACAGTGTGCATATAGTGAGCAGTTTGTATCGCCAACTGCCAAATTCAACACTGTAATTGGGTTTCAGTTTCCCTGTTATCTTTGTAAGTTTATTTTCAGCTGCCCACCAATATATATATATATATATATATATATATACACGTAAATTATAAACTGGTAATGCCATATATGTATATATATATACATATACAGCATTCATATTTATATTTATATATATAAAACCAAGATGATAAAACCAAGATGTATATATGATTTGTTATGTGATATATATTAAGTGTGTAGTATTTCTGTACAGATGCCTAAATACAAGGAATTGCATGAATTGAGTTTTGGTAAACGAAGTTACAATAGGTGTGTTGTGTATTTCCTACATCCTTGTATGTACCGTAGTTGCCAAATTTGAAGACCAGTCCGTTAATACACCAGTCACACGAGGGGTAAGGCAGCCATGGGGGTAAGGAGGAAGACGTTTTGCAACTTCATTTTCTTGGCCTTGGTATACAAGAACAGGCGGCCAGTTCACTTCCTTACTAACTGATAGTGTCATTGTAATTCGTAAACTCAAAAATGAAATTCAGTGATTACGAGTTGCTAAATGGAACAGAATGCTTGAAATACCTTTCTACAAAGACCAGGAAATCTCCTTCTCTCTGGCTGTGATTTAAACTCGTAATCGTAGTCTCCACACTTCTAAAGCACCACTCAAAGGCCAAGCCAGGCGCAGGGCACCAGCCTATTCATGAGCGCTACGTCAAATTAGAAGGGGATTTCCAGACAGTAGTCCAAAGGAGGTCTGAGTCTGGTTTCCAGAGGGCCAGATCAAAAGAGGAAGTAGAGGCTCGTTTAAAAGCCAACCAAACCAAAACATGGCAGCAAAAAAGAACTTCATGAAGCTGTGGCTTGATGAAGGTTACAAACCTATAACTGTTTTCAGACAACAGTTGAAGAAAACGATTCGTGAAGACATTATGCAAACCAATATTTATTAGTCTTCTCAGTCTCAAACAAAACCTTGGGTTAATGAAATGACAAAGCAATAAATTATTTTCAAATTAAAATGTAGAAAACACGTGCAGATATTAGTAACAAACGAATGCAGTAATGTTTCTCTCAGTTAGTGCCAGTTACTACATCTTGGACTGCATCTATTATGATTGGTGTAACAGCAAATTTGATTTTTATCACGGATACTATATCTGAAAGCAGAACTGCAACAATCGACAATGCTAATACTGTTGAAAGGAGAAACTGGCTTATGAAGCTGTAATACTGTTAAATACACACGTGAATATACTATACAATACAACTGTATCTGACATTGCCCTCATTCTTCCAAAGGTAAGAAGTGCACACACGACCATACGACAGAACATCGATGGTGCTGAGCAATTGTGAGTGAAGGACTTGCTCAAGGTCCCTACACAGTAATTGCCTCAGTGGAGGCTCGAACCCGTGCTCTCTGGGTTGTAGGCCGAGCGCTTTATCCATTCGTATATCAAACTATATAAGTGGTTCTCAGGACTTGGCTTTTTTAGGCGTTTAAGAAAGCGCAGAGTAAGTTCAACCCATCACACGATTAGAGTTTCAAAACGATCGTTTTACGTTACATAACATTACGTGTGTCATGTTTATGGTATTATGCGGTCAAATTGGAAAACCATCATCATGATGGCGCTCCAAAGGGTCCATCAGAACTGCACTTACTTGCAACAACTTCTTCCTGCACATTACAGACATTATTAACAAACACAGTACCTGTATCATAAGCCCTTTACAAAAGCAGATTGATATGCGGGTATATGAAATGATACAATACAACTGTAATTTGATAATGCCCTCCTTACAAAGCGCAGAAGTGCACATTCCAAAGTTGTAACAACAGGTGTGATATTTCTATTCTAAACTGCGGCGCTTTACATTCGAAGTATTGTGCTTTCCCAACAGCATGTTAACGAATTCGATATCCGTTAATACCTTCAAACGCCATCGTATTTATCGTTCTATACATCACAGAATTGATCACGTACAAAAGAAGCACAAAACGTACATTAACATATTAAGCAAATATATCGTTTAAATAAATTAATTTGTCACGAAAGCCTTGTGCTCGGATGGTGAGCGCCGGAAGTCTGTATCATTCGACAATAATTTCACTGGTTCAGGTCGCGGGAGTGCCACTGACGAGTTTTTCTAGAAGTGGCGTTTTATAGATGTCATATTATGATCACAACTGGGGAAAGTGATACCATTTCCTTTTATAAACAATAAACTGTGCCCTTCTAAAGTGCAATAACATATTCGAATAATTTGTGTTTACGAATAAGAACGCAGTGCATTCATTTGAATAAACAGTGCAGCTGTGCTCAGACCATGACGCGCGTTCCGGGGATGTAGCGTGTCTCGCACCAGATGTTCGTCTCTCCGACGTTGTTCATTCGGCGTTTGCACTGTCGACATCTCTTGTACTTATCGCACTGTTCGTGCACGAGTGCGCCTCCGGCCTTGTCGTGCAGTCGCTGGTCGAAGTCGCGTGCTTTCTTGGCCTCGGCGGCCTTCAACCAGTCGCTCTCGAGACTTCGACGACAGCGAAGCAACGAGTCGTATCTGCTTGCGGCGTCCGTTAAGCAACTGCAACAGAACATACACAGCTGATTATTATTGTCATTTATTTTTAATATTATTATGGATTTATTAATTATTATTATTAATTAGCAATTTCTATTAAACTGGTATCTAATGCACATCAAAACCAAGCCATAATCAGGTCAACATCCAGAAAATCAGTCCGTTAGACAGAGAGACAGCACAACTATCTAATGACCAAGCTTCAGTCGATGGCGCTGAGCAACTGTGAGTGAAGCACTTGCTTACAGGATGCCTTGTGCATTAGAAGTTATTAATCGTAATCACTAAATTCCTAAACGTTGCTACATAAACAGTCATATAAAATTACCTCCCTTACATTACAATACAAGTACCAAAATGTATTTACCATGTAAGTAAGTAAGTAAGTATATTCTTAATTGACCAATTGCTAATCGCACCTTGTTGTACAGACATCTAATAAAGAGAGTTAACTATGTGACCTTAGCGTTTACACTGACAGTTGGCAGTGTAAAGCATCCCTGCCACTGACAATGCTATGTAAATTGTCATTTATTACAATTACAATTACTAATACAATTACAATGACAATCTTATTCGCCTGCTCACTCGGTTTTAACTCGACGGAGCATCTCCTCTTCCTTTCTCTGTTCCTCAATCCTCTTCAGTATTTCCTCCCGCTTCCTCTGCTCCACCGCTGCCACCTGTTCTCTGTAGAGCTCGTGTGCCTTCCTCCGCCTCTCCGCCATCTTCTCATCGTCCGCATCGTTCTTTCCAAAGTACGGTTCACCCGACGGAGACACGCTTCCAGGAATTGGTTCTGGTTTCATGCGAAGCTAAAGAACGAAAGAAACACATCGATGTTTATTCAAACTCACATTTCTAATGTATAGATATAAGTATGTATTTGCACATGTACGATATGCGTATATATATGTATGCAAATATGCATGCATGTATGCAAGTAAGTATGTATGTAAGCATGTATATAAGTAAGTATAATGTACGGTATAATGTATGTCTGCATTGTGCGCATGTATGTGCACGGATGTAAGTATGCATAGATCATTCAGTATTGTGTACAAGTACGCCTGTAGGCATGTATGCATTCAAGTATGTATGTGTATGTATGTATGTATGTATGTATCTGGCTACCTATAAGTGCCTGTTAGAAACCTCAGAAGTGTGCTAATGTGTTGCTCGTATGGCAACCCAATCCATGCTAGGAGCCTTGATTTCTGGTCCCCCATGGGGCTGGAACATGAGAGTTGGATTACCAAAGATCACTTGGATGTGGACTGATCTAAATTAAATTAACTGATTTAACTGGCTTACAGACTTATCAAAATGTCTTTCAAACTTAAGGCCAGTCTCATCCACACGAAACTAACTGACTGACCAACTTATGAAAATGACCTTTAATACTTTAACGACGAGCGTGCAACACCGTGTACTAGTAAGTGATTGGGAAACCAATCCAGCTTGTCGTTACAGTGTTAAACTTAAAGACATTCTGAACCATACGGAAATTGCTTTTAAACTTAAAGCCATTCTGATCCATATGAAAGTCACAGACTGCAGAGTCAATCTAACTAAACATCATATTACGATCATCCCAAGCGAAATAAATCTGTGGATAGTTTCTCGAACCTGAGCTGACAGAGCTCTTCTGTATTCCTCTCTATTATCGGCTTTCTCTTTGAGGCGCTTCGCCTTCTGAGCGGCTAACCTAAATTAACGGTTTCATCAGACAATTAAACAATTAACAGATTTCTTAACAAAAGCAATTGCTTCATTATTATTATTATTATTATTATTATTAGTTATTATTAAATATTATTATTATTATTATTTATTATTATTATTATTATTATTATTATTATTATTATTATTATTATTATTATTATTATTATTATTATTATTATTATTATTATTATTATTATTATTATTATTATTATTATTATTATTATTATTATTATTATTATTATTATTATTATTATTATTATTATTATTATTATTATTATTATTATTATTATTATTCTAAGTAACTGCTTAAGTAAAACAATAGCAATGATGATGATGGTGACAATGGTGGTTGTGACGATGATGATAATGATGACAATGGTGGTTCTGACGATGAAGATAATAATGACAATGGTGGTGGTAGTGATGATGATAATGGAGATGGTAGTGGTGATGATGACAATGGTGATGGTAGTGGTGATGATGATGGAAGTTGATGATGATGAGTAAAGACAAAGCATATGTCCTACTCTTCCGCGAGGGTGACCTGTTCGAGACGCCCAAGAAAATCCTCATCCATCTTCTGCTTCTTTTCGGCAGCTTCCTTTGCAGCAATCTGAAAACATCCATGGCAACCCTTAGAAATCATAGCAACCACAAAAACCATAGCAACTATAAGAAACCACAGCAACCACTAGAAACCATAGCAACCACAAAAAGCATAGCAACCATTAGAAACAACAGCAACCATTAGAAACTGGACCATTACAATTTAAGGCAGGACACATCTGTTAAACTCCTTTTTCACCTTGTCACCTTGTGCTGTCAGCTCGTGGAGCTCTAGCGATCGTCCTGGTGAACACACTCCACCGTCTCCTATTCGATGACAAGTCTCTCAATTCCGCCAAATTCATGCCAGTTACATCTTGTATCTCATCCATCCATCTCCTCCTTGGGCGACCCAGTCTTCTCCTCCCCTCACCGCACGCCAGCATCATTTCCTTCTCCAGACCATCAGATCGCATAACATGTCCAAAGAACCTTAGCTTCATTCTTGTCGCAGTTTGTTTTAACGACTCTTCATTCTCAACTCCAATCTCCTCTCGTATTGATTCGTTCGTTCTTTTCTCAGTCCAAGATATTCTCAGCATCTTCCTCCATATCCACATTTCACAAGCGTTAACCTTATTTTCCATGTTCTTTGTCATTGTCCACGTCTCGCAACCGTACAGTACCGTAGGAAAGATTAGTGCTCTCACGAGCCTTTTTTTGGTTTCTATGCTCACATGTTTGTCTTTCCATATCTTTTCCAGTCCGGTCATTGCAGCTTTCCCTATAGCAATCCTTCGTTTTATTTCTGGATCACACTTTCCCTCCTTTCCAACCAGTGATCCTAGGAATGTGAAGCTTTCTACCACCTCTATTTCCTCTCCGTCTATCTCAAAACTATCCCAATCTGCTGTTGTCATGACCTTTGTCTTCTTTATGTTGAAGTATAAACCAGCTTTTTCACTTTCTCTCCTGACCCTTCTTATCAGTTCTGCCAGATCCTCTTTTCTTTTTGCCATTAATGTTGTGTCATCCGCGTATCTAAGGTTATTCAGTGTCTTTCCAGCAATTTTTACTCCCTCAATTGCCCCCTCCAGTTCTGCCTTTCTCATTATTCTTTCAGCATATAGATTAAACAGGAAAAAACTCCTTTTTACCCTATTAAAACCTCTTTTAGCCTTTAACCTTTTAACATTTTTAACTGATTTCACTTCTCAACCTGGGTTTGTACTCAGTTATCAACAAATAAAGGATGGAGGCTGAGTGGGCACCAGGTAGCAGAGGTATTCCACAGAGGGTCACCCAATCAAGTCTTAACCCAGCTCCATGTGTCTTAAATTCATCTACACCTGCCAGCACCACATCAACAAAACCAAGCAAACACTCGCAAGAGTTCTCTTTATTTATTCATTCATTTACTTATTTATTTATTTTATTTATTTATTTATGAATTTTTTACACTTTTTATTTACTTTTTAGTTTACTCATGTATTTTTTTATTTATTCATTAACTCATCTATTTGCATATTTTCTTACTTTTCCACTTAATTTTTTATTTATTTATTTTAAATTTATTTATTTATTCAATCAATTACTTACTTAAGCACTTACTACAGGCAACAGGGTGAAGAGTGCACTAGAGATAGATTTCGAACCTGAGACTCGAGCTGTTTCTGATACCTTTCCTGGATGAGAAACTGTGGAGGAGTGAGCAAACGCCTCGGGAAGACGAAGGATGGCTGACGAAAGAAAATCAGATGCAGCAATTTTACCAATCTAATCAAATCTAATCTAATCTAATCTATTCTAATATATTTTATTTTAATCTTCTCTAATCTACTCTAATCTATTTTAATCCATTCTATTCTACTCTATTCTAATCTAATATATTCTGTTCTAATCTAATCTAATCTATTCGTTTTACAGAGGAAATCTGAATCTATCATTTGTCGCTCTATTCAGCCGTGCTGGAGTCGGGAGCACCTCTGAGTAGTACTCCTTGAAGAGGCGCTATATAAATGTCTGTTATGAATGAATGAATGAATGAATTGTAGTCTTCATAATAATCATTGGAAATATTGTAATCATCATTGCTGTTGTCGGCATCATCTTCATCATCTTTATCACCTTCATTTTATCATTCTGATCTAATCTAATCTTGGCATAATCTTCATCATTTTCATCAACTTCATAAATATGGGGGTGCTCGGTAGTCTAGTGGTTAGCGCGCTGGACTGTCAATCGAGAGGTCGGGGGTTCAAATCCCCGCCAGGGCAGCAATTTGGTTCGAGATTTCTGTTCCACTTGCACCCCCTAGCCAACTCAGCTATGATGAGTACACTGACCGTAGACTGTCAGTGGGAAGATGAGACGGCGAGGGAGAGGACTGGCCACCCGCCCTCATATGCCGAGGCTAAGAAAATGAAGTCGCTAACACTTCATACCCATGGCTGCCTCAGGGTTAGCTTAAGGGACTGCTCTTCTTCTTCTTCATCAATGTTATCATTGTCGTCATCAATTTCTGTCATAATCATAGTCAAGATTATCTTCACGAAGTCCATAAATCCCTACTTGGAAATCTTCCTTGACCAGCTTCTTCATCGCGTTGGCTTCTGCCACTCCTAGATTAAACGCGGCCTGCTTCTGGCTTTCATGGCGCCTTGCCAAAAGCTTTTCCTGCAAGGGTAAGAAAAGAAAATGAAACGTAAACTCTAAGGAAACATAACAATACGTAAAGCGTAAGAAACTTAATGATATGTAAAGTGTACAAAAACATGAAGATGCATAATGCAATAAAACGTGACATGCAAGAAAAGTTAAGATAGATAAACCGTAAAAAAGAGTAATAAGTAATGTGAATGTAAGGTGATGTCTCCTAACACTGTATGTTCTATTGTCATATTCATAATTTATTCAATGTGCAGTTTAACTTTGTCCAGCACTTCAAATGAGAGCAGCACCTTAGAAATCTGGAGTTTACGATTACAATTACCTTATCCTTGATGTTTTCTGCTGTCGCTGTTGCCTCCTGGAACTGCCTCAGCAACTCATCATCCTCTTCCTCCTTCCGTCGCCTCTCCTCTGCGAAGCTGATGGCCACGTTACGCCGAGCACGCTGGTGGCACAGGTAGCACAGCTCCTGACCGGAGTTGGAGTGGCCGCAGGAGGATGCCGTTCCAGGAGGAGATGGAATCTTGTCGCGACGGAAAGATGGTATACCTCCATCTGCCATTGCAGAATTCGACAGCAGGAAGTCTGGGGAAACTGGTGAAAGGTTTTGGTCAGGTTGTGCCATCCTGAAACCACCAAACAGAGTAAAAGGGAGAGTTAACTAAGTAAGTAAGTATATCTTTTATATAAACTACACAACGAAAAGACTTAAATAACTAAAATATAAAAAAAACAATTTAACTGACCCTTGAATGTGTACTTCCACAGCTCAGTCCATATACATACACAAACACATACAAATACATATACACACACAAATACATACACACATATACACCTGTACATACACACACACATGCATACATACACACACATACCTTTTATAATAGATTAAAAACTGTACCGTTTAACTGTGCTGGAGTCAGGAGTGCCTCTGAGTAAGCCCCTTGAAGAGGTGCTATATAAATGTCCTAATGAACGAATGAATGAATGAACACACACATACATACACACATACATACACACACACACACACATACACACGTACGTACATAAATACAAGCGCTTGAAAACCACTGATTGTGGTTTGCAGTTGTTGGCTTGGAGTAATTACTGCAGGATGTTACATAAGTCAGTGAATACAATTCAGATGAGAGTTTGAGATGATGAAGAGGAGAACTGACCCAGCGCAGTTTGTCCGTCTGGTGGTCAGCTGCGGAGAGGCAGACCGTCGATGATGATTGGTTCTGACATCTTTTGACGGATCGAGAGGAATGACGTCATCTGTAAAGCTCATCACAGATGCCTGAGGCATTGCCAAAGGCACACGACCGCTGGCACTTGTTGGCCTGTCGTTCTTGTACCACTCTATTCCATGAAACCAATCGATCAATAAATCAATGCCAACAATCAATGAAGAAGTCAATCAATGAAATCAATAAAATCAATCAATAAAATCAATCAATAAAACCAATCAATCAATCAATTCATTCAATCAATTAAATCAATCAATCGAATCAATCAATAAATCAATATTAAAAATCAGTAAATAAAAAAATCAATCAATCAAACATCATATCACTCACCCATTAAGTCACTCACTCACTCAATCACTCAAACAATCCATCAATTTTGACAATTATACTATATTCTTTACATTTGTATTTCATTATTTATTGTGCTGCCAGATTGCAGCATAATAAACTTTATAAAAAGTGGCTCGATTACTCAATCAGTTACTCCATTCTCAGTCTCTCCTGGAATTCCGTTCAGGTAAGGTAACCCACGATAAGGTAAGGTAAGCCAAGGTAAGGAAAGGTTACCCGGGGTAAGGTAACCCAAGCTAAGGTAAGATAACCCGAGGTAAGGTAAGGTAACCCTAGGTAAGGTACGGTAACCCAAGGTAAGGTAAAATAACCCAAAGTAAGATAACCCCAGGTAAGGTAAGGTAATCCAAGGTAAGGTAAGGTAATCCAAGGTTAAATAAGGTAACCCAAGATAAGGTAAAGTATTAAGGTATAAGTTTGTCATTTAAGTGCCAAAAACAGAGACGCATAAATTTGTCACTTAAGCGCCAAAAAACAGATGTGTTTCAAGCATAAATTTTGAATTTTTTTGTCATTTTACCCATTTGGTCGAATTCATCCGTTGGGTAAATGTAATCTTTGGCATCGACCTCACAGCTACATGGACTTTCTCCTGCAGCGAAAGTCGTCCTTATTTCTGGTTCTTGAGTCGTGTCCTCATGATCAGTCTGGTCTCTTGCCTTCTCTTCATCTTCCTCGTTTATGGCAGGCAGTTGCGTACACTGGCAGGCCATATCGTCCTCATCTAAGCCTTTCACCTTCCTAAACATTGTTAATCATCTCTGATAATTATCAGTTATTATCATTATTATTATTATTATTTTACTTATTGTCACCATTATTATTACTATTATTATTATTAATATCATTATAATTTATTATTATTTTTATTTTATTTATTATTAATTTATTATTAATAGTAGTACAAGTAGTGGTATTGGTAGAAGCAGTAGTATTAAGAAGTCACTAGATGAGATTTTATTTCTTCCAGGTGTCCTTTATGGATGACCCCTTTATAAGTCGATTCTTCATATATATCACACCCAAAGACAACCTTGTGAACACATTTTAGTCTATGACAAAGAAAGAAATCTGAAAGAAGTAGAGCTTCCTGAACCTGTTGAATCCTAAGGAGGTGTTCGACCTTGACATTCGGCTGCCGCATCTGTCCGACATGACGGAATCGGCTGTTCCCGGACGCTGGACAATGACAAAATCATTTGTTCCATTTTAATTAATTTAATTATTAAATTATATTTAATTTTAATCAAAATAATTTAATTAATTTAATTTAATTCGACTAATTAATTATATTAACTTGAACGTCTGTCTTTAATTAAACATTTGTTTAATTAAACATTTCTTTAATTAAAATCGTCTCAACTCCACTACATTTATGCTAAGCTGCAATCGATTCCATGCAGCAAACATTTTAAAACTCTCATAAAGCGCTCTTGGTTCAATCAGTCCAACATTGATGTGAGTTGCACTTTAATGAGGCACTCAAAAGGCACTATACTGCGTGTCTAGATAAATGCCGCCACGATACATACATGTAACATTTACAGAAGGTAATATAATTTATGGATTCCTTTTAAAATTTTGAATGCAGAGCGACCAATCATCGCCTTAGTTTCACAAAAATTAACATCGTATTCCAGTTTTAAGTTGTCACGTGTGCCTGGGCCAGCTGACAAGTATCTTTGGGTTAAACCACTAGTTAATTAATTAGTAATTAGTAACTTCTGTTGCACCGGTGTCTAATGCACAAGGCATCAACCAATGGCACACCAAAACCAAACCATAATCAGGCAATGTCCAGAAGATCAGTTGGTAAGACAGAGAGACAGCATAAGGTGGATGAGCAATTTGAAAGAGGTAAGTCTTAAGTTGGGAACGAAATGACACAAGTGACTAAGCAGAATGAACAGAATACTCACTCCTTGTAAGGATTCAACCAAGGTCCCTGAGCCGTCCATGGCATTCAAGAAAGTCTTATAGAACTTCATCTTGGCCTTGAAGTCGTCGACTTGCAGTCGCCCGATGCCAGCAAATGGGAAGTCGACACGACGTCTTGACGCGATAGAACGACTTAAGGCGCTGACGACTTCACGTACACATGACTCGACCGTGTCACGGTCATAGGGACCTTCAAGCGACAGCTGCGACATGTTGAGTGGAATCACTGGCAAACCACCTGGATAATCAAACCAAACTGGTAATACCAGGCATGGTATGCACATAGGTAACATAAGGTATTGTATATAAACTGGTACAATGATGTATTATATGGAAAGAGGTACCATAAGTTATGGTATGCAGATAGGTAACATAAGGTGTTGTAACATAATTTATAGAAACTGGTAACATAAGGTGTTGCAGCTTATAGTACTGGTATTAGGACTGGTAACAATACTGGTACTGGAACCAGTACTGGCACTAGTACTGTTAATAATACTGGTACTGGTACCAGTACTATTAATAATGCTGGTACTGGTACAAGTACTGGTAACAATACTGGTACTGGTATCAGTACTAGTACCACTACTGGTAATAATACTGGCTCTGGTAATAGTTACAGTACTAGTACTGGTACTGGAGCTACCTGGCACAGTGTTGTTCTTGTTGTGCTGGAGGCCATGTGTCTGCGCAAACTTTTCTAGAAGCACAAAAACGGGTCTTTGAAGCAGAAGAAACTTGTTGTTGCCAACGTCTAACTTGACCTGTGAGAACGTGAAGGTGCCCAGACCGGGAATACCGACTCCCTGTCGCGAAGAAACGAAAAGAAAACAGAACAAATTGACTCGATCAAATAAGCAACTACTCTTAAAAGCACGCAGTATACACAACAGCTACACCTTCCACTACAGTGTGGACCAAGTTTACGTGCTCCTGGTTAACGCATCATTCCGCTTAACATGAAGTGATAACATAACGTAACATAAATGAAAATTTGTAAAGCACAACTTCAAGGAAAAACTCAAGCAGTGTTCCTGACCCAACAAGTAGAACCCTTGTTTACACAGAATGGATTTAAAGAAGGAGATAGGCTGACTAGTTCAGCTCTAGTTTTATGAGGAAGGTTGTTCAAGGCCACAGGACCAATGAAAGCAAAGTTTCTGTGCCACGTTGTAGAGGAACGAGCCCGGGAGACAAGAATAACACCCTGATCCACCGAACGAAGGGATCTGCGGCCTGGAATAGACAAGGCTGAGATACAGAGTGAGCCAAGATAGCATGGGGCAATTCCCACCATGCAGTTCCACATGAAGGTTAAAATCTTAAATTTAACGCATTGAGGGATAGGCAACCAGTGCAAGATATCATGAAATCCATCGATCAGTTCTGAATCAATCAATCCACCAATCAATTCTCAATCAATCAATCCATAAATCAGTCATCAATCAAAAAATCAATCCACCAATCAGTTTTGAATCAATCAATCCACCAATCAGTCAGTTATTTGCAGAAGGCAGTTGATAAGAACCTTCTGCTGCAGCATGTTCTTCTCGACAAACCGAGCGACGTTCTCCCAAACCGCAACAACATCTGAAAAGAACCAAATCATCATAGGCCTTGCAGAAGCCACGTAAAATAATATAAAATAAACACATAAGTAACTAAATACAAAAAACTTAAATTAACTCATTCCACATTCCTCAGAGTATACTCGGAGCATGTATTTCACAGCAGATATTCAACACATCCATGAAACGCAATGGTATCCAACTGGTTTGAGCGCTCAATTTTAGTACAGAACCATTATGTGCAGTTCGAGTCTCTCCTGAAACTGTTACTGTTTATGTTTTTAATGTTATTATTAGTTGTGTGAAGGATTTTCTTATCCTTCACACAACTAATAATTACAATAATAATAATAATATTATTCCAATTATTATCCCAGCGCCTCTCAATCTGCACACTATGTTAAAATGCAACTGCACTAAGTGGCATATTAATGCACAACATCAGGGACAAGAAGCATGAGCCCCAGTAGCGACAGTAATTCTTTGGAATTGCTTAGTGTTGCCTGATGGATGCTCCCTATATTGGAGAAAAAATAATAACAATGATGACGATGTTCCATATAATCCAGTGATCAAAAATTAAAATCTACATTCTAAAAATAACCTTTGCATACATTGTGTCTTAATTAAATCAGAATCAGTAGAAAATTAAAATTCAACAACTAAATTATACAATAATTTCAACAGATTGTAAAATTCTTAGTTTGCGGCAACATTTTGTACAGTGTATATCCAACACAAATAAAGAAGCACCACCATTCTCAAGATTTTTAAGCTGGCTGACAGGAGTGGATTATGAGGGCACAGATATAAGATCTTTAGGAAGTCAGAAGCATAGATTTTTCACCAGCAGAGTGATTAACGCCTGGAACGAACTGAGTGATGAGATATGGTTTTGGTGGAGTCACTCAGCAACCTCAAGCCCAAGCTGAGGCAGATGGGATATTAGGACATGTATCTGGTGGTGGTTCTCACACAGGGTCTAGTTTTCTGAACCACTATAAACCCCTGTTATGTTATGTTATATTTATGTTATGTTATGTTAACAGAACATCTAGCTCCGATACTAAGAAGTGATCAGAAGGGTCAGAACTTTCTGGATGCTACTTCATTAGACACTACAAAAACTGAAACAATATCAATAAATAATCAGAATTTATTATCTAAGTCTTGCTCATTTGCCGTAAACTAAAATATATACCTGCTTCGGACAGCGAGTTCCATATTGCAGAAAACTTATTTTTCTTAGATTCCTGTAGGATTTCATTTAACCCGTCTGTCATGGTTGCAGCTGCGTATAAATATTATCCTAACATAATAAACTGTCAACATTTAACACAATCCTTTAGTAATAACATGAGTTTTACGACTTTTTCCTAACTTTACGTCCGCACTTAGTAAGCACTGGTGGCGGGCTGTTGCCAATGTGTCTATAGTAACCGCTTTGGGCGTTGCTAAGGAAAATGGTGTGCGCTTATTGGTCGAAAGTTAAAATAAAAGTTACTTTCTTTCAACTTTGAATTCAACTAGATGTCCTTGAAATGCCCAGAGTTAGTGGTCTGATCCCTCGAGTTGACTTTCGTATTTCCAAACATCTACGGCATGCCGATATCAGATTTCTAAATTTTTATTCCATTCTGGCTAATTAGTCTACAGACACCACAAAAATATTAGGTTGACCGAACTTCAAGAGCTTAATAACTGCACTGCGTCAGAGTTTAAAAACCACAGCCAGACAAGTATTTGTAAATTAGTTATCTCCAAAAGTCCGGCAATCACTTTCAGTCTTTATCAAAGATTTTAAAATAGTATTGCACTGCGCTCAAAACAAATCCCAAATACAATAACCGAGGTTCGGAGGTAGGCCTATAGATACGACTCTAAGATCTTTGATATCATTATGAGATTTATGTGCCAGACGTCAGTGCTTGAATAAGAGGCATGTTATGCTTAGCATCTGTTTACTCCCGTCAAATTTTGTATATTAAGCTACAAATAATATTGTCTGTTGCTTTTCCTATGAATCGATATGTTCTATTTTCGATAAGGCTGAATCTGATGCATTAGTAGTAGTTTCAGTTTAACGACACTGTGTAATAACAAAGATCATTAGCGTCGCCTTCCTCCTTTGTCTAGGCTTGGGACTGGCACTGCCAGAGAACGAGCAGCGGCGGAGTTTGATGCAATTATAATTTTGCGAACGGTTTACAATAAAATAAAGGCGCTATAGGAATTTAGTCAGCGATCAGACACCGACATTTCCGTTTGGTTGCCGAAGAATGCGTGCGCCATATTTGTCGACTTTGTTTGCAGTAATATTTATGTAAAAGCATTAGAAAAACCGAACGAAAAGCCAGCGTTGAATTCTAATTATCGCAGAATTAGTACGTGAATTGCATGGCAGCATTTTCGATTGTTTTTTGTGATCTGTTTTTAACGATTGTTTTGGGGGACCTCTGAACATTTCCATGATGCTAATGCTTGCGAGTCTTCAGGATACACGCGTTGGGCAAAGCATGACAAATAGGATGATCCATTATACCCAAATGTAATGTAATGTCATATAATCGTAAGACTTGCCCTAAATACTGATGATAAAATGAGGTCTTATCGAATTTGGTAATCCTCCATTTTAGGTGATTTTATTTAATATGTGACATACGGCTTTTAAATTAACATATTGGATTTTAGCATGTCTGATTACTTATCGTAACATGTGTACAGATTATGCTATCTTTGTTTCAGACTGTTTAGATGAACTTCCAGTTCTACCAGGCACAGGGTCTGGTGCCAACAGGCGCCGTCCCAGTATACGGTGCCTCACAACCTGGACCTTTCCTTGGTCAACAAATCCGCGGATTACTCGGAGCACCTCCTGGACTGTTGGCACAGAGCTCGGCAGTGTCGGCCGGAGCAGGAACATCTGCTCTGCACGCCAACCAGGCCGCGGCCATGCTGCGAGGAATCGGTCCGCCAGGTTTTGCGTCCCAGTCTCTTGCACAGCCCGGACATTCAGTCGTTACTGGGGTCGCGGGCATGCCACCGGTTGCAAGGTATCTTGTTCCGACGTCACAGCAGGTGGGAGGAATTCCAGGGATGTATGTCATCCCTGGAGGTGTCGTTCAGTCTGTCGATCATTCTGCGCTGATGCCATCTTCTGGAACGCCACCTGACTCGGGCTCTGCCATTGTCTCTCAGTCTCTTGAAGGTAAGCTACTTCACCGTCCACTGACTTACTCGCTGCCTCACTGGGTTGGATTTGCCCGAGCGGATAGGGGTTCTTCCTCAAGACAAAAGTCCACCCTGTAACTGCTTTATAATGGTCCATTGAGGCTCACAGAACACTTTAAAGAGGTTCTTAAAACCGTTGCTTAGATACTTTGATACATAGATACATGCTGATGTTGGTGTGAGAATGCTTCTCTGCCAAGATGCTGTTGTATTTTCTTCACCTGAAACTCCTCGGTGCAAGTGTATCAGTTCAATTTAAACATTCTTCAACAGTGTTGTGTATAAAACAGATCGTAAGTTAACACAGAAATATACAGATATGAAATCAAATACAGATCTAGGAAAATACAATAATATAAACTGGCTTACGTGCAGCTTTCTGTAAATTTTAATAGAATTAAAGTTAATATAGATACAGTCGCTGATGTTCGCTGAATTTTCCACTTTTCTGCAAATGCTTGTTGACCGTTTAGTTTGAACATGGTTTTATTGTGTTAGGTGTTAGATAGAAATTTATTCTTGTAAATCACAGATATGTCTTACCAAAAGTAACCGTGTATTGTAGGTCAGGACGATAGCCAGGATATCCTGATTGGTCACCAGATGGCATTATCACAGCCGACGATGGCCGGCCCAGGTCACCCGTTCCTGTACAGCCCGGCCCAGCAGTTGCTCATGTCACAGCCCGGAGTTCAGTCCATGATGCTGGCCCACCACTCGAATCCTTTCCAAGAACCGCCTCCGCTGCTGCCTCCGCAGTCGCTCCAGGGGCAGCATCTCATGGCACAGGCGCCACCAACTTCAGCATCGTCGTTTGGGGCTGGTCAACCTGGAACGGGGCAGCAGCCGGGTCAAATGCAGTGGTCAACCGATACAAAGCCAACAACTTTTGGTGATGTTGATATCGACCACAGAACTCGCGGGTACTTCGCTTCACTTAATATTTATGTATTTCTTAAAAATGTATGTATAGTTTTGGTTTTCTCTTATTTTCAGCAGTCATGGGCATGAAGTGTTAGCAACTTCATTTTCTTAGCCTCAGCATATGAGGGCAGGTGGTCAGTCCTCTTCCTCGCCATCTCATCTTCCCACCGACAAGATTGCGGTCAGTGTGCTCGTTGTTGCTGAGTTGACTAGGGACGCAATGGAGCAGAAATCTCGAAACAAATTTCTGCCATGATAAGGATTTGAACCCCTAACCTCTCGCTTGACAATTCAGCACACTAACCACTAGACCATTGTGCACCCCACATAACTGAATTACAGTTTTATGGCATTAAGTAAGATCGGACTGATCATCTGGATGTTGACCTGATTACAACTTGGCTTTTTTGCACTATCGTTTGGTGCCTTGTGCATTGGACAATAGGAGTTACTGATTAATACAAGTAATTATATGTGTATTGTATTAAATTGTAGTGGTGTGCAAGAGCAGGCAGTGGTCCCCTATAGCGAGCACGAACGCGATCCTGACGAGCCAGTCGTTGATTTCGAACGAACAGTGCTCGATTTCTACAACTCAGACTTGCATCTCGAAATCTTGAAAGACAGGTTGGTTATTGTAATTGTATGCTGACATTTATATAGCACAACGTCAAGAATAGAGTCATCAGTTGCGCTCCTGACCCAAATCAGGGTCAAATAATACAGACTTCAGGTTCTTGCTGAACTAATGGCTGCCTCTCCGGTTAGGTCAAGATATGGCTTTTCTGCTTCTTAGGTAACTAGAAAAGTTGTTGCAGTTGGGAGCTTAACCAGCAGATTGATGCCAGTTCCTCATAGATGTTGTGCATTTGTATGTATTATATAGAGCAGCGACATAGAAAAGCACGTATATATATATATAACGTTGTTGGATGATTTTTATGTTGTAGCTTTACAGCAGAAGCGATGACTAAGCCGCCGGGGTTCTGCTTCTGCTGGGCGGGTGTTCGAGCCACTTACGGAGTCTGCTCTGGCAAGGTATGTACTGATCCTTCAGGGTGCTGGGGTCTTTGTTGACTGTTGTTGCCACGGTTACATAATGTAGTCAACGTCACTGTCCTTATGTGATGTTGTCACGGTACATGATTTAGTCAACATTACTGTCCTTATTTACTGTTGCTGCCGTGGTTACATGATTTAGTCACCATGACTGTCCTTATACATGTACTGTTGCTGCCACGGTTACATAATGTAGTGAAGGTTATTGTCCTTATGCACTGTTGTTGCCATTCTTGATATAATTATCAGGAGACTCCATTGTCTTCACTAGTTGATACCTTTCTTTCAGGATTTCATTTCTTTTTATGACGACGTGTTGGAATTTATTTGTGACGTTGAGTTACATATACTGCTTTTAAAGTGTGAATTAATGAAGAAAATGTTCCAAGTTTCTTTCAGCGTTCTGCTGGAACCCAACACTACAGTATATTGATTTTTTTTATTGAAAATGTCTTTATTGTGGTTATATTCTAGGCTCTTGCTAACATTAGGAATTCAGCAGAATTTGTTATTTTATTTTTATCATTATTATTGTTATCAATTATTACTACTATTACTATTAGTGTCCATCCATTAGGCTTGCTTGTTCCCTTAACAATTTTAAAAACTTTTTAATGTCTTGTTTAGTATTAGGTTTATGACAGCACCTATTGGGTAGTTTCTCCTAACTGGGTTCTACAAGTCTAATTTTACTTGTCATTATATCTGGTTTGCATGTTATTTCTTCTTTCCCTTTTGCTGCAAATCTTTTGAATGGCACTGTTGTTTGGTGCACTGGTCCAATCAGTTTACTTGTAAACCATTTTACATCGTTCCATGTCCCATCTGTTGTATGTTCAACATTCAGATGCAAGTGAATTATGAAAGCACTAATTCTCTATCAGGACTGAAAGGGGTTTACACAGTTTTGTTCAGCTAGTTACTTGCTCTTTTAGGTTAAACGGCTTAAAAACTCAATAATGGTATTATGATAGAGCTGTTTAGTCATAGTGGGGTGTAGTGGGAATGAGCCTAGGGGACAGATAGGGGCTTTTGTTGAATTCTGGAGGATAGCATGCCATGCTTACCTAATAGCATTGTTACAGAAAAGGATATTGGTTACTAACTCATTTACTTGCTTTGAGACGTCTCCATGCTGTTTGTGGTTGGAAGGTGAAAACATTGATGAGGTGTGGGTTTGACAAGTTCTCTGCCAGCTGTATCTAGGCATCCTGTTTATTGAAGCATATCATACACTAGGCATTACCTTTTTTACCTTTCCTCTGACTGATGGTAAACAAGTGATTACCTTCTGCTACCTTACCTTAATTTAAACCTGATAAGTAAACCACTTGGTTTGCTTAGTTGGAGGTTAATTCCCGCTGGCATGAAATGTTCAAAAGTTCTCTGCTACTGCTAATTAGACCTTTCGGACGAACTCTACTACTAGAATATCAGCACACAGATAAGGGTACACGGTCGTATGGCAAACTATCATTGGCCGCCCTGTGGAGCTAGGCTTAATTAAGGAAATGCTCTTTTCTTGTGTGTAAATTATAATACGAACAAGGACTTGCTGCAGTGTGAATGGGAAAAGTGAATGACGTGAAAACTATGCTCCTTTCATTCAGATAGAATTCCAACATTATGTAACTTTTGGCCCCAGTGTAATGGTAATTGCAAATTTATATAGTGCCACTTCAAGAGACTCATCAGAGGCACATCCATAATCATAAACTTTCTTAGGGAAAATGTTGTTAAGCATTTAAGCCATCTTCTGGCACATAGCTGTGTTGGATCATGCCTATCTATTTACATAGTAATAATAATAGCTAATACGTGTAATAATACTTTGATAAGAGTAATAACTGATTCAGGCTAACGCCATACCTGATTAGTTATTGTACCTCACCTATCGATACCTTGCCATATGGCTCTAGATTATGTCACCACTTACAAGTTGTGACACTTTACAAAGACTTATTGTATGATGGATATTCCATTTTAATTAGTAATTGCTTAATGTCATTAATTGTCTTGGTTTTATTCTGTTTATTGTCACCATGTTATATAATTTAGGTAAAAATACTTTCAAAGTTAAACCTTATCTGATTTGATACTGCTTATGGGTCTAATATTATGTGCGTACTTAAATTTCGAATCTGTGTATCTGTATATGTTTACTTATGCAGTTTCTAACACTTGATTAGGATCGCCAATTTGTTTCTTGCAAGCCTAAGCAATGGTAATTGTTCTAAAAGAATGGCTAGGTCATCATTGTGTCCTTTCATATCGCCTTTTTGTCCCCACCGTTCCTGGGATTGGGTCTAGCATCCTCTACAAAGACTTCTATCTCCAGAATCCAATAGAAAGGCTGACCTTCCACTTGGGTTTTGACTGAACTTCTGCCAGAACAATCACCTAGAGTCCTTTTAAATGTTATTTGTTGGTTAATTTTAATAATAGTAGTACTGATAAATACAACTTGTTGCAAATACAAATGAGGAGTTAACTGACCTGTTAAGTTAATTACTGGCTCTTCTAAAGTCTCGTCTTGCTTGGAATATTCAGTAAACAGTTTTAAAATATTGCAGTTAAACTGAGAACACCTGTCTTCTTTACAATTAATTAAACTGTGCCTGGTTGATCTGATTTTGTTTCCTCCAGTTGTGTATCTCAGACAGTCTACTAAGCACTGTTGTGTGTTTAAAACAGTAACCTCCTAAATGGAATAATGTGCTAGAACAGTAATCTACTAAATACAGCAGTGTACCGAGAATGGTATTCTTCTAAATACAATAGAATAGATTATATGGTATGCTGCTGAATGATAAAATTTTCCGAAATAGTTGGTAATCAGACATTCAGACTACAGAACAACTGAATCGACGTAAACACTTCCGACTTGACATCCTATTTCTATAATTAAAACCTGCAGTATCCAATTCTGTTTTTTAGCAGTTTTAAAAACTTACCAGATAATCCGAATTTTGTAAGTCAACGCACCCATCTGTGCCTTTTATGAGCTATTTAAAGGGCTCTGTATATTAAGTATAGTGATTAATACTTACCTGTTGTGTAACCTCCTTTGCCTGTTACTGTGTCTTGCCGAGCATACCTGGAATTTGGTAGACTGTGGATTGAAATGTACTCTGATGCTATTTGCTATGAATACAATGGTGGCATGGATGTTACAGTTACCTGCACATAATATTATTCTCTTAATTGTGCATAACCACTTCTCAGGGTGAAAATTAAGAAGACTGGTTACCAAACCCTATTGGAGGTTATCTTTATGTCTTTTTGTACCAGCGTATTTGTTTACCATCAACGAAACGGCATACCCGGAATAAATATTTCAAGGTTCAGTGGAATGCCTGTTTGCATATACTACATTTATACTCTAAGATTTCAAGACGCTTGTGTACAATGGATGTATACGTTCCAAGGTTTCAGAACAGTGCATGTTTACAGATCGCTTATATGTTCCAAGATTTCTCTGCAATGCATAACATGGCTGTGGAATTCAGCTGCAGGCCATATGCTAGATGTAGATGTGTGCGGTGTTGCACCTGAAGGTAGAAGAAAATAGAAGTTGGATATCTGTTGTGGCTGCTTTCGCTTCTGCTTCTGTCGACGTTGTTTCTGCTCAACGCACACAGATGCTGTTGATTCTGTTTCTGCAATTAGCTGCATTGAAGTTTCTTTGACTCTGGTTTCTTAACAATCCATACCACTCCTGAAGGCCATTTGAATATACAATGTGGGAATATTACTTACTTATGCATTTTATTAAACTTGCCTTAATCGTCATTATCAATAATTAGTGTTATTTCAATTATCAATATTTTTAAAGCTGATTTGCTTTATTTATTTTTACTGTTATTACTATTATTATTATTATTTTTATTCTTATTGCAGTCATTGATTAGCGTTTTTATCAGTATTTGTTCATGTTTGCTTAGTATATCTTCAAGCTTATTATTAATATTATTTCTGTTGTTATTATTGCTAAATTACTGGGTATTATTATTGCTGAGAGAGTGTAAAATAATAACTTCAGTATCAGTGACTAGTAAATTACCTGTATGATTATAGATCTCTTAATGTTCTTCAAGGCTACGACATAGGCTATTAGTAATCTTGTTAGTAATTTTTTATACTTAATTATTATAATATTTAAACCCAAGTAGAGAGGAGTAGGAGCAGATGTGGTATTATAGTTAATTTTTACTTGGATGTAGTGTTATTTTGTAACGTTATTCCTGTACACCTGTGGGATATTTTTCAAAGGTGCTGTTGAAAGTAGCTTCGAGAAATAGAAAGTAGTCGATATTGACTGATGATAATTGCTATCCTTCTTCTTGACGTGGGGTTGTTCTTTTCCTTTAGGCATGTGTGCCTTGTTCTGTGCACAGGTTCTGTAGTTCAGAATTTCACCAAGGTTATCTTACCTTCTTTCTTAACTTCACTGGGTGAAGTATTAATGCCTAATAGGATGTGCAATGGTGTGGTGGTTAGCATGCTGGAGAATTTCTCCCATGATCGGAATTTGACATCTGATCTAGCTGGATTGACCTCTTAACCCAAAGGTCAGGGGTTCTGCTCCACTTGCTCTACCCCCAGAAACTTTCAGAGAGTACACAGTTACTGTGTAGGGACTTCGATGAAGTCCTTAACTCGCAACTGCTCACCCACCATCGATGCTCTGTTGTACGGTCATATTGAGTGAACGTAGGCAGAGATTACCACCACATCATTGCTCAACTAGACCCCCCCTGATTTCAGACCTGGCACCGAAACGGACCAAACAACCTGGCTCTTGCAGAAGCGATTTAGTTTAGCGCTGAAGATGGTATAGCTGTTCTCCGTGATGCGGTTTTTGTGTGGTGCTGAGAAACTGATGATTTACAGTGAATTATCTTATCATTTTGTGTTATCATTATCAATAATTAGTATTATTTCAATTATCAATATTTTTTAAAGTTTGTTTACTATGTTTAGACATTTATTGTTACCCATTATTATTTTTCATTTTATTTGCAACTGATATAGGCAATTTGTAAGGGTCATGAAGATAAATTGCCAAATTTTTTATAAATAAATCGTGATATATGGTGCGCAGTACAATGGACTGTAACTGTAGGCCAATCTATAGGACCACATGTGACATCATTGTAGCATAACTTTGTTACAGCATCCTGCTCGGATGGCATCACAAAGACGTTTCGTCTTACTGTCATGTTTGTTTTTCCATTATTACAGAACGTTTTTGCAGTATAAAGCACCCTATTTATGATGCTCCTTAAACTATCAGTACATTACATTTAACCGTTGGTTAGATTGTGTTGCTAGTGCTAGTGGAGCAATCTGAATTTCCCCTCTGTAATGAATTTTATTTTAGAATGGTAGTTGAAATAATTGTCCTTTGGTGATCTTAGGTTTTTCAGCGTCGACCAACTTCCGGAAATTTCTTTAATACACCTTTGATTTTTCAGAATTGACTGAAGGTTTTAGGTGTCAAAAACCAACCCAAGCTGAGAAACCGGGTTCCAAAACCAGCTGTGCTGTAATGCACTGTTATTGTTTATTATCATAGTATTGTTTATTATCTTAGTCTGCCATACGAAGTGAATCTATTCTTAACTTAGACTGCCAAGTTGTCTCTCTGCCTTGCCATTCTAATCTTAATCGGTTCTTCCTTCAGGTTAAGTGGTCTTAACTCGTGTCTCTCGGATGTCTGTGCTACTGTTTTGTCTTTTAACTGTTATTGAAAATTGTTAACTTGTGTGTTGGCTACCTTTAACAAGGTTCAGTTTAGAGCTTATAGCAATCTTGTTTATTACCCAAGCGGTGGTTCAAATCATTAACTGCAGTTGGATTTTTTTTATCTCATTTGAACATCTCTGCCTCCTCTTCTGCATACAGTTTTAACTTGCCTGATGTAAAATATAAGCCTCTAACAAGAATTTTTGTTTAACACTCGAGATATCATAGATCTGACTCTTTTGCTTATTTCTTTGTAAAGTCTTTGTTAATTTCGGTCTGTAATTTTAAAGTTTCTTAAACCAGCTCAAGGAAGCACTTACAAGTGTTGCATAGCATTGGAGAAATCGTGCGAGTCTTTGGATTTTTGTGTCATTTTAAAGACTTCTCGCTGTTACTTTCTCATTACTTTCTGTCCAGTTTTAAAGACTTACCCACTATTATTTTCTCATTACTTTCGCTCCAATTTTAAAGGCTTCTCACTATTACTTTCTCATTACTTTCTGTCTCTTTTTAAACTGCTCAACAATTGACAAAGTGTTGCAGGAATGTTGTGAGTTTTTAGACTTCTGTCGCATTTTAAAGACTTGCCCTGCTGCTTGCTTGTATCATGTGATTCGTGTCTTGAGAATGCTGGACAATGCTAGAGCTGCGAGCGTCATTTCAGGTTTGTTATGAAGTACGCATAACAGAGAACCTCGAGGTTGACTTCGGAGAGGATCACCAGGAAACTGACCCACACATCGTCCGCCTCGGATGGTCCAAGGACTACACGTCATTCCAGCTAGGTACAATTTCCGATGCCACTCTTGCCCCTCTTGACTTCGAAATGCCCTGTAGATTTTCACTGGTAACTTGGAAATAAGACATTCCCTTAATTTAGAATTGAAATGTTCCCTTAATTTATAATTAAAATGTTCCCATAACTTAGATTAAATGGTCCATTAACTTAGAATTAAAATGTTCCATTAACTTAGAATTAAAATGTTCCCTTGTTTTAGAAATGAGACATTCCCTTAACTTAGAAGTAAAATGTTCCCTTAACTTAGAATTAAACTATTCCCTTGTGTTTCATCAAGCTGTTGCTATCAAACTACTGGTAACAAATAATAACCTCTTATAATAGTATTAATACTGTCACCCTGGCTAAGTTACTAGATTTCAAACTGTGATGGTTAGCAGTCTTTTCCCAATGTTTCTATTTGCCCATCATGTGGATTAGCTTTAATAATTATAGCATTTATAGGAACAATGATAATTATATGTAATGTGAAAAATGATAAATTCCTGAATTAAAACTGCCATCCTGGTTAACTAGATTGCCAATAGTGGTATGTAGTGTTATTTTCTATTTCTATTTTCTTATCATGCTATTGATTAATTTAATGTCAGTAATAAAAGTAATAAAAAGTGAATTAAAACTTTCACCCTGAATATTAGACTAAACTATGGTACTCATTTTCTATTCTGCTTCTAGTTTGTCTGTCTTCTTTCTGATTAATATGTAATAATAATAATAATATAATAATAATAATGACAATATTAAAACAATTATATAGAGTTGATCTTTGTTGATGTTAGGACACAATATTTAAAATAAAGTCCAATCTAAACCAGAGTATGGGTAGATATGAGTGATGCCTTTGTAGTTTACAGGTTGTGGATGTGATAAATCCAATAGGCATTTAGATTAAGGTTTCTGAGGTTGGGGTTATTTCTAGGCATGAATTTTGGGGAGTAAACGGGGCGGGGCAGTTGATTCAGGTGGATACCAGTCACTCTGCATGATGCGAAAAACGAAGCGAGGCAATCCGTCTGAAGTTCTTGAAGAAGGTTTTCGGATTTCGACAATGTATTCGGCCGAAATCAGTGTCTGCTGCTTCTCTACCTGATTCAAATGTGTGCTGGTATAATTGTAAAAAACTGCTATTTAAATGACGAGGCTTTTGAAGACCTGTGCTATCAGGAAGTAGTGGAAAATTGGAAATCACAACAAACTACGACTGACTAGGCTGTTAAAGTTAACGCCTGGAAGAGCAGACAACAATTGATGTAAGGAGAACGTTTCAGAGACATCAGTGTCTAGTAATGAAGCAGTCACTGTGGCCAGACATTTCGGTGGCCTGTCATTCATTCATTTACTGCAGTTGTATAGTGCCTCCTGTCCAAGAGGCACTAAACAGAGGCACTACTTAGAGGTGCTCACAAGGCCTTGGAGGGGCAGGGGGGGGGGTAATTAAACGAAATTGTCTACCAGAAATTGTCTACCAGAACGTGACAATGAATGTTGCTTGACACTAGTTTTGTCTGTGAGTATTTTAGCCACTCTGCACTTAGTACTTTTCGATATTTTAGTAATTTTCCGAATGACTGTTGCCGATAAGACGTTGAGTAAACTGACTAGCATTTTCTGTCGAATGTATACGTGAGTGTTCTGGGGAAACTGCAATTGATCAGCATGCTTCGTTGAAGCTTTTAAGTCGCTGCCTATCTAGAGAGTTGATTATTCATTCATTCAGAAAATTTGTTTAGCTCCCCTTCAAGGTTTCTACTCGGTGGGCGCTCCTGACCCAACCCTGACAAAAAGGGACAGACTTTAGGCTGTTTTTTGTTCAGGAAGTTCACGAATCCGTAGTTTGTAGTGTAGTTTGTAGCAATTTGTCGTTTAAGAAGAAATATGGCTGACAGGGAACTGCAGTGCCTTTCTTAGAAATATCTGCATCTTTCACTTCATTTGTTCTTTTGTATGATTTGCGTAGTGGTCAGCAAACCCCTTGGCCAAAGACAGGGTTCACTGGGTGGTACGCTGGTATATTGTGCTTGCCATTCACTTCAGTGTCCAGGATTTGAATTTCAGTTGCGTCTTGTGAAACTGAGTTTGTCCAGCTGTTAACCATAACCATAATTTTGATTGTTCATACCACTGTTCAGTTGCTGTTGCCTCATGTGCACTTCAACCTTTTGTGCACCATCGGTTGATGCCTTGTGCATTGGATGCCGGTGCTACAGAAGTTACGAATTAATAATAATCCAAGGATTATATCTCTGAGGACTAATATTGATGAAGGCATGTAACAAATGATTGAAAATTGCCCTGGTGTATAACAGAAACCAATTAAACAATGTCGTGCACTGTGGATTCGTTTAAGTTGACATACTGTTCTGATTAACGTAAAAGTGGTGTTATGTTTCCCAAAGCTGCTAACTTAACATGCCATATTGGTTAAGAACAGAAGTATGATGCTAACTGTTGACTTTTCTAGCATTATCCCCTTTTACACTTGGCCTGGAGGAGTCTACACCATATGCCATTATTACTATCATTTAAGTACTAATTTAGCAACAAATACATGTATGAGTAATAATCCAAGGTTAGCATAAGCTATTAGCTTTTCTTGGCAGCTGTTGCACAGTACTTATTGATACATGACTGTAACTGTAATACTTGTTTTGTGCAATAAACAAATCTGGTATGCTCATATACTCGATTGTTTACGGCTTTACACCCATAGCTTTCTTAGTCTAGATTGTGCAGTTTTGAGGTTGAACTAGAATAGTAAGACCTTGTTATTGTGCTCACACTTATGGCTTGGAGTTGCCCTAGCAGAAATACAATATATGTGGTTGCTGTAGTTGGAAAGATGGTGAAACTGTTTGTGGAAGAGATTCAGTTGCATGTACAACAGGAAATTTGGTTGTGGCAGAATTTTTTTAATAGTGCAAATTGTGGTGTGGCATGGCTTTGGTTGATGCACGATTTGGTTGTGGCACGAATCTGCTTCGCTTGGGTTTGGTTATGATGTTGAGCTATGTTTCTTTTAGTTTTTGTGTTGCAGATTTTGTTACATGATTGTTTTGTTGTGTAAGAACTATAAGACACATTTGCATGGACACTTTTGCAAAGCAACTAGGGTACATTATCTCCTCCTGGTATTTTTCATAGTTTAGATTATCTTCGAAATGATGGATGATTTGTACATTTAATTTATTGTGCTTGGCTGTCATTTACAGTTGACTGAGGAACTGTAGTGACAGACTGCAAGATTCAGTTGAACAGTTCATTTGTTAATATCAGATGTGTGCTCTGCAACCCAGAAAGTTGTTTGACCATATTTGCAGTGATTTTACTTACTGTTACTGTACAATGAGTCATAGCTCTCTATAAGGAAGTGGCACACCTGTATAAGTTATGCTGACTACAGTGATATTGGCATAGATTTTATACATTTGATTTGTGTCCTTTCTGGGTTTTTATGTCATTGAGTGATGCATGTTAGAGCTTATTTCCATGTAGATGTCATTTAATCACTCTGTGGAGCTGTTTCAAGATGAGCAGCAGTCGTTTGAGCAATGAAACTTCTAACTTCTGAAACTTCTTCTCTGTAGGCTTTAGAGTTAGAAGGAAAGCTGGGTTGCATGTGACTCGCTTTGTTGAATGCTTTTATTATTATTGTAATTAATCGGATACTTGTGTAATACTGATTTATGAATTCACCTCGGAAGCGTAGGACCTTGTAGGTATGTGGAAAAGGATAAGACTTGACCTGTTTGGAGAAAACATTTAAGACATACAAATCCAGCTGCTCACGGCCTCACTTGCTCAAAAACTACTGGAGATAGATATGTGAATAATGGACTTGAATACAAACTTTTCATTAGCATAATACTTTGTAACTAAAGAAAGTAACAATTGATGCTACCACCTTTGTATTTGGGCAACTCTACACAGTGGGACTCTTGTGTTCCTTTTGAGTTCTCCCTTTGATGCCTCCGATTCGCATTTTTGTGTGACCTTGCGCGCATTAAAAATGTTTGTAATAATAATAATAATAATAATAATAATAATAATAATAATAATAATAATAATAATAATAATAATAATAATGAGGTGATCTTGATTGTGTGTAAAATGTTTAAGCTTTTGGTGACTGCTATTGCTATTCTACTGTAAGTTTTAACCTAAACTGACTGGATTGGCGGTCTACTTTATGCCCAATTCTTTTACTGCTGTATACATTAACTGTGGCTACAAAGTTTCCCATATAGCTGCAATCATTCATGTTGGGGTTTCTTTCAGTGCTGGGCTAAAGTAAATTGGTAATTGGAAACCTGGGTTATCCTTCTGGCAATCTAATTCAACGGAAAATTTAGTCTTGCCGTGGAGCTATGCCATTACTTCCACTTGATTATATATCATGAAGAATTTAATATTTAATTCAAAAGTAAATTTTAAACTTAACTTAGAGTACATCTGACCTCTCCCTATCTCCTGGTTTATTGTGAACTTTTGTGAATGTCAGTGAACTTGTTTTAAAGTGTAGAGTAGGTTGCCTTATGCAGGTTGATGGCCTCTTGATAGCTTACTAAATCTACTGCATGAGATTTTTTGTGGTTGATTAATTCATTTGTTGTGTTTTAGTGAATCTATCTCTATTGAAACTGCTTCATGATTATTGACTGTTCTGTCTCACTGTAGATACTTTTTCTGTTCTTTCTGCTGCCTATGCTTGAGCTTTTTCGGCCCTGAGTCTTCTTCGAGAGGAGATCATTTCAAACTCAGCATCCTAATTTGATGCAATGTTGAATTAATTTTGATTTAAAACTGAGCTTTTGCTGCACTTATGTTACCATAATCTGCACCAAATATTCTCAACATAAAAATTAATTAACTGCTTATTACTGGAATGTGATGATCAGTTTGTTCATTTCCACAATATTTGTTGTTTTGAGTATTCATAGCTTCCATTTTAAATCTTTTTTCTCGCTTGGATTGCATTGGTAGTTTTGGCCGTAGTTGTTTGAGTGAAATTCTGTGTGTGAATGAAGTAGCTCTAGGTACGCAAATCCCAGTCTAGTTGGTGATCAGCTTCTTTCTTCATTGATGGCGTGACTGAGTACAGGGCAGAAACCGGAGGAGCGGCGTCGTTTGATACATGGACATACTAAGGCAGCACCTAAACGCCATGGAGGAAGGATGCACTGGCAATTCTGTCTGCCAGTTATCTGTACCATATGGTGGCTGTTATAACTGTTCCAATTTAAGTTGACTAGATGGCCAGTTGTGCAGCACTTCTATGAGGTACCTAAGAGACATTGTATGAATAGGCACATGCATGGTTTCACATGTACATTGTACATACATACTTACATACAAGCATTCATACATGTATGCAGTGGCTGCATACATACATACATACATACTCACATACAGACCTGTTGTAAAATAATTACTACAATTCATATAGCATTGTTGGTAGTAAGCTACACCCACAAACACACACGCTGTCAATGCTAATGCTATATACACGGTGAGTCATTAAAAAACGTGTCCCTGCATAACTTAAAATAATTCATGCATATAACCATCAATTTTAATGAAACTTCATAATAATGAAGCTTGATAGTCCAGCTAAGTGCTGTATAAATTATTTTTTTTATAAAAAGCCGAACCCGCCTAAACAATAATTATGTCACGACAACCCTCGGAAAAATGGTGTTTACCGAGGAAGATAAACATTTCATAACCCCAAAAGAATAAAAAAAATGACGGCGCGAAACGTTTTTTAAAGGAATGTTCTGATAAAGGGTTGATTCATGGTAGATGAAATGTTCTCCTTTCAAAGATCGATAAAACTGGATCTTTTTTTTATCGTCGACCAGGTAGAGGCCGCCCGCTAACGGCCAGAACGGTTGACAATGAGACTTTTGAGTTACTGCAGACTGACACACCTGATTTCATTCCGCCTACTTTGTGGCCACCTAACATACCTGATTTAAATCCGGTAGAGTATAAAATATGGAGTGTCGTGCAAGAAAACTTATACAGATATCGAATACATGATGTCAACGAGTTGCGTCATCCAGTTTTGGAGGAATGGGACGAATTGGATCAGCGCATCATTGGTCAGTCAAGCAGCGGTGTATGCGTCTTTGCGCATGCGTGGATGCCCAAGGATGTCAATTTGAACTTAAACTTTAAGTGTCTTAATGCTCTGTAATAACTCCTCTACCTTTACTTAAAATTTCTTTGACATAAACTTATATCTGAGGAAGTTATAGCAAAATATGTAGGGACACGTTTTTTTTATGACTCACCGTGTACATACATTTGTGCATGCATGTATATGTACATACATGTACACCTGCTTACATAGACTCACCTTGACCCTCTAATTGGGAGGCATTGTGATTAACTACAAGTCAACAAAGAGCTACTAGTGGCTGCTTGAGAACCTTTTCTTAACTGGGTGTTGCCGAAACAATGGGTTGTTAAAGCAACAATGGGTTGTTAAATGCAATAGATACTCCTGATTGTTGATTAGAAGCCCTGTTATTGGAGGGACCTTGAATCCTTGATATATCTTTCAAAGATAATTTAATGTGGTTCATACACTATTTCCAGGTTCACATTCCTCTTTGTGTGCAAGTTTTCTTTAAAATAATAATATTATTATCTCTTTGTGTGCAACTTTTCATAATAATAATATATAATATTATTATTGTGGGCTTGCTGAGTTCTCTCATTGGATCATTATCTCTGATTCCCTGTAAAAACATTTGCCTTTGTTGTATTTCATGCCATCTAAATCTGATTGGTATAAGAGGACTGGGTTGCAATATCTACTTACCTAAATTCCATCTCTGAGGCATTCTCAATTTTCTTTGATGTTTAACCAAGATGTTGGTACAAAGTTAGACGCCAAATGGCACTTGTGTATATGAACCTCTGTTGTTTTAGTGATTTCGAATTATGTCTTGACGCTAGTCTGTCTGAAACAATGCTATTGTTATTTCTTTTAACTTGAGAAAGTCTTATCTGAAATTGTTAGACCTGTTTTACAACTTATTATTATTTGTACTTGTTGTGTTTTGAGAAATGGCAGGAAGTTGGTAGCATGTCAGATATTTGTGCCTTTGAATAATTGAGTGACACACTAGCTCATTTTTTAATGTTCCATTACAATTTATGGTTAAACCTGAAAGTGCTTGAATTATGAGTTTGAGGTAACATGTGAGATCAGCAGATGATTTTTGAAGTCATGCTGACTTTGAAATTACTGTATTTGATCGACGATACCTTTCAGTAGAAACTGCTGTGCTAAAAGTTTCATTTGGAACTGTTGTAAATATGCGGTACATTGAAAATATGTTACTTGTAAAAGTTGTTAAGCTTAGAAAATCTGCAACAGATAACACTAACACTGTCTTTGAATTGATTGTGGCTGTGCTAGAGTTTAAACGTGTGGCCTCCTTTACTAACTGAGTTCTTATCAACACTGAATCTTTTGGCGTTGGTTTTGAGTGCCTTGCATATTTCTTGAACTCCTTGTAGCTACTGCAGTTCAGTTTCTTTGTGTTTGTTTCACGCTTGAACCTTGTATGAATTGATTTCTTATTAGAGCTTTGAATAATTACAACCTCATAGGAATGCTGGCTTTTTATTGTTCTACATTTGTTTTTTGATTTGTCCTGCAGTTGTTGATTGTGTGGTCCATGTCCATGTGGAATTGGGATTGCTGTACACTGCAGTTCTGTTATAACATGTGACATTATAGTGCGGTTTCTGCTATAGAGACGTGGATCTGAAATTTTATTCAGTTTTATAACTTGCCCTTATGATGCATTGAACATTGTACCGATGCGGCTACAGAAGAAGGGAGCTGACTTTGGTTTTACTCTAGATGATACATTTCTATCACTGTGTGGTTTAAGAGGTTGAAATCCGGATGTTAGTGTGTCAGTAGTTTCACAAGTTGTATTTTCGTAAATTGCCAAAATAGTCACAGCATGATAATGCTTGTGGTAAAAGGGATTAATTAGAAAATTTACCAATTCACTATCGTCTTCGATGCAAAGATGATACTGCAGATGCTGGTTGGTGACAGAAATCTGGCTGTCAAATTCTGTGTCACTGCCTGCATTTTGTTTGTGAACTCACCTTAACCCTGATCTGTCATATCAAAAAGAGGCATTTTGAGAATGGAGTGCCGTTGTGGTGATAAATTTATACGGGAAGTATGAAATTAAAACTGTGGGCTGTACAATGGTGATGTTATAGAAGGCCATCCAGTCTGTGGCCTACAAAGTCACAAGCACGGCTAGGAAGAGGTTCTGGTTGATGTGTGCTGTGTCAATGCGTGACATATACCTGCGTTTTTGAAAGTGTATTCTGTAGGACCCAAGGGTTCCATGAAGGGAAGATAAGTGTTCCATGAGGGAATTGAATGAAAGTGTTGTTTGAATGTGTTGTACCTTATAAATCAGACTCCCAGGCAAAGACAAGGGCTCTGTGGGAAATTTCTTGTAAAATAACTTCTAATCAAACTGTAATATCCCAATCACTGTTTGAAAACATCATACCAGACTATCTTGTGTTTGGGTTGGGGTTCTGTAGAAAATGTTCAGTTCAAAAGGGTTCCTTAAAATGAATGGGAAGCGCTGATGTATACAGATGCCTGTTTATGTTGCATAAACACTGCAGATCATCAGGTGGTTGCTGTGTAGGGACCTTGATCAAGTCCTTCACTCGCATTTGCTCAGTGCCATTGATTGATGCTTTGTCATTAGATAGTGGGTCTTAATTAATGCAGTTACAATTGTAATAATATTAATTCTAAAAATAACAAATCATTAACAGATACCACTTACTGATAGAAGAGACCATTCCTTGGCTTGTATTAAATCGTAATTGTATTAAAGTTAAATGTTATTATGGAAATAAATATCTTCATTGTTTTATATTATAATTATTACTGTTATCATCATCAGTGTTACTAGTTTTTATCAATATGATTTTTTTTTATATTTACTGACACAAAGTTAGTAGCTCTTCTGTCTATGATTTTCTCCTACAAAGTCATCTTTGACTGGCATTGTTCTGATTTTCTTGATATTTTAAACCTGGAATTACCATGACTGATATCAACAACTCTGCGTTAACCGTGTTATGACGCCATCCAGATGATCTTGTTGTATGCGGGTACATAATTACCGGTAACGATAGTTGCATGTGATTTCCTCTGCTGGATTGGGATTTAGTTTGCTACTATTTTTTTCTAAATAGTACTCATATATGTAGACAGTGTTTTCTTGTCTATGATGAGTAGTTTTAAATTGCCAACAGTAGGAAGGATAAAACAGAATAGCAAATACACAACTTGGAAATGTTTGAATTAGATCAATAGCAAAAGCTATTCGGTTAATCTGTTGCAATCAGTAACTATAACAACGCCATTGTTCATGCCGATGAATCTTATTGGTCAATGGTTACCTGATTGACAGGCGAAGAGCCAGACTCTTATGGCTATGGCGGATCCGGTAAGTTCTCCACGAACAACAAGTTCAGCAACTACGCCGAGCGCTTCGGAAAGGGTGACGTCATCATGGCCATGGTGGACTTTGAGATTCGTCCCCCGAAGATTTCCTATGCCAAGAACGGGAAGTATCTCGGCGTAGCTTCGCCGTTGCACGGATACAAGGTCGGAAGTCGAGAGGATGCTCTCTTTCCACACATACTGAGCAAAAACTGCAGGTTTGTGAAGACCTTCCATTAATTTATAAAAAAAGAACATTTATATAGCACCAGTCCAAGATTATGCCATTTGTTGTATTGTATCAAATGCACTTGGTATTGTATTGTATTATTACTTAATGGTAAATGTGTTAAGCACATGGATGGTGAAAATGCTATGTGCTGTTACTACAGTTCACATTTCCAACTGTTTCTAGTCGTTTATTCGTGTGGGCGTTTCTATTTGATTAGGTTCGAAGTGAACTTTGGCCAGCGTCTTCCCTTCTACCCGCCTCCACAGCCAGGATTTATCTTCATCGATCACCTCCCTGTTAATCAACGCGTCAGAGGATGGCTGCCACCTCCACGCAAAGCAGACTGTGAGGTACATATACTATTTCCTTTACTATTACCTTCAGTATTACCTTTTTATCGTGCAGATGAGGCGTTTTCGTGGAGCAAACTGGTGCTTTACCTTTGCCTTGTAGAGCAGTTAAAAACATGATGGTTTTTACTGTTTTGTCTCTTCTTCATACGGTGACTTTGATGTGTACCTGTGAATTAATAATTGCAGGTAATTGCATTGTGTTCTGTTACAGATGATTATGATCGTTGGTTTGCCTGGGGCTGGTAAGACGACCTGGGGTCAGATGATGCAGAAACAGCATTCGCTCAAGCGCTACAACATCATCGGAACCGACACGCTTATTGACAAGATGAAGGTGATGGGTCTGCCGCGTAAGAACAACTACCACGGACGCTGGGATGTCCTCATCCAGAAAGCAACCAACTGCCTGAATAAGCTCTTCCAGATTGGTAATGATATCTTTGTTTTTCGCATTGCAATTACCATACATTGCAATTCTCAGTTCCTATTCGTCTGACTTCAGTGAGGTCATCTGATTATCTTTGTCTGGTCGTACCTAAATCAAGAACTGTTCTTGGTGAACATCCTTTTTCGATTGTTCAACCTACTTTTTGGAACTCTCACCTTGTGTCTTTGCGCTCTGCTCAATTGCTGGTGTCATACGTTCTCAAATGAAACTTGCCTCGTTCAAATTTATCCGCTATAGGTCTTACGGACCGATCTTCTGGATATTGACCTAATTACGGCTTGGTTTTGATGTGCCGTCGGTTGATGCATTGTGCATTAGACACCAGCTCAACAGAAGTTACTGATTGCAATCACATATATGGTACTTTTCTGACAGTTTGATTCTTGTTGATTCTGTGGGACCATACGTCCTGTGTTACTCTAAAATCATTTCAAATGGTTCAAAACTTGCTGGCTAGGTTTTGACAGTCTCTTCTCAATTCTGGTGGGGCACATTCGCCGATTGGTTAGAATGCTCAGACTGTAATCTGTCATCACCTCCTCTTCTTATTCAGCCAAATAGTAACAAATGTTTTCGGTACAGCTCTAGTTAAAATCCCACCAGGGCAGAATTTGTTACGAGATTCCTGCTCCACCTGCACCCCCTAGCCAACTCGGCTCTAATGAGTACACTGACCACACACTGTTAATGGGAGGATGAGACGGCGAGGGAGAGGTCTGGCCACCAGCTCTAATATACCAGAGCTAAGAATATAGTTACTGGCACTTCATACCCATGGCTGCTCTTCTCTTCTTCTTACCTTCATTGTTTGTTCTTCTGGCACACATTTACATCCATATGAGACAGTCAGTGGGTCCCTTGCATGTAAGTCAATAACCAAACAGTTGTTAACTTTCTGTGTCACATGTAGCAAGCAGACGGCGTCGAAACTACATTCTCGACCAGACGAACGTCTATGCGTCTGCTAGAAAGCGGAAGATGCGACACTTTCTGGGTTTCAAGCGCCTCTGTGCCATCATCCAACCGGAAGACGAGGAACTGAAGAGAAGAGAGTGGAAGAGGACGTTTGAAGATGGTAAGGAAGCCGTTGCCCACTTCTCTTTTGTCATGGAATGCACTCGAAAACCCAAACTTCTGAATTTCAGTGACTCTCTTCAGTATGCATTAAACTTATTGTCTGGTTTTCTGCTAATTGAAAAGAAATGAACTGCAAATAAATAGAAATTTGAAACTACTGCAAGTACTGTTTACATGTAATGTAAGTAAGTATTGTGATGTAATTTAATGTGCTGCTTGCATGGATACGTTACTGATCTACACAAGTGTGACCTCAGAAGTTTTGCAGTCCCTCCAGCTAACCTGAGAGGCAACCATGGATATGAAGTGTTAGCGACTTCATTTTCTTAGCCTCGGCATATAATAAACTTCTGTAAGTGGCAGTAAATTAGTCTGTATTTTCCTTTTTGAGCAGGTAATGCTGTTCCTTTAATAAATTTCTATTAGTGGCAGAAAATTAGTCTGTATTTTCCTCTTTGACCAGGTAAGGCTGTACCTAAATAATGAACTTCTATTAGTGGCAGTAAATTAGCCTGTATCTTCCTGCGTTTCCAGGTAAGGTTGTGCCAGAGGAAGCGGTTCTGGAGATGAAGGCAAACTACTCGCTGCCACACGAAAGCGATCCACACGTCGACGAGATCCTTTGGGTGGAGCTACCAAGAGACAAGTCACAGGACCTTGTGCAGCTGTATGTGTCTCTTCATTCACTAATAATAAATTTAACTTATCGATAATTTTTTTAATTGGATGTATTTGTTTGGCATGATCGTAACTGTCTTAAGGTGATGGGTGTTGGGTGTGATGCAGCAATTCTTGATTCAGGCTGTGAATGTAAACCTCGCAAAGTTCTAATTGTCACATGAGGCAACCATGGATATGAAGTGTTAGCGACTTCATTTTCTTAGCCTCGGCATATGATAAACTTCTGTTAGTGGCAGTAAAGCTGCTTATTCTCTGCTGCTATATCAGATCAAGTCTTTAAGAGCCAGGCTGTTTGGTTGGTCTTGTTGCCTGGGAATCAGAATCAAGGGGGTTAAGCTGAGAAGATGGCATGGTGTTATGGTGGAAATTGTTGGTTAGCATAGTTGCTGCTGCTTCATGATTGCCACTATATCTAGTTTACGATCAGTGCTCTTGCTGGGTTTGTCAATGCATTTGCTCGATCATCCTGCTAACTGTTTTGCACTCATTGTCATATAACCTCAGTCATGTGTGACACGGTGGCCGAGTGGTTAGAGCGCTCGGCCTGTAACACAGAGTGTACGGTTCAAGCCATGCCCAAGCAGTTACTGTGTTGGGACCCTGAGCAAGTCCTTCACTCACAGTTGCTCTGCGCCACTAATGTGGTATCGTATGTGCACTTCTGAACTTTGCAAGAAGGAGGGAGTATCAAATACAGTTGTATTAATAATAATAATATTGTATTGTATGTTTCATTGTTATTGAGCCTAGTCCTTAATTACATTTAGCGTCATAATGGCTATGTAAATGTTCAATTACTGTATAGATGTGATATTATATTTATTACTCTCAATAATTATTATTTGTCAATTGCAAAGGATAAGTGTGTCCACGTATGGAAATATGATGTTGTCAGGTACATAAAAGAGGCGCAGGAGAAGTTGCCTCCTCGAGACAAGGGCTTTGGTATGCCAGACGGTGCAATGCCCTACCAACAGCAACAACACGGATATCAACAGCAACAACAGCAGATGGCTTGGAACAACCCGGTATGTCTTACTTTGAATTGAGGGGCATTGACTGGATGTGGTTCTCTAAATAAGGTGGATGGTTGTCGACTTCATCCTGCTAAGCAGATTCCGGACCAGCGACCCCACACAGGCTGTACAAACATACTGTTGTCACTGGTAGTGAAATTAGATACTGGTGAAAGTTGGGAAGGAGATGGCAAGGTCTGCAGTGCTCTGGTTCCATGGCAAGGTCTGCAGTGCGCTGGTTCCATGTGAAAGACCTTGGGATATGTCCGTTGGAAAGGCTATTGTTCAAAGATAATGAAAATGATCATCTTCCTAATGTACCACCGAGGGATATGGGAAACGTTAGGCCTACTTTTACAATTCAATTGGTCTGATAGTATTTAGCTTTCTTCCCCATTAAAGCATTGTGTGGGAGTAGAGTTTATAAGACCGCCCAGACCTGTATGAATTTCAGAATCCAATTCTTTTGACAAAGGGTCTGAAATAGCATAGCATTTGGTTTTTATTGGTATGTAAAGAATGGTTCTACAGTAATGTGCAGCGATGTCAATAAATAGACGTATTTCATCAATATGCAGATACATGTGGATGATTTCTGTGCTGGTTTTGATTGCAATTGTTCCATTTGTTCTGTTAGGGCGATGGCGGTGCTTCGAGATTCAGTGGGATGAATCCGTCTCAGGGCTTCCGATCTGCGTCTCCCTTGGACCCGCCTGAGAAGAGGCAGCGCCTCGAGCAGCCAAAGAGCGCCCTAGATTTCATTAAGGAAGAATATGATGAATCGCAGGCTTCAGATGCCATGCACTATGGTGCCAGCGGTGGTGCATGGCCAGCGAAGCATGGAGCAATGGAATCAGGAGGAGGAGGAGGAGCAGCTGGCTACCAAGGTTACGGTCAGGGCCAGGGCAGTCACATGCCATACGGTCAGGGACTCGGATATGGTAATCCGCCTGCACCTGGAACCGGTATGGGTGCTGGTGCGGGGGCTCCTCCTCAGCAGAAAGAACAGCCTGGTGCTGATAAGACAGGTTACAGCAGATCGCCAGACCGAAGCAATCAGATGGGTTTCTGGGGGGACCAGGATAGATCTGGTCTCCAGCAGCAGCAGCAGTGGCCAAAGGCTGAGGCGGGACACGGCACTGCGTCCAACCAGTGGGGCCAGTATGACGACGCTCGGAAATCCTCCGAAACCCAAGGCGCTTACGGAGCCCAACCTTCGGATGCATCTGCCTACGGCATGCCTCCGACCGGTTATCAGCAACCTGGAATGGGTGGTCAACCACCGGTAAGCCAACAGTACGACTACCGAAGCGGAGATTCCGGAGGATATCAGTCAACTGGTCCTGGATTGCAGTCTGTTAAACCAGAGGATAAGAGTGGCCATTCATCGGGAATGACACAACAGGATTGGTCGAACGAATACGGGAAGCAGCAGGACTATGGGTACGGATCAGGAGGACAGGGACTGCCAACTGCAACGGCACAGACAGCGCCAAAGGACTCCATGAGTGGTCAGGCAGGGAAAGGTACTGATAGCTCAAATTACTATGGCAGCCAGGACTACTATGCACAGTGGAACCAGTGGAGCCAGGCTTATTCATCACAGCTCAATCAACAGGTGCCCCCCTCTGGCCAGCCACCAGTCCCTGGCCAACCTCCGGTGCCCGGTCAGCCGCCGGCACCCGGCCAGCCACCTCTTGGCCCGGGCCAGCCCCCTTTCAACCAGCCTCCTCCCAACCAGATGCCTATGGGCCAGTCTGGTTCTGGGCAGCCTCGTATGGGTCAGCCTCAACTCAACCAACCGCCACCCCATCCGAAAATGCCATCACAGGACATAAGAAACAGACCACCAGAGCTGATGCAGAATACCAACTTGGGCTTCCCTGGCAACCAAGGTGGTTTTCCAGGTGCTCCAGACCAACAGCAGCAGCAGCAGCAGCAGGGTCCTGGAAACATGTGGCAGATGGGTTTTCAGTCTCACCTTCCACCACCATCTGGAGTGGACCACAAGCTGAACCAAGATCCTGGTATGAGACCACCAGGTGGAATGGGAGGGCCACCTGGACCTCCACCTCAGCAGCAAGGAGTCAGGCCCATGGGCGGAATGGGAATGCCACCCGGACCACCACCTCCACAACAACCAGGCATAAGGCCCCTTGGGGGGACAGGAGGGCCACCAGGACAGCCTCCACAGGGAATAAGACCATCTGGAATGGGAGGTCCGTCTGGGCAATCCTCTCAGCAGGGAATTAGGCCTTTGCTGGAATTGGGAGGACTTGGCAATCAGCAGTTGGGTGGACAGAGCTGGATGGGCAGTGGACAGAAAGAGGGTGATAGGAGAGAGATACGTGGAATGGACCGCCAGCCATTTGATGACAAGCAAGATCGTGGTCATGCTCGAGGATCAGAGGGCAGAAGTCTCGATCGGCAGGATCACAGGGACCGATCAGATCAGAGAGGTGGCAGAGATCGAGGAAGAGACTATGACAGAGGAAGGGATAGAGACCGTGACCAAGGAAGCAGGGACAGAGATGGAGGAAGAGAAAGGGACTTTGGGCGTGAACGAGGGGGTCGGGATGTGGATTTTGGACGGGATAGAGACATGAGGAAAGATCGTGATATGGGGCGTGATCGAGACACGGGACGGGATCGTGACATGGGACGGGATCGTGACATGGGACGTGATCGAGAAATGGGAAGAGACCGAGATGTGGGAAGAGACCGAGACATGGGAAGAGACAGAGATCTTGGAAGAGACCGCGATATGGGAAGGGACAGAGACATGGGAAGAGAAAGAGACATGGGAAGAGACAGGGACAGGGATCGAGATCGAGATCGTGAGCGAGATCGTGACAGAGGCGGTCGAGACCGAGAAGGTGGCGACTCGGACCGCGGGAGGGAGGGTTCTGGATCGCTTGATTACGGCCAGAGGAAGGACGATAAGTCGTCGAAAAGGTCTCGTTGGGATCCGAATCCTGATGCTGAAAAGCCATCACTGCCGAGCCTCATGTCTCAGCCAGTATGTCCCCCACAGATGGGCACCAGCAGCCAGCCCGGTATCTTGGGTGAGCCCCCGTCTGGAATGAGACCGATTGGAGGCCAGAACAGGGACAAAATGCCGGGCGGGTTTGGAGGACAAAGCACTGGCCCACAGCAGACTTCAATCCTTGGGCCACCTCCACAAAGCGGACTTATGTCCATGGCTTCCAAGCCGGGCCCTGGTGCGGGTCCATCTCCGGCGATTCCCAGTCTGATGTCGCAGCCAACGATGCCACCCAAGTTCGACTCCATGTCAAAGGGATTGAGTTCCAGTTCATCGCTGAACCCGGGACTGGCTTCGTCGAGGCCTCCTGGCGTCGACCAGTCGCCGTCAAAGCTAGGCACGGCTACGGCTTCGTCGTCTTCCTCACAAGCTCCGCAGTCAGGGTCCCGTGATCAGCCGCACTTGTCGGCCCCTGGGCAGCCGCCTGGTCCCATGGGTCAGCGTCCGCCACCGGGTCTGAAGGAAGACGCCCCTCCTCAGATCCCCCCTCCGGCACAGCAGGGCGGGGCAGGGGGTGACTCGATGAAGCAGGGTCGACCGGAGGAGCAGCAGGGGCCGCGAATGCCACCAGAGGACGACGGCGAAAAGCCGGAAGACAAATTCGGCGGCATGCCTCCGTTTGGCAGAGGACGAGGCGGAATGCCGCCCAGAGGAGGAGGGGTAGGAGGTCCAGGCGGTCCAGGATTCGGAGGGCTGCCTCGGGGACCGCCTCCGCCGCCTCCAATGCGTGGCAGACCAGGCCCGGGAGGTCCCGGTGGCCCTAACATGCCGTTTGGAGGTCCGCCCAGAGGTATGCGCCCACCGCCTCCGAATTTCGGTGGTCCTAGGCCGCCTGCGATGGGGATGCGTCCCTTGCCGCCAGGGCCGCCGCCAAGGGGACCTCTTGGTGGTCCTGGTGGCCCTGGACCGATGCCGAGGTGGCCGCGACCACAGGGCCCGAGACCATTCAGATGAGCGGATCGCGTGAGGTGATTCGATGTAGCTCGGCAGTTTGTGGTTGGACTTGAACGTGGGGATTTCTTTTTTTTGTACCATGAACTACTACTACTGTGCGATAGTAATTGGAAGCTGATGACGTTTCTCCGCACAAAGGACAGGCGTGTTTTACTTTGAAATTATGGACAGCATAATGATCGTTTAAGGTTTATGAAGATTTGTTTTAGCATTTGTTGTGCGGATTGTAGTTAACCTTTTCTTAACACAGTGTTTCTAGTATGGGCGTCGTTATCGTTACAGAAATTTAGTCCTCCTAATACAATCTGATTACGGCAAAGAAAACAGTTGTTATAGAAACACAGTAGGAGCTGTTTGAAATTGTGAACTAAAAATGAAGGGATGTAATTTTACGAAGGACATTCGAAGATGGCGAAGACTGGAAAAGGCAACGAAATGCCAATTATGTGTTGGAGGCATTCATGTTTAGTCGTAAATCAACATAAAAAAATTTTCAATGACGTACTTTTATTTCTGCAAGGGTGAATAGCGCTTTTAAGTATTTTCTCTAGCCTACCCAACGCGGCAGTGCCGTCTTAAGGCATGGGAACGCTGGGTAGTCGCCAGAGGCCCCACGGTTCTAGGGTCCCAAGTTTGTGTTGATTAATCTTCGCTTGACAGTATGTTTCTTTGTGTTTAAACATTCATTTTATTACAAAGTGAATGTTGAAATTACCAATAAATCTATAGGTTTAATTCTATAGGACCGTTTACATTTTTATCCCCGTGAGTGGGCAGAGGTCCCAGTGCAATGCTTTGCCCAGGGCCTACAATGTTAAGACGGCACTGGCGACGCCGTGTATACTTATCCAATGCACTTATATTTACACGCAAGTTGGCAAGTTATTGAATTCTACTGCTAAGCTTTCTTCGGTTTTCTGAGATCTATAGGCCTACTACTAGGCCATTAGGCCCATCGTTCACTAATACCGTAACTCCTTCAGAATTCAGTTTAACTTTTGAGGGTGACGCCGATGCTAATTATACTTTTTGTTTCTTTAATTTGTAGTTCGTCGGTTTTCTCATTACTGGGGTAAAAAAAAGCCGTGTTGGGTTCTACGTCACGCTGTCCAGTATATTAAGGGGCCATCCATATATTACGTACGCATGAAGGGGAAGGGGTAACCGAAATGCATGTGCTTGCGAACGGGGGGGCCTCCGGTATAATGTACGTACGCAAATTGATTGGCCTTCATGTGAGCTAGAGTTCAGTCTTTACAGCTGTCTGGTACTACAAAAGGAAGTAGGACTGTGGGAGAGGTGTCACTTGTATGCCACCTTACCTCTGAACGCTATTATTAAACTATCACACAGCTCAACAGTGAGTCCATGGATTACTCATCCTTCAATCTGGCCTAAAGTGCAGACAGTCGCTGCCTGGACCTGTGTAACTGAAACATTCTGCAGCTGGTCTTAGGGCGGGGGGTGCGTCAACTGTACGTACGCAGGCGGGGGGTGGAAAAAGCACGCGTGCGAACAGGGGGAGGGGTCCAATTTTCGAGGATTTTTAAGTAAGTAAGTAAGTAAGTATGGACTTTAATGCTCCGCCTGCAAACGCACTGCGGCTAACAAAGGGTTAATATAAGTGTAAGAAACTGAACATATCAAGCACAGGCATAAGCATCCTAAATAAATAGGAAAAGAAAACATTAATTTAAATTCAATTAATGTTCAAATTCCTAAGTAGAGCATTCTAATGATAAAACGTTTTCTAGACGTAATATATGGATGGCCCGTAACTGAACCCTCTGTGCGGCTATGAAAGTTAAGCTGGCAGGAAATAGGCCTACACCTGCAGCTGCTTCTCTGGATTGGCTGAAAAGGATAGAGCCAGTAGAGGGGTTGAGATCACTTGTGGCTTCCGCATTTACCTATGCTGTCCACACCTGACTTAGCAAATGGAAAGATAGGATTCAAATCGAAATATAAATTTGCAGTTTGAAGCTAACTTGGACATTTCTTTAAACATTGGATAAACTATGCTGGCCTCTGGACGCAATCCGCTTTAGTTTGCTTCCATTGTATTTATTACTCATTTGTGCGCTATATACGGGTGTGTAATAATAATAATAATAATAATAATCTTCGTTTAATATCTTCAAACTGACAATTACGCAGTATGATTACAAATCAGTATGAACGGATGACCACAAGTTATTACAGGAGTCGAATTTAACTGTACACGGCAGCCATGCAAGGCGCCCATCACGTCCTACATCTCATTTTTACAACGCGCCATCTCGCGAATGAAAATAGGTTGAGTGGACCTTTTTAGGAGGGTTGCGGGAAGCGATCCCGCTACCGCTTGCTCTTCACGCCAGTGATGTTACTACTACTCTATGGACCCCCCCCCCCCCCCGTACTGTTATTTTGTATTGCATTGCATTCTTGTTTAATAAATTTCCAGATGGACGGTTACAAGCACTATTTGTGAGTTAATTTAAAATGCGCTGTTGTGTCTTCTTATATACATGCATGTATACATACATATACATATACATACATACATACATACATACATACATACATACATACATACATACATACATACATGCATACATACAAGCATACATACAAGCATACATACATACACAAGATGTTAATATAGTTGCTGTTTGAAAATCCAATGCACTCACTAGAGTATGTAGGCCTATAAAGAATATACTTTACTTAGACACCTTTAAAACGTTTCCACAAGCGATACTATATTCTCAGCGCACTCTTCTATGGTATATAATATAATTGTACCCATGATAAGCGACAATTTATTAGTCTGTACCATGGTAGTGCCAGTCCCAAGCCTGGAGAAAGGAGGAGGACGCAAATCGTCTTCGTTGTGACATAGCATCGTCAAACAGAAACATTTCGTAACCAATCACTTTCGGCAGGTAACAATTTTTGTATAAAATCGTTTGAATAAAACATCACTGCTGCTATGAAATCTACAGGCGTCTATATTAGAGACCTACCGAATCCATCAAAACAAATCTCGTAATACGACACCCGTTTCTAACTAACTATAGTATTGTCTATTTAGGCGAACCATGACGAAATGGATAGTATCAACACAAATAGATAGAGCTCGCGCCATCTGGAGATTGAAAGGCGATGACGAATATCTAATAGGACCGTGGCAGATGCCGTCTCTCTTGCAAGAAACGAATTGTTTGTTACGACGATAGAGAGGTTCGATGATTTGGCCGACAGGTGGCGTAGTTCACAGTCGCTAGTTCACCCATTACGCGTAAGAGGGCGGGGGTTAGATGGCGGTAGTGTTTAGACTGGCGCGTGTAGACACTGCGACTTCAATTAACACGATTAAAGCAACGGTCTGCGCTCACCAGGACATACAGCCACACACACACAACCATTCACACGCACACTAACCCATTCACACGCACACTAAGTCACTAACCCATTCACACGCACACTAACCCATTCACACGCACACTAACCCATTCACACGCACACTAACCCATTCACACGCACACTAACCCATTCACACGCGCATACACACACAGACACACACACACACACACACACACACTTGCACGTAGAACCATACACTAGCGGCACTAGCCCATATAGGCCTACTCATATTATACACGATTCGCATGTACTGTGATGTACACAAGAGTAGAGAAGCTCACAGTGACGCCAACTAAAGCAAGTAAGCAAGATAACAATAGGTGAAGATTTGTAGAGTACGTCGTGGGCAGCAGTGGGAACAAAGCGATGCCATGCAAGAGCAAATGCAAGGGTGGAAAAAAATGGAAATGCATTTTCGGTGGACGTTAGTCTGACGGTCTGACAAAGTAAGAGAAAGGAATACCGTATACCGAATAGCAAGCGATTATATTAGGCTATTTATTAAGTGGGAGAAAAGTCTGAAGCCGTAGGCCCTAGTTGGAGGAAATTTCCCTCTATTTCCATGGAAATGGCACGTGGTCCGGTGTTATCGGTGTGGTAGGCTAGTTTTGTGGTGGGTACGGGCTGGTGTTAAATGTGAAATATAAATGTAGGCTGTATACACGTGTGGCCCAGATCCGGCTCATTTTTCAGTTAATCGATCGGGCGAGATCCTTCTTTTCAGTTATTGACAATAGCAATAAATTATCAGCAATAGTATCAATATAGGTAGTTATTGGTACTCAATCTGAAAAATTTCTTTTCCATAAATCATATTCTAATCCCTCCTCTTCCCCCTTACCACTATCGCGGCTCGCCGACTCGAATCTTAAACCATTCACCGTAGCCTTCTGACTGTATGCTTGACCCTTCAGATCTTGACCTGGAACCGATTTTGACCCTACCTGCCAATCGATTTTGTTTTGACTGAGCGCCTGTCAATAAGATGGTTCCCGCGACATCGCATTTTTGCGGAAATCTTGAGATTATGATTGGTGCATTATGATATTGTTACAGCAATTGTTAAATTAATGTGTCATTTTTAGGGTGTTGGATCGAGTTTGGCCTTTTACCCTCGATAGGATTTTGACAGGTAATGGTTTTGCAAGACTCCACTATAGGCCTATACGAACTAAGACTTCATCCGTTCAACGGTTTCAATAACTGCTGGATCTCCATACATCTTTATCTTTTTAAACAATTGTAAGACTGCCATTGACTTTTTGAACACATACAGAGCCCATTCCTTCGGCCTCGCTATACAAATCGTCATTTTTTTCTTTTCTTTTTTTGCCCCGAGGTAAATTATTATTATTATTATTATTTATTATTATTATTATTATTATTATTATTATTATTATTATTATTATTATTATTATTATTATTATTATTATCATCATCATCATCATCATCATTATCTTGATAATTGTACCATCATATTTCAATGTTACTTACTGCGGTTTGTCAGTGAGATTGTAAATAAACGATTATTATTATTATTATTATTATTATTATTATTATTATTATTATTATTATTATTATTATTATCATTATTATTATTATTATTATTATTAAAATAATAATAATCTTTTCTTTATTAATTCAAACAGACAAACGCAGTAAGATAACATTGAGACATTATTATTATTATTATTATTATTATTATTATTATTATTATTATTATTATTATTATTATTATTATTATTATTATTATTGTTATTAGATGCGGTATAATGCTGTATTATAAAGTATTGTATTCTCAAGCTCTTTGCCATTAGGCCTCTGTTATCCTTTGTCCCACTGTAGCAGTTTCCGCAAAGCTAAGCGGTAGACGTACTGCATTATTGATATAGATTAATGTTATTGCGGCAGGCAGGCCAGACGCTGACAATCATATTTTTTGCTGTGGCTTTCCTATTTTCTTTCTTTTTCGTTAACAGCATTATCATAGCCGTGTTTTTCTATCAGGTTTCTGTGTGTAGGCCTAACACTCGTCGAAACCGATTTTGTTGGCTAGTTATTGGAGTGCCCCTATTATTAAAACAGTTTGACGTCAACGGTCACATTTTTATTTTGAAACCCGTTTTTCTATAACCATGGTCTTATATTTTAGCCCAGAGCCGTATATTAGGCCTACTAGCCCAAAAGTTTCAAGGTTAAAAATGGGTCAATGAGGAATAAACTGAGTAACTAGGGCGCGTGATGCATTCTGGTCTTTTCTGCGGGAATAACATTAATCTGCATCAATAATGCAGTTCAGCTACCGTTTAGCTTCGCTTGGGAACCTAAAATGCGATAACTTAAGTTTTTAAAGCTTACATTGTCACAATTAACGGCTGAACAAAAGTGCAATATGCAATCTAGCTTTCAGATTGGATAAAATATCAAACTGTAATAATAGGATGCGAATGAAACCACTTTGATACGACAATGTTGTCAGATCGCTTCGACTTTAAATTGCGTACGCTGTCCCCGTCGAGTGGGCGGAGTTTACTTGAAATGATGCTATCCAATCACATAAATACTTGTTTTTGCACATAACCTATTTACGGACTGCACAAGCCAATATATTTACACTTGTCCATCTTGTTCCATCCTTAAATCTAATTTAAAACCTAGGACTAAGATTACTAAAGGGATATGAAGCGGCAACGCGTCAGCCAATCAGAGCTCGTCTTTTCTCATTCATCGCTGTCTGTGGTCGTCTATTTTTAGAAAAGTGACATCCGGGTTTTTAGGAGGTAGACGGATCAGAGAAGACGTAAACACAGCACATGGAATCGCTCTAGATTCTTTTAGCGATTTATAATTAAGGACATAATTATGCGATTAAAGTAAATTATGGACAGTCTAAATAAATAAATAGTCTGAAACTAAGTAACAGACAGGATGCCAAAATTGATAAAAGTGTTTCTATTTAGTTAAGCCAGCTATAAACGACCCATGTTTGACTAGCCGGTGTCGCAAAGGTCCCGGATGTGAGCCATACACATAATCTAGATAAAAGATCCTATATTCATCGGCTTTATATCCCTTTAGTAATCTTAGTCCAAGTTAAAACATAAGCCTATTTTTTAGAAACGTTGTTTTCATGCAACTTGAACTGTAATTATTTTGTTTTTGGCTGATGTCACATGAGTCGTTGCAGGACAATACAAAATCCTGTCTTTCAATAACCATGGTCTACACACTAAGTTAAGTAATTTGTAACAGTCTCATTTCCAGTACTAGGCTAAATCCCGTCTCTTCCGATTAATTACCAGCGTCAACTTCCGATTAAACTTGATTCATTTCGTTCGAAAACATTGCCACTTCCGGTTGCCGCGTAACAATTTTTTGTTACCAATAGCAGCTTCTTAACAGTCCTTCCCACTTCAGATTGTCTCAGACGAACTTCCGGTTTTGTCGGCGGTACTTTTGTGGCAATGACAAGTGGGAGTTTATTTTTAATGGTTGGCCAGTACTGAATGACGTGCGGTGAGAACTGTTACTATTACCGAGACAGACCTTTCTGCACGGGATGCAACACGACCGGTAAGTTTCGCGTTTTGTGTGCATGACGTGGGCCTATGTTGAGAACTGTTCGGAAAATCGAGAGACCTTTCTGCACAGGGTGCAATGCGACGGATCGTTCTGGCCAGTTTCGCGTCGCTTAGTAGTGGATGACGTGCGATGAGAACTGTTAAGAAAATCGATAGACCTTTCTGCACAGGATACAATGTGACGGATCGTTTCGATCGGTTTTGGCGTCGTTCAGTAGTGGATGACGTGCGATGAGAACTGTTGCGCGTTCGTGCAGACCTTTCCGCACAGGTTGCACTGCCAGGGGTTGTTGAGGTTGTGCAAACCCATGTGAAGGTAATAGATAATCTGGTCTGTGTAGATGACACTGCAGTGCCTGCACATCATCAGGTTGTCCCTATTGGCCCCAACGAAGGCCAGAATGTCCTCGGCCGAGGCATGATCTCCACCTAGGCCTCCTCCTCCTCCGCCTACTCCTCCGCAGTGCCCGGCATTCGTGGCATTCTTGGCATCGCGTGGCATCGCACAGGACGGCATCAAGCGACCGGAACTGAAGCGCGGCGTCTGAAAGTGAGGCTTCGAACCGTCGACGCTCTCCCAACCGTTGGACGTCGACGAACCAGTAGGCAGCTTCTCTGTTCGCGGTGGTTGCTGAGGCTGAGGGCGGTGGTACTGGTGATGATGCTGTGGCACCAGTCGACCGCGAAACCCGAAGGAATCGCGACACATGTCGAAAGGAAACGATTCCGCGTTGCCTCCATCCTCTCCACCTCCTCCTCCTTCTTGTCCTGCTCCTCCTGCCTCCGTGTCTCTTCCTCTGTATTTGTCGATTTCCGTTGGACCTCTGTCTAAGTGCTCCTGCTTTCCGTCGTAACGGGCGACGCCTGGCGGTGATTTCGTCGACGACCGATTGTCCCGGAAGTCTTCTTCTTCTTCCGCATCTTCTTCTTCTTCTACCAGGTTCTTCATCTCCGCGTTCCGGCGCGCGCTCGGACTCACCGCAGGAAACGCGTTGCCACGACAACCGCCTTCGTCATTCGTCTGCTGCGTGTTGCCGTGTTTCATCACTTCCGGTGGCGCGCTTTCCGATGACCGGAAGCGCTTGGACTGACCACCGGTCGCCGCTTGGTCGTCAGTCACCTGCGCCGATTTGCTTCTCTTGTGCAGGGACTTTGGGAGTGGTCTCTTGCTTTCGGTGGTCGTTTCCTGCAGGAGGTTCGCCTCGAAACACCACCTGGACATCACCCGCTCGTAGCTGGAATCGTCTTTCGACTCTGCCGCTGACCGTCCCTCAGAGTCCATCAAAGTCTGGTGGATCATTCCAGAAAGTCCTGCGAACTCCGTCGTCGATCCAGTTCCGTTTCTGATCCTCACGTCCACGTCCGGATCGTCGTGGTCGTGCCGCTGGGGCACTCCTGGACTCGTCTGGTGAAATCTCTCCCTTCGGCTCAGTCCTATGTCGTCGGCGCCGGAAGAGAACGGACCTCGCTGGGCCAGACTGAGGTTCAGCGGCGAGATGAAGGTCCCCGTCCGAAGGCCCTCCTCTGAAGCGATCCTCTGCGAGGCAGACCTCGATGAGTAGTCCCCGTTGGGACGTTGCTGCTGCTGATGCGATGAGGAGGAATGATGGGGATGGGGAGGATGAGGATGATGGTGAGGAGTGGGAGGAGTGGAGTCCGGGGCTAGGAGGAGTTGTTTGGTGTCGGATGATGATGAGGAGGAGGATGGGTTGAACTGGTGTGAGTCGTGAAGGGGAGTGTCGCAGGACTCGTTCTGTGCCCTCATCATCATATGGAAGGCGTAGGAGTCACGGCTCGTGAAGACCGATCGACAGTCGATGCAGATGAACAGACTCTGGATCTTCACCTGCAGCAGTATCCGATCAACAACAGGTGTCAGAGATTCAACCTCTCTCTTTCTCTCCGTCTGTCTCTGTCTGTCTGTCTCTGTCTGTCTGTCTGTCTGTCTGTCTATCTATCTCTTTCCCTCTCTGTTTGTCTCTGTTTCTTTGTTTTTCTGTCTGTCTCTCTTTCTCTCTAGACTATCCAATTACCATCAGTACTGCGAACACACCACCTACTACTACTGTAAGTACCTCCACAAAAGCTACTGCTACCGCTAGTATACCACCACAACCACTGCTACTACCACTTCCCCTACTACTACCACAACTTCCGCCGCTACTATTACCACTACCAAATACACTAGTTACTATTACTACCAACATCACCACCATTGCCACCATTACCCCATTACCACCATTACTGCCACCACCACTATTGCCACCACCACCACCACCACCACCACCACCACCACCACCACCACCACCACCACCACCACCACCACCACCACCACCACCACCACCACCACCATGTTACTGGTACATTGCGTTACGTTATAGAAGTCTCAGAATTAGATTCGATTTATTTTATGTTAAATTAAGTCAGATTAAGAGAGATTTGATTGGATGCGATTAAGACTTGGTGACTTGCCTTCATGTCCTTGTGATGAGCGCTGCTCAGATGAGTCAGCAGTGCTCGACATCCGAGCAGATCAAGGGCGCAGATGGTGCAACTGAAATCCTCCTTTCGAGCATGGAGGTTCTGGTGCCGGAGAAGCGACTTGCTGGACGAGAACCTCTGGATACAGATGGGGCAGACGAACGCATCACCCTTCGGGTAGACCCCGAGGATATCCCGGTGAACCCCACTCATGTGCAGCAGGAGGTTCTCGACCGACACGAAATACGTGTCACAGACGTAACACACGTGGGTTGTATTGAAGTGGAGCAGTTTATGTTGGAGCAGGGTGTCGAACCTGCTCAGCTCCCCCTGGCAGACCTCGCAGACGCTCGACTCCGCCGTGCTGCGCCCCGATCGGGTGTAGGCCCGTCGGCGAGACGGGAGGGGCAGCTGGGCGGCGAGGAGGAGAAGAGGGTCGGGCGAGGAGGCGTCGAAGTCGACCGTCTCCTCCTTGACGGTGATGCCGGCCATCAGGGAACCGGTGGGGTCCTTGAGGCCTGGGTCGGAGCAGGGGATGGAACGACGAAGCGGGAAGTGATTGGACGTGGAGGAGGCCTGGATGTCGTCCATTGAAACCGAGGAGGATGGATGGATCCGGTGGGAGAGTAGTACTCCTGGAAATATAAAAGAGATTTGTCACAGAGTGGGTGATGATAATGTCCTCGATCTCATGATTCCTGAGTCACCATTGTCGTCGCTGTTGTCATGATCATAGTCATCATCATCATCATCATCATCATCATCATCATCATCATCATCATCATCATCATCATCATCATCATCATCATCATCACCACCACCATCATCATCATCATCATCATCATCATCGCCATCATCATCATCGCCATCATCATAGTTATCATACTTGTCGTCGTCGTGGCCATCGTCATCTTTATCATCACTATCGTCGTAATCGTTATTAGTCGTCACCATCTCGTTTTCGTCATCATCATCATCATGTTCTTTGTTATCATAACGCTGTTGCTTGTCTCCTTACAAACACTTGATGAAGTTCCTCATCTCAGTCCGAGAGTCTATCGTAGAGGTTGTTGAGGAGAGGGCGCTATATAAAAGGAATTTGAAATGGCGCACAGCTCTTACCTTGATCTTTCACCTTTGACCTTTGTTATCGGTTTCCTGGATCTTCTGGAGATAATCGATTGTCTGGAGGCGAGATCAGTTTATGGAAAACAATTACCCGGCCACATTTCGTCAATAAACTCTCGTCGGTCTACAGGTAAAATGCTTTTCGTAATCGTAATCGTAAACTCCGAATTTATCAAGCGCTACTCGAAAGTTAAACGCAGGGCACCAGCTTGTTCACGAGCGCTACGTCAAGTCAGAGAGGTTGTCCAGAGGTGGTCAAGGCAGGATCCAAATCCGGTTGCCAGAGAGACCAAGAATTACGAGTTGTGCAAACTGCCTGAATAGCCTTCTTCAGAGCTACTTTCTAGCAGGTATAACTGCTACACGCTACCGTGTAACAGCTGTCGTAGCTGTTAACAACGGTAGCTGTGTAT
>OY744608.1:1480903-1540903 GCA_963556255.1 Allolobophora icterica | reverse complement strand
TCGGAAGCCATCAATGGGTGAACGACTAACAATTGGTTTCCGCTTAACAATTGTTTGCAGCCGTTTAGAAACAATTATTCAGAGCGTCTAAACTAAAAGGCGGTTGAGAACGGCACAATTGGAGCCATCATTGTATGGCGTGCAGTTTATCCTATAGCAGACAGACGAGAAGGCATGGGGAGGAAGAGAAGAGCAGGAGGGAAAAGGTGAAAGAGTAGGGGGAAAGGGGAGGAAGAAAGAGGAGAAAGGAGGAGGAGAAAAACTAGGAGGAATGGGAAGAAGCGAAGCGGTGGAAGGAGAAACTTAGCAGGCAACACTAGAGTGGGGAAGAGAATGAGGAGGGAAGGATTGAGGAATAGAATGGAGAAGACAAAGAGGAGGAGGGTGAAAGATCGAAGAAGAAAGAAAATAAGGAGGAGAAGAACATGAGGAGCAGGAGGAAGAGGAAAACGAGGAAGCAAATATGGCAGAGGAAGAGGAGGAAGAGGAAGAGGAGGAAGAGGAAAAGGGGGAGAAGAAGCATGAGGAAGAGGAATAAGAGCGGAGAATGAGGAGAAGAGTGAGGAGGAGGAGTAGGATCAGAAGGAGGGAGGAGGAGGAGGAGGAGGAGGAGGAGGAGGAGGAGGAGGAGAGAAAACACGAGTAGGAATAAAAGGAGGAGGTGAAGGAGGAATAGGAGGAGGAGGAGAAGGTGAGGGAGGAGGAGTGGATTGGCGCTTCATAAGAAGATGAAGCGATGATTAATTATTCATGACGAACCTTGTTTACTTCCGTTTCTTTCTCTCTTCGTCGACGTCATCACTTCTGTATTTATAGCGTTTTCTGTTTCACTGGTAACAACAACACACTGCCCTGGCTTCCTGCTTAAATGATGACGATACAGTCGGTATAACAACGACCATGGAAATTACCATGATAATGTTGTTGCCCTCCTCCCCTGTTTTAATTGACGACGACGACGACGACGATGATGCCCTATGATGATGATGACGATGATGATGAAGAAGATGAAGAAAAGGATGAAGATGACGATGATGAAGATGATGATGATGATGATGATGATGATGATGATGATGATGATGATGATGATGATGATGATGATGATGACGAGATGATGAAGAAGATGAAGAAAAGGATGAAGATGACGATGATGAAGATGATGATGATGATGTTGTTGTTGTTGATGATGATGATGATGATGATGATGATGATGATGATGATGATGATGATGATGATGGCGATGATGATGAAGAAGATGAAGAAAAGGATGAAGATGACGATGATGAAGATGATGATGATGATGTTGTTGTTGATGATGATGATGATGATGATGATGATGATGATGATGATGATGATGATGATGATGATGATGATGATGATGATGATGATGATGATGACGACGATGACGATGATGATGATGATGATGATGATGATGATGATGATGATGATGATGATGATGATGATGATGACGACGATGATGATGATGATGATGATGATGATGATGATGATGATGATGATAGCCGATTGGTTAGAGCGCTCGCCTTGTAACGCAGAGTCAACGGGTTCGATCCTCCTCCTCTGAGACAGTTAGGTAACTTAGGTTAGATTTGTTTTGAGTTGAATATAATTCATAAGATTGGATCTGATTAGATAGGGTTAGGTTAGTCGGCGTCTCGCATGGCTACACCGTGGCGTGTGGATTCGATGGGACAAAAGAAGGTAAAGGCTTTCTTCTTTGTTATTCCACCTCAATCGGTCGTTGTCCGATGACAGTCCTACTCTGCTGCTGGACCCAGCTGCAGCATCCCTTCGTATCCATCCGCTTACATCCAGTCTTCATACAGCATCGCTTTGCTGTAGCGCTATAGGAGCAGCGACAATCGCACCGAGTAGGGTAAGGGATGCAAATAATGGAAAGGGCCATTGAGTTAACTGCACTATAGAGTTGGCACCTGCAGAGCTCGTGCAGGTAAGATAAGGTAAGGTAAGGTAAGTTAGGGTAAAACAAGATAAGGCAGGGAAGGGTTAGGTAGTGTAATAAAGCAAGGGAGGGTAAGATAGGGCAAAAGTAAGTTAAGTTTAGATGTTGTTAGATAATGTAAGACAGATGTAAAGTAAGATTAGATCAGGTACGGTAAGTAAGGTAAGTTGGGATAACTTAAGGTAAGGAAGGGAAAGGTAAGATAGTGTTAGGTAAGGTAGGATAAGGAAATGTTCACTTAAATGTTAAATGTGAACTTAGGTGACCTAAGGTGAGATAAAGGTGATAATAGTAGTAGTAGTAGTAGTAGTAGTAGTAGTAGTAGTAGTAGTAGTAGTAGTAGTAGTAGTAGTAGTAGTAGTAGTAGTAGGCTAGTAGTGGTAGTGGTAGTGGTAGTGGTAGTGGTAGTGGTAGTGGCAGTGGTAGTGGCAGTAGCAGTAGCAGTAGTAGTAGCAAATGAAGGCAGTACTCGACTTCGACGAAACAATTACAATCTAGCTGAAATAAATGCGATTTTGACGACCATCATTTATTTTTTAAAATTTCTTTTATGTTTCTCTGATCGCAGGCAACCTTTGACCTTGAACGACAAGGGCAGATTCAGAAACACATGGGCTGCGATCCCGGGGGGTTGAGAGGGACAAGACCCCACCTTTAAGAGTGGGAGGACACACCATACATTTGTCGCCGCCGCCCACAATTTGAAGAAACACCAAGAAAAGGTGAACCCTTTTTTGAACAGATCGGTTCAAAATTCTTTTTGCCCAGATCAGTTATAAAGTGTTCCCCCCCCCACCTGTCAAACAAGATCGCCGCCAGTGCAGAAACAGGAATTCTGGCTATAGCTCCCACAATGTTTTGAGATGTGGTTCCATCGTCACCCCATATGTTGCACAGGTTAGACGCCACTTTCCTTAATTGTAATTGTGAGCTTTACCTGAGGAATATCTGTGGGTATGAAATGTTAGCGACTTCATTTTGTCTTAGACTTTGCATATGAGGGCGGGTGGTCCCTTGGACCCTCGCCGTCTCTTCTTCCCACCGACCAGCGTACTGTCAGTGTACTCGTTATAGCTGAGTTGGCTAGGAGTCACAGTTGGAGCAGAAATCTCGATACAAATTTCTGCCCCGACGGGGATTTGAACCCCCGACCTCTCGATTCACAGTTCAGCGTGCTAACCACTAGACGAAAGCGAACCCTACAGATAATCTTAATTATTTCAACTGATTATTACAAAAATTAATTTGTAGGTCTACGGTATGGTGTCTATATTTGAAATAGTAGTTCCAGTGTTTAACGACACCTTATGGCTGCCCATACCGTTGACGTCACCCTCCCCCTTTCTAAAGGCTTGGGGCTGGCACTACTACCTGGTACTAGTAGTTATAACCCCAGTAGGCTATACGATCCCTCCTCCTGTCTGAAGGCTTGGGACTGGCACTACTACCAGTACCTGCCACTATTAGGTATAGCCCCAGCAGGCTAAACGATCTATCGGATTCTGACCTGGCACAGTGGCACTGACATGGTGTACCAAATAACCTGGCTATTATTGTCTAAGCTCGTCTCCACAGTTTTTCTGTCACAATGAGAGACTGGAGATGTAAATTACGGGCTGATGTAACTTCGCCATCTTAACAGATTTCTCGATCTGTCACTGTTCTAAGCGACATGTAAATCTACCAAATTTATCAAGGCCACACAAAGCGCCCCAAGGAGATCAGCCGTGATAGGTTTCTGTATCAAATCAAGTCTGCAAGGACCACGTGGTTATGACATCCGTTTCTATCTCAGTAGACTTCTCTTAGTGACCTGGTTACGGTTTGGTTTTGGTGTGCCATCGGTTGATGCCTTGTACAATTGCCCACCGTCGCCGTATCACTTGTCAATTATTTATATACAGGGTAGATCTGGATTTTGAAGTTGATTCTTACGCGAACGGGTGCAGTTTATCCGTTGCGCAACGGCCGCTCCCGTCAGCCGGCGCTGCGGCGCTTGTAGCGTGATTTAAAGATCCGTGAATTATTAATAATTTCGTGCGCTTCGAAAAGCATTATATAGCGGTCGAGCGAGACTCGCTGCTAAAACATGAGATGTTGGTTTATTGCCTTCGCTTTAATAATTCACGAGCGGGTGCTGAATAAATGATGCGGCGAATTGTGCGACCCCCGCCGCCGGCGACCGCGGGAAGGGAGACATTCAAGACGGGGCCCTGCACGCCGTCAGCTGCGGCCAACCCAACCGTTCACCCCACGACGTCCTCTGACCCACCCCACGCGCTGTCCCCCTTCCCCCAGCAGACCCAGGGTTATAATTAGGCCGCGGACTCACTTCCGGCCGACGACTGGTCTTGGCAAATGACTTTTGTACGGCGCGCGGAGACACGACACACGCCGGGACTATATGCGCGTCTCATGAATATTAATCAAAGTCTTATGAATATTAATGAGCATCTTATGAATATAGATGAGCGTCGTACGAGAATTAATCAGCGCGTCTCGTTAATACATCATCTGTTGCTTCCTATAGAAATTTTAATAATTATTATTGCTGTAATAAATTAATGATGGCCTTGAAGCGTCGTTCATTCTCGACCACGACTCAGAAAAATAATGTTAACGGCTAAAATGGCTGAAGGACGTTTTATAATAGAAAAATTAAATATTTAAAATGGTTGAAATGTCGAAAAAATTCAATGTCGGACGGGATGAGAGATTGCGTTGTAGGGCCCTATTAGAAGTCTACGTTCGGTTACGTAAGCAAGTGAAGTATTTTTACCTTGGCTACCGTTGCCTATTTTTACCTAAACACTTTTACCTTGGTTGCCGTTACCTATTTTTTTTACCTTACCATTATTACCTTGGTTGCCGTTACCTATTGTTACCTAACCACTTTACCTTGGTTGCCATTACCTATTTTTTATACATTACCACATCTGATCCGTCGTCTTCCAATAGGCCTAATTCTCGCCCAAGACGACATCCGCCTTGACATCTGCTCTGCCTCCGCTCTTGATCTGGACCCCTTGAAATCGGACTCGGAACTCTTTTGGAGTACTCTTTGGAAAATCCCCTCTGATTTGATTTGGCCTTCTGGAAACCGGACTCGGACCTCTTTTTGACTACTCGCTGTAAACACCCTTTGATTTGACGTAGTGCTCGTGAATAGGCTGGTGCCCTGCGCTTGGCCTTCGAGTGGCACTTTAGAAGTTTGGAGATTACAGTTACGATTACTTTTACCTTAGCTGCCGTTACCTATTTTTTTACCTTACCACTTTTACGATCCTCATCGAAGAATCAACTACAAGTAAGTAAGTAAGTAAGTAAGTAAGTAAGTAAGTAAGTAAGTAAGTAAGTAAGTAAGTAAGTAAGTAAGTAAGTAAGTATATTCTTTATTACACCATTAGCAAACGCACAATGGGACAGAAGCTAGTAGTATTGATTGTAAAACATAGAAGTAGTAATAAATCGACATAAAAATGACAAAATAAGTAAATAAAAAGCAAGTGTTTTCTTATCATTTATGCAGTAATCTAGCAATGTAACCATTCCCTGTCAAAGAATCACATCGTGGTATCTCACGATTATGCCAGTGAGGTCGAAGAGAGTACCCGGAAGATCGTATCGGAGGCAGCAAATCAGGGAGGACATGCCCTGGGTCCCGAAGGATTGCAGCAAAGAGAGCATCGTCCGCCTTAGAACACAACAAGTCAAATGTACGAGTAGGCCTATCAGTTGGCAGATAGCCTTGTCGCTCAAGTTTACGAATCAAGGCGGAGAGACGCTCTCTCTCACCTCCGTTGTAATTATGCCTTAAGTCCCTCAGTCTTCTATTATTATTATTATTATTATTATTATTATTATTATTATTATTATTATTATTATTATTATTATTATTATTATTATTATTATTATTATTATTATATTTTTTTTAAATTTATTTTTTTTATTTTAATTTTTGCCCCGAGGTATACAGGATCCCTCAGGGACTTCAGCATTATTTACAGAGTAGATTTGTCCGGAATGGGCCCTATTGGTCCAGGTTTAAGTTGTTGAAGGTACCCATAAAGGCCACCGCGTTTATTATTATTATTATTATTATTATTATTATTATTATTATTATTATTATTATTATTATTATTATTATTATTATTATTATTATTGTTAATTAATTAAATTTGTAGCGCGCGCATGGTCACACCGAAATGTGAAATCCAAGTGTTTGAAAGTCAAGGAGAAAATTAGTCAGTTTCGAGCCTATTTTTTATGGTAGAAAGTGAATTTGAGCTACGAAGAGAGAGTGGCAGTCATAGGCGTAGACTCGGAGGGGGGTAGCCGGGGCACGTGCCCCCAATAATTGAGATGGACTTACACCCAATGCACCAAGTGTAGAATGAATAACCCCAATATTTTTGAAAAGTTTACGCCAGTGGTGGCAGTCGATTCCATTCCCTGTGGGGGACAGAGACATGGTTTGGCGACTGTTCTTTCTCTGTTTCCGTGTAGACGCAGTTTCAAGTGTTTGGTAACATTCTGTCTTCTGAGGTCGACCTAAGTTACCTTACCTATTCTTCGAATTCAGTCCTAAAAACTCACTTCTTAGATTGGTTCGTTTTTGTTTAACGACGCTATGTCATAACGAAGACAATTTGCGTCCTCCTTTCTCCAGGCTTGGAAGTGCCTTCCATGGTACAGACTAGTAGTAATTGTCGGTTATGGGTACAGTATATACCACAGAAGAGTACGCTCAGAATATAATATCGTTTGCGGAAACGTTTTAAAGGTGTCTAAGTAAAGTATATTCTTTATACATACTCTAGTCAGTCTAGTGAGTGCATTGCATTTTCAAACAGCAACAATATTAACAACATCTTGTGTATGTATGTATGTATGTATGTATGTATGTATGTATGTATGTATGTATGTATGTATGTATGTATGTATGTATGTATGTATGTATGTATGTATGTATGTATGTGTGTATGTATGTATGTATGTATGTATGTATGTATGTATGTATGTATGTATATGTGTATGTGTATGTATGTATACATGTATGTATATAAGAAGACAACATAGCGCATTTAAAATTAACCGTATCGTAATCGTAATCTCCAAACTTCTAATGCGCCACTCGAAGGCCAAGCGCAGGGCACCAGTCTATTCACGAGCGCTACGTCAGATCAGAGGGGGTTCCAGGGAGTATTCCAAAAGAGGTCCAAGTCCGATTTCCAGAGTACCAGATCAGAGGGTTTCCAGAGAGTGGTCCAAAAGAGGTCCAAGTCCAAATTCCAGGAGGTCAAACCAAATCAAAAGGGGTTTCCAGAGAGTAGTCCAAAAGAGGTCCAGATCCGATTTCCAGGGTACCAGATCAGGAGTTTCCAGAGAGTGGTCCAAAAGAGGTCCAAGTCCAAATTTCAGGAGGCCAAACCAAATCAAAAGGGGTTTTCCAGAGAGTTGTCCAAAAGAGGTCCAAACTTGTCCGATTTCCAGGGTACCAAATTAACTCACAAATAGTGCTTGTAACCGTCCATCTCGAAATTTATTAAACAAGGCTTGCTATACAATGCAATGCAATACAAAATAACATTACATTTAATACAATGCAGCTGGGCAGCAAGCGTCGCCCAGAGAATGCTTGTCTATCGGGAGGTTTGTTGTTCACTTCGATAGATGGCGTTTTCACCCTTAACGCAGAGCGGACTCGTCAATAAATAGTTAACATTATTCACGAAAATTCAATAGTAATCGAAACTGTAAACTCGAAAATTTGTAAAGCGCTCCTCAGTAGTAAAGCGCAGCGCACATTTTATTCTTCAGTGCTGCGTCAAGTTTGTAGATAGAGTTGTCAAAATTGCATGATAACGTTTGTTTGAGAATAAATTGATTCCCGCAACCTAGCTTACTTTTGGGCGCTGTAGAAATCTCGAGATTTACGTTACAAGTGAAGACCAAAAAGCTGCATTCTCTTACTTATTTACTTGCTTACTTTAAAAAATACAGCCTAACAAAAAAGTGATTCAGACTAACTCTCTACAGGGAACCAGCAGCAGTTTTGTGGGCTTCCGGTCTGTTGCTAGGGCAACAGTAACTTTTGAAATTGGTAAAATTGTTTAAATGTTAAATTATTGCGCTGGATTAGAGCAAAATTTACTGTAAGAAAGATGAACTATTGCATAACGAATGTTGAAAATAACAATGTGAATTTCTTTCATTATTTTGTTTGCGGGCTCGCAATACCTGTAGTAGACGACCCTATCTATGACAGTGATGGCCAATCTAGGTCTTCAATTAAATACTTACTATTTATAAGCATTTAAGGTATATAAGAATTTGACGCGTTTATCTTACAGCCGCTGTTTGCTGAAACTTGAGAAATGATGAAAGTCCGAAACGTGGCTTCCCAGCCAGTTTTAGTGCAGTGTGCCGGAAAAAACGCTTCTGTGTACCATCGCAAACGAGACTCGGATGCGGTCAAGGAAGCGGAAGACCGTGGATATTTCGTTACAGTCAACCAGGAGTTCATCGAAGAATTTCTGTCTGGCCAAGACGAGAAGAAAGTTAACGCAAAGGAGGTTGAGAATGTGCGTTTTTTGCCGTTGAATCGTCTGCACGTTCGACACCTTGATGGTCTCGGGGCGTGTAGGAATCTGACGGTTCTTCTGCTTGCCAATAATTTCATCGCAAAAATCGATGCGCTGGCTCCCTGTTCACAGCTGCTGAAACTAGATCTTCATGGGAATCAGGTGATAATTCATTGACTGGTCAGAACATTTACATGGCACCCTTTCGAGATATCTATTCAGGGTGCTTCCTGGTCAGCCCCAGTGAAAGAGAACAGTTGGCAAAGGTTCGTGTAGCATCCTGTCCGTCTCGGGCTAGCATGGTCCGTAAATGATGGGCTTTAATAGGATGGCACCCACTCAAACAGGCGATGAAGGATCGACCTCAATAAATTCGTTAAGAAATGAGCAAGGTCTAGGCCATATGATCATTATAGAAAAATGTATACATTTTCACTGTGCCTATCAAGAGGGAGGCCATCAACACAGATATGGCTGTTTTAGTAGCACTTTTGCAGGTTCTTAGAAAACTATTATGTAAATAGACTCTCAAGGAAATCAGTTGACGATATTGAAGGTATGTGTGTTTTGTGGGAAGTTTTTGGACGTTCTTGGGAAAATAGTATACAGATTGATGGATGTATAAAATTTATTTACTACAATAATTCGATGCAGCGCAATACAAACATTCAAGTACATATACATTTGCTGCTTGGTAAGTTCACATGCATCCATACCAAACTCAGCTTTGATTGCACTGACCATACACTGTCAGTTGGGAGACTGCAACCTTCCCTAATGGTGCTAGGGCTAAGAAAAATGAAGTCGCAGTCGCTAACACTTCAGACCCATGGCTGCCTCTCTGCTAAGAAATCTAGAATATTTCTTGAAGCCTCTTTGTTGAGACGACAGTTTTCTTTGTTAGTTTTACGTTTTAAGCTATTGAAATGCCAACATTGTATCAGTAAGATTTTCAGCAGCTGCATTTATCACTTGTTTTTTTAATTAATATCTTTATTTCTATTACTGAATTGCATGAATTATTACAGTTAATCTGAATCAAGTTGGGAGTGCTGGTCTTGCTCAAAGTCCCTACACATTACTGTGTAGGGACCTCCCATCCCAGGGGAGGTTTGATTCCCAGCTTATGCCGGTACCAAATCATACTCCTTGGTGACAGTGGCACATTTTCCAAAACAACCTGTGAAGGTTCATTACATACATGCATGCACACATACATAGTTACATGTATACATACATAAATAGTTTATACTGCGAGAGGCGCCTTATAAATTACTAGATACGATACGATACGATACGATACGATGAATGCATACATATATACATACATACATGCACACATTGCAGTTGTGCTCCGACGTACAATAAAACTGTAAATTTGGTTTTAGATTACAAAATTACCGGACCCTTCCTTCTGGAAAGGCTTAAGACGTTTACGCATTCTACACCTTCATGACAATCCGATCGGCAAATACAGAACGATCGATGGCATGTCTTTCTGTCTGAGTCTGACACTTCTGACACTGTCTGACACGCCAATCAGTGTCAGAAGATACTACCGCCATCATGTTATCAATACCATCTGGTCGCTTAAAGCTCTTGACCGTCATGTCGTTTCCGACGAAGAGATTATCGAGGGCGCCAGATTTGGAGGACGATTTTCAGCACAGTCACAAGCTTTCCAGCTTCCTTCTTCTGTGTATAAAGTAAGCGGGTGTTTTATTATTTACTTTTAATTTTCATCAGTAAGATATTTATATTGCAGTGGTTGGAGCATTTATCTGGAATGGCCTTTGGCTGAAATATTCATGTTCTTCTGGCCAACTAAAAATACCTTTTGCCAACGTTTGAAACTGTTCTGTTTTGCCAGGGCAGACTGGAACACCTGTGGGTGGATATCCTGGTGGGGCATGGTAACTGTTTGACCCTGTGATATGTGGGAAAACATATCAAGCGGTGTTGTGTGTTTTCTGAGCCTGGCAATGTCACGGATGGCAGCGAAAACAAGAATGAAATGATTACGTTGTGAAGTTATTCCACGTTCTGTGAACCAAAGATGAAATTTTTATGACGTTTGAATGCTGAGAGTTGTGACGGCCTTAGACACAAACAGAAGAAGAAGAATCTACCCCAAGAGATGTGTAAGGGTGTGAAGTGTTACCGACTTCGTTTTAGCTGCCTTGGCTTATGAATAAGGACAGATGACGATTCCTCTCCCTCGCCTCCCGATCTTTCCATCAACAGTTTGCTATCAGTGTATGCATTTTAAAGCCAGGTTTTCTACGTCTTTCTGCTAGGTGGGGATTCAAACCCTTGAGGGTTGATATGCCAGCAGCTGACTACTTATTTATTGGCACATCACATCACTACAAGACATTGGAATGTTACACAATACTGCTAGTCTAAGTCTGAGTTTTATTAATGATTTTTATACATTTGATACATTTTAATTTATAAGGGTAATCATGTATTTCAGAAGTGCTTAACCAGCAATTGTAATCATAATTTCGGTAAATTTCTTGATCAGACAAATTAAGAGCACCAACTCAATCATCTATTCATTACAACTAGACAAGAGTATAGTAGTGTACCATAGTGTAAAGTGTCCTAGAAGTAGTAGCTTGCCACTGACAATGCTGTAGAAATTGTCCTAATTACAATTACAATGACGCGAACAGTAAGAAGTGAAAAGGACGGCTGGTGATGAAACACCCTTGGCAGATTTAATTTTCATGTGGCATCTTTGATTTAGCAGGGCCATGACTCAGCGGACGAGGCGAAGGCGGCTGTGTGGAGACTCGTAGGACGTGTCAATTCAATTCTCGCCCATCACTCACCTGTTCTCATCATCCAGAGATACTGGCGTGGCTACCTGACGCGGTCGGCGATCCGCTGGGCCGTCGAAACGGAGCTGTGGTGAGAAACGAACGGTCTTGGGAAATATTTAACGGATCATATCAACACCTGGTCTAGACTCTGTAGGTTAAAAGTGTCAGGAGGTGTCTGAAAGTAAATGATGTAGATTGAAAGATTCTTTTGTTGCATTTAGTTGATTATTTCAACACCTGGCCTAGACTCTGAAGGTTAAAAGTTTCAGGTGTCTGAAAATAAATTATTCAGGTGTCTGAAAGTAAATTATGTAGGAAGCTCATGTTGCTCACCTGTAATGGATTATTTCAACACCTGGCCAAGAATTTTGGATAAAACAATCATCATGTGTTTGAAAATACAGGGTGTACATTGCAAGATCCTATTGATGCATTTTAATGGTGTATGTATCAACATCTGGCTAAGAGTTTAGGTTAAAAGTTTCATCAGGTGTTTGGAAATAGATGGTGTAGAAGCTGTAGATCCTTTTGCTCACATTTAACTGATTACATAACAGCACACAATGAAGAACACAGTTTAAAAGTTTCTTTTGATTATAAACTGATTAGGTCTTGGGGTAGATGTTTGTCAGGCGAAGAACAGTTAGATATCCAGATATTTGAAAGGCAATGAGAGTTAGTGAGTTTTGAGGTGTTTCTTAAAGGAAGAGATAGACCTCAAGCCATATGGCACTTATATCGAGTCAATATTTCTGTACCAACGACTTCCCAGAGCGAATACTGCTGTGGAATGATTACATTGTCAGTGGGCAGATCAGACGGTGAGGGAGAGGAACTGCCACTGATGCTCATCTGCTGAGGCTAAGAAAATGAAGTCGCCAACATTTATTCCCTTAGCTTCCTCTCAGTATTAGCTTCTTCTCTGTCTCCTCGATCCTTTTTCTGTTCTTGTTTCTGTTTCCTTTATGTCTCATTCTGCTCTTCAATCTTGTTTCTCTTCTTACCATAATTTGCCTTCTTTTTCTGCTCCTGTTTGCCCTGTTCCTTCTTCTTCCTTTATTTTCATCTCCCTCTAACCAGTGCTTAACAATTCAGGGCTGTGGTGACGATCCAGAGGAGATATCGGGAATGGAAGGCAGGCACACGGAAGAAGACGCTCCTCCACCTCCACCGGTTACCACCACTTCCATCGACTCCTCCTCTGTCTACAGATCGATATCCTCGAACGCCGCTTTCTGGACGGTTCAACTATGATTCGTACCTGATGAGTCGTCGACCGCTGTCCTCTGCGTTCAGCCGCTTCTCTCCTCTGCCAGGAACGAGAGCCAGGCCACCAAGCGCAAACATCGTGAGTATCCACAGTAACTATACAGAGTCCCTTAAAGGTAAAGGTAAAAGGTAATGGTAAGAAGGTAAAGATAAAAAAAATGCAAAAGATACAGGGTAAAGATAAAGGTAAGAAGGTAAAGATGAAGGTAATAGGGTAAAGGTAGGAGATAAAAAAGTAAAGGTTAAAAGGTAATGGTAAGAAGGTAACAGTAAAAGGTAAAAGAGAAATGGTATGGTAAAAGTTAGAGTTAAAAAAGGTAATAGTAAGAAGGTAGAGATAAAATGGTAAGGTAAAAAGGTGAGGGTGGTATTTAATGGTAAAATGGTAAAGGCAAAAAGGTAGGGTAAAGGTAATAAGAGAAAACTTGTTTACATGATCTATAGAAACTCCTGAGATACGCAGTCAGTCAGGTAAAGGATCATTTGGCTGAGGCACTCACATGACGACAGTATTTGCAGCCAGGGAGATAAGTAGTCAGAGGAACTGCTAAGATGGGTTTCCTTGAGGATGAGAGCAATTGGAAGGTGGAGGATTGGATGAATCAGGGTAGGAACATCTTACCTATCTTACCTGCTTCACTGTGCTGAGATAGGTAAGATATATTATCTAACCCTGTGGTAGTTTTGATAAATATCTCGAGTCCATAATCGACTTTGATAGCACTCTAGTAAGGATTGCTCTTTGCTTGCAGGAGAATGGTGCCAATATGCCAAACGAAACAATATCATTCAACTTGGTGAAGCTGGAAATGAACGTTGACGAGCAACTAGCAAAGGAATACTTAGAAAACAATGAAAGCTCAGAGACCAAGATAGGAAAAGCTACGGACTCCAGAAGAAATCAACTTCAAACTACACGATCAACACCGCTACAACCGAAACCGAGGAAAATAAAAAGCGTTAAAGAATTCTTCGGCCCGGTGGTCGCCCTGGAAAATCCGGACAGTTATGAAAACGATGACGGGGATTCCCCGTTGGCCAAGTTTCGTCTACGAGGCATCAGAGAAGAGGTCAAGGTCTGCGACCTCCGGGAGGAGATCGTCGAAGAAAAACAGAACTGCGCACGTTTCATTCGCCATTCGGACGACATCAACCACATCATAACAAATGCCCAACCGAAGCCAAAGGCATCGCGCGTTCCGCTCGCAGACGTTCGCGAACGCGAGAACAGAAAATACCGAAGTGCGATTTGGCTGGCGTGTCTTTACGCGGTCGGAAAAGACTACAAGAGGGCCGAAGCCACGGAAAGAGCCGCCCAGCAGGCTGCATATGTTCGTCGACTCAAAGAAACTCGAGACGGGGCGCGAGATCGAATTCGTGCGCAGATGGCCGATGAGCAGAGAAGATCAGCAATAATCAGCCACATTGAGCAGCAGGGGTTCTTCGAAGACTTACGGGACCGGCAGACAAGAAGCTCGCAGGTGGCGCTAAAGTACAACGCCGTGCGACGGCAGTCGGCGCAGTTCGAAAAGATTCGGCGCTACGAGGCCGCATTTGCGAAAGACTTCATCGGTCGAACTGCTTCCTGCACGAAAGCCGACTTTCGATTCGGCGAGCAGGAGATGCGCGAGCAACGTACTCGCGTGAAGAAGGATTTCGTGAGCGACTTTCGCGAGCAGACTGCGGACGTGAGAGACCTGCGTCGGATGTACATGGTCGAAAGGCGGAACCATATACAGCATAATGGTCTCACCGAAAAACACGAGATGAAGAATAAGATTTCAGCGAGCATGCAGGAACAGATCAAGGCGGCTCAGAATCGAGTGGCGGATCTCAGAAGATCGAAAACAGACGTTAGCGACAGACGATCGAAGCCCGTCTTGCTGCTGCCGATCGTCGGCGATCCACACGGTCCGCTGCCTCGCAGTCACACCTGCGACGAGATGGATGCTCGTTAAAAATTAAGCGTACCTTGTGGAATTTTAGGATATGTATTTATCAGGGTATTCCAATTTCGCCTTGCCAGTGCCTCACAACAGCGTTCCTTAATCGCATTAAGTTTTTGATTTTCTTAAATTTATCTTTGTGCAATGCATGACAATCTGTCTTTCTAATGAACTCGTTCAAATATTTGTGATAAAAGTCAATCAATTAGATGCAATGATCGCCAATGGCAAACTGTTGCCTTGATGAACTCGAAGCATATGGTGCTGAAATTTTAAATAGCTTAGAACAATTGCTCCACCCCAGTTGTCCCAAGACTTTGAAATTCGCCCCTCATGATTCAAGGGTCTTGGGTGTAGGATGGGGTGCCTGCCCTGGACTTAGTAGGTTTACCTCGTACATGCTAATGATTTATGCTTTGTCTTATGTTATTGGTGCTACAAAAGCTTCTAGATTGGATGCAAAAGAAGACAACAAAGTGAAAGATAAGGAGATAATGAAAACAGTTTGTGCAATGAAGATGCAGTGATGTTGCCAAATGGTTAGAGCATTCAGCCTGTAACATGAACAGTAGGGGTTTGAGTCTCCTCTCCTGAGACGATTACTGTGTAGGGAGGGACCTTGAGCAAGTCCTTCATTCTTAATTGCTCTGCACCGTCTCATGATGCTCTCGTCATTAGATATTGGTGTTTAATAATAAATGCATAATTATAATAATACTTCTCTGACTTATCCAATCTCAACCTGGGGCAACAGGAACACAGTAGCCAATTGGTTAGAGCGCTCAGCCTGTAACACAGAGTTTGGGTTTGAGCCTCACCCGAGTTTGTCACCGTGCAGGGACCTTGAGCAAGTCCTTCACTCACAACCGCTTGACGCTATCGATGTTCTATCCTATGGCCGTGAGTGCACTTCTGAACTTTTGAAGAAGGAGGGCAATATCAGTTGTATAGTAATGTATTGTATAAAGAAAACCAGTTTGTACAATGCAAAGAATTTAATATTTGCAACTTGGCAGACCAGCATGCATGCGGATATGTAGTGCAACCTTTTAAATAGAAGTAATATTTAAATAGAAGTAATATACGATTCGACTTAGTCTACGTTTACACATCTGCAGACAAACGAACACATGCACACACATGGTTTAAATAGATGCATGGTTTAAATAGAAATTACATACCATATATATACATGCTTGTCGTTTAAATAGATATATATATCACACACTGTATACACTGAAACATCCTTCTATCGTGCATCGTTATAACACAGACTCTGATAAAACACGGCCGAGGACATGGATCCCAACTTAAAGCAGGCTTTAGAACCTGACTTCGTAATAACACAACCTGATAACATGATCTCATCATAACATGAACTTGTGTTATAACCTTGTAACATATCCTCACAATAATATGATCTCATGTTATGATCTTGTAACATAACCTCATAATAACATAACCTCATAAAATGATCTCACGTTATGACCTTGTAACAACATGACCTCATCATAACATGACTTATAACCTGACCTCGTAATAACCTGACCTCATAATAACCTGACCTCAAAATGATACGGTACTTGATTTGGCTGAAGGTAGCGATGAAAAGGAGGTCGAGTCAAACTACACTTTCAAAATACGACGTAAACCCGTTCGCCAGATCCACAAACCCGAAAAACAGTTCACAAGTGAAAGATTGTGGCATTGGAAATGAAATACATCTGTTAAAATACTCTGCAGTGTCTTTGGGAACATTCCATGCTTCCAGCGTAAGCATTACTGGTAACAGTAACCGTAATCAGAAAATTACGTGGCCCCACTTCACAAGAAACTAAACGGAGGCTCTCGAAATAACGAGATATGATAATTCAAACAAAATATGATTATGAATCATGTTACTAACAAGCGACTATTGAATGAAGTCTTGTGTTCAAGACCAGCAACTGATGTCTCCAGGTTTGAATCGACTGGAATTAGATTACAGGATTATTTCGTATTTTATTCAATTTGCAATTCGTTTCTATGGCAGCATTACAGATGTTGTAACAGGATGTTTCACTTGATTTGCAATGCCAGTGCCAGTGATCCATGTCTTTGGTAGCATTACAGACGTTAAGCACACTGATAAAAATTTAATAAATTAGCAAAAATAGAAACATTGAAAAAAGAGTCTCTTGATAAATCAGCAAGCAATGTAGCCGCAATGTAGTTGATCCACGTTTTAAAGTCATTCCTATGTAGAAGCACCACAATCTGAAAGAAGATGCGACAAAGATCCTACAGTATTTACACAACGAATAGATCAACACATGACTGCATAACTTAACGTCTCAATAACTTCTTCGAAGTACTGTAACCAACATTTTGTAATCAGAAATTTATATAGCACTGCATCAAGAAATTGATCGTAGGTGCTCTCAATGCTAGCCAGCGCGACGTCATAGTTCACCAACAAAGCATTACTTGAGGGCGCTTCTCAATATCCTAAAAATTAACGTGTGTGGGAGTTTGTTATAAGTATGCATGTATTATTATTGTGCATTTACTAAGCACCACCATTTAAGGACCGAGCATCAATCGAAGGTGCTGAGCAATTGTGAGCGAGGGACTTGCTCAATGTCCCTACACAGTATCCATATCAGGGGAGAAGGATTGAACCTGTACTCTCCACATAACAATGCGAGCGCTCTAACCAATATGCTACTATGCCCTACGATTGGAGGTACTGGATCGAACATATTGCTTTACAAAACCAAATTTACAAAGACCAGGTGGGTCGAAAGCTGATAGCTTTAACTGATATTTATTCCCAGTACAGTTCTGTCCTGATTACGTAAACAACGTTCAATATTTCAGTCTAAAGAATAATTTATATTTACATAAATAGTTCTTCTTGAACGTCGTCACCCTTAATTCTATCGAGCTGCTCTCAAATCATCGAAATAAACCTCATCGAAGATGCTACATTTAAAAAATAACTATTCCTTCGACTGACATGAAATCGCTTTTAGCTCCATGAACACAAAGTATTTGGCATCCAACTTCAAACAGACAATTAAACATCTTCGTTTAAACAGGCAATTAAATAAACATCTATGTACATTGAAACACACACACCACAAAATTAATCTCCTCAATGCATAGGCACTGTGTGGCTGACACACGTCACAATTCCTTTGCAAGGATTTTTCTTGAAAAGGTACATAAATCTCCTGATATTATTAAAATTACATAAATCTCGAGATATTATTTCATACATACGTCTCCAGATATTGCAATCTTAATTTGAAATTTATATAGTGCCACTCCCGGGATAAATCTAAACACATGGTGCTTTCTACGCTATATCCAAAGTCATAAATAAATGGTGCTAAGCTACCAGTTTTACAAACTGACGATCTTCAGTCAGGTTAGAACCTGTATCCCTGCATTACAAGGATAGCACAAAACCAGTCAGCAAACACGCACGTTATAAGACGCTTTAGAATAACATGAATTGATATAACACGGCCGGGGACGTGGATACCATAATTAAAAATACACTTATTATAACAAGACAGCACTTAATATTGCTCCCAACGACCACATTGTAAGGAGTTTCTACTGTACAAACAGAGGTCACAGGTTTTTCTTGTCCTAAACGACTTGTCCTAAATATCACACACTTGTCCACTATCAACACCATGCATAAAATAGATATGTACAGTGCTGCATGCGAGTAGCGTGTAGCACATGAATCACAAGTAAACAAGAGCAGAAGCAAGCGTCCTTTTTACATACAGGACGAAACAAGTCGGTCATATAGCGTGCAGTGGTTATGCCATTGTAAGATAGTTTGCTCACGAAACGAGATGTGCGAACAACTAGCACAAAAATCCGACAGTACACCTGTCTTGAACATAAAATGTAGAAAAGGTTGTGTTTTTCTCTACAAGCCTTTACAGAAACTCTCCAGTCTCGAGGTTGAGGCGAGAAAACACGGCCGTGGAAGGACATCATTTTAAGCCACCTTAACTTACGTTGGCGTTCATTACCAACCCCAAGAGGATTAAGGGCTGAGTTAGCACCAAGTGGAATGGCTTTGCAAAATCATCTAGACACGGCACTCCTAGCCACTTAGAAACCGGAATACTGTTAGAGCAACAACAACCGGTAAATTATATCAACCAGTGAATTACAACAACCGGTGAATTACAACAACCGGATTAACAACCGGGTTTGACCTGTTGCGAGTTAATTTAGAACAATGTAATCATGAATTCTGACTGGACTTGTCATAATTTAACATCACATACTAATTGAAAGCCCCATCTTAACACTTCAATGACAAGAGTGTACTAAAAGTGACTGGGAAACCAATGCAGCTCGTCGTTAAAGTGTAAACACCCTGGCTACTCATGAGGTAAGTTTCCTAAGCTCTCAAGGCTGTCAGGTACCACTTACTGTGTACCTCACACTCCAAATACATGGATCACTTTCCAAAAACCTTTTCCAGACAAACTTTCCAAAACAAAATATTCCAAATACTACTCTAAGACTTTTACGAGTAGTGCAACATTTGAAACAGCACTTTCCCAAGTACCATGTACCATTTTCAAAGTAACATTTTCCGTGTACCACTTTCCACTTACCACTTCAAATAACACTTTTCAAGTAAAACTTTCTCAATACCACTTTCCAAGTTTCACTTTCAAAATCACACTGTCCTAACACAAAATAGTACTTTGCCAATTACCAAGTACCATTTTCCAAGTAACACTTCAGAATGTAGGTATGCTTTCCAACTACACCTTCATTAGTTACTTAGTCCAGGTCTGCACGTCGGGCAATGCATCTTCTCAATTCATCTCTGTCCATCTCCAGTCTTCCAGCCTCATCCCACGACATCCCCAAGCGCCTCAAGTCCTCTCCAATGGTCTCCTTCTTCCACAGTCTTCCCATTCTCCTTTTCCTTCAGGGATCCAGATCATCCCTTCATTGGCTCTTCTCTCCTTGTCCGTACGAACCACATGTCCCATCCATTTCCATCTTCTCATTCTGATAATGCTCTCTACATCCTCTTCTCCCATCCACTCTCTTATCATCAACAACAACAATTGCATAATTTAACAATGACAGAAGACAGCTCCAAATATCCCACAATGCAACTCAACCTCCAGTTGTCACAACTATGAAAAAGCCCCACAATCCAACAATACAATACGATAAAACTGTATTTGATATTGCCTGCCTTCCCAAGTTCAGACCCGCGCACGCGAAAGTACACTCTCCGAAAAACCCTGCCGTAAGATCGAAACGAGCAAGCACCGTTAACGCATTTGGCATCGCAAGAACAAGACCAAGAGCAGGAACAGGAATAAGAACGCGTGACATGCATCAGAAGAGGAGATCGCTTGAGGCAGAGCTCGACCACGCCGCTGTGTCGTCTGCCATAAGCGACGTGTCATCGGCGTCTTTTGACGACGGACTAGAGGGCGCCACTTGTGGTTGGCCGACGTCGTTGTGTCTTTCCATTCCGATTTCATAGTCAACTTGAAGACGAGTTTTGTACGACGCCAGGGAACCTAAAACACATTAACACTATTATTATTATTTTATTTAATGTTATTAGTGTTATTATTATTTTATTATTATTATTATACTAGCAGGTTAACCCGGCGTTGCCCGGGGTTATAAGTTTCAATCCCTGTAGCGAATAAGCAACAAATTTAGGTATATGTTTAAATCCGTGTAGCGAATAAGGAAGAAATTTAGGCGACCTGTGGGGGAGACTGCTATGCAGTCTAGGCGTGGAGTGACTGCTTCGCAGTCGCCCTCTGGCTTCGCAGTCTCCCGTGGACTGACTACTTCGCAGTCGAGTGGCGACGACTGCTTCGGGGTTATAAGTTTCACACCACCACCACCACCACCACCACCACCACCACCACCACCACCACCACCACCACCACCACCACCACCACCACCACCACCACCACCACCACCACCACCACCACCACCACCACCACCACCACCACCACCACCACCACCACCACCACCACCACCACCACCAACAACAACAACAACAACAACAACAACAACAACAACAACAACAACAACAAAAACAACAACAAAAACAACAACAACAACGACTGCTTGGCAATCTTGGCAGTCGCCCTCTGGCGGCGACTGCTTCGTAGTCTTGGAGGTCATTGTGGCGTCTGGCGACCTGTGGCGGAGACTGCTTCGCAGTCTTGTAGACGCCTTCTGGCATCTAGCGACCTCTGCCGTGGACTGACTGCTTCGCAGTCGCCCTCTGGCGGCGGCTGCTTCGCAGTCTTGGAGGCCCTTGTGTCGTCTGGCGACGTCTGGCGGAGACTGCTTCGCAGTCTTGTAGACGCCTTCTGGCGTCTAGCGACCTCTGCCATGGAGTGACTGCAGTCTTGGAGGCCCTTGTGGCGTGTGGCGACCTGTGGGGGAGACTGCTTCGCAGTCTTGTAGACGCCTTCTGGCGTACAGCGGAGACTGCTTCGCAGTCTTGTATACGCCTTCTGGCGTCTAGCGACCGCTGCCGTGGAGTGACTGCTTCGCAGTCGCCCTCTGGCGGCGACTGCTTCGCAGTCTTGGAGGCCCTTGTGGCGTCTGGCGAGCTGTGGGGGAGACTGCTTCGCAGTCTCCCGTGGACTGACTGCTTCGCAGTCTTAGAGGGTGAACCGGGCGGTGGCGTGTTAAAGAAAACGCCAGAAATCTAGCCCTCACTGCCGGTCTGTAGTCGGCCTCGCCCTTAGTAAAGCAGACTGGTTGTTTGATATACTGTAAATAATTTAGATCTTTGTCTTTGAACATACATGTGTTAAAATTTTGCTGTAAAACGATGAATATACTTCGAATCGATCGTCATTAAATTTTGTGCGAAAGTAAACAACTTATGCGCATTATTAATGACGTTGGGGAATACCGGCGCCATAAATAGAAGCGCGGTGTCGTTATGCGCATTATTAATGACGTTGGGGAATACCGGCGCCATAAATAGAACCGCTTGGCAGTGGAATAGGCGAGCTTGCGCGTGATGGACGGTCGGGTGGGTAAAGTTTCGGGGCATTTTTTCCATGGTAGGGGTGAAGACGGGGGACGCGAACCCCTCCACTGGGTGTCCGAAGCCGAGGCCGACACCCGGCGTTGCCCGGGGTTATAAGTTTCAATCCCTGTAGCGAATAAGCAAGAAATTTAGGTATAAGTTTAAATCCGTGTAGCGAATAAGGAAGAAATTTAGGCGACCTGTGGGGGAGACTGCTTCGCAGTCTCCCGTGGACTGACTGCTTCGCAGTCCCCCTGTGGCGACGACTGGTCCGCAGTCTCCCGTGGACTGACTGCTTCGCAGTCGAAGTATGTTCAAAGACAAAGACAAAGCCGGCGTTGGCGGGTTCAAGACAATGCCAGAAATCTAGCCCTCACTGCCCTTAGTAAAACAGAGTCTTTGAACATACAATTTTGCTGTAAAACGATGAATATAGTTCGATTCGATCGTAATTAAATTTTGTTCGAAAGTAAACAACGTCTTTATTTGCATTATTAATGACGTTGGGGAATACCCGCGCCATAAATAGAACCGCTTGTCGTTAAATGCGCATTATTAATGACGTTGGGGAATACCGGCGCCATAAATAGAAGCGCTTCGCGCTTGGTCGTCAGGGACGGTCGGTTGGGTAGAGTTTTGGGGGATTTTCACCATGTTAGCGGTCAAAAGGGGGTACGCGAACCCCTCCACTGGGTGTCCGAAGCCGAGGCCGACACAGTAGTAAAGGTTTCGAGTGAAAAGGTGGAAAATTGTAGAAGTTAAGCCCGGTCAAACAGACAGACAGAGAGACAGACAGACAGACAGACAGACACACAGAATTCTCGCTTTATTTATATAGATTATTGTTATTTTTTATCTGAGAACCAAATTTCTGCCCCAGCGGGGATTTGAACCCCCGATCACTTGACTCACAGTCCAGCATTATAACCACTGGACTATCGAGCACCCCTGAACCTAAATAACCACAAAATAAATTGATGCGTATGTCCAAATTGGGCATAACCCTCCCTCGCCCCTTGGGTCATCTGGGTGACCCCTCCCTGACTCTTGTGTGGACGCCCTTAAAGGATGAACCCTTTATAAGCTGATCCATGTTATGACTCCCAGGGTCAGTCTTCTAAGCAGCTTCTTCTGTACGAACATAACAGACTGCCACACAACCAAGTGCTAACTCGGCTCATGCTGCTTCATGGTAATTTATTGGTGGTAACTATAACTGTTTGTTTAGTGGTAACTAGGAATGCAACAGTGGTAGTACCACTCGATCCGATTCCGGGAGTATGCTTGAGCGACGAGTTCGGTTCGATCCGTCGATCCTCCTCGTCATCTTCATCTCCATCGATCCATTCTTCGATCATCAACTGTTCCGATGGATATTCGAAAGTCTCCTCGACCGCTTCGTCAAAACGAATCTTCATCTGAAATAGAAATAAAATGTTGGTCAGTTTTTCTTCTCCAATGGGATGTGCGATGGTTTAGTGGTTAGCGCGCTGGACTGTCGACTGAGAGGTCGGGGTTCAAATTCCCAACACGGCAGAAATTTGCTTCGAGATATTCTGCTCCACCTGCATTCCGAAGTCAGCTCAACTGTAACGAGTACACTGACCGTACACTGTCAGTGGGAATATGAGACAGCGAGGGAGAGGATTTGCCACCCAACATCGAATGCTGAGGCTAAGAAAATGAATTCGCTAACTGTTAACTTCATACCCATGGCTGCCTCTCAGGCCAGTTTAAGAGACTGCTCTTCTTCTTGATCTTCTTTCTTCTCCGACAGTGTACTAATTTTACAGCTGAGTTCACTAGGTGTCGCAAGTAGAGCGGAATTATTCAATGTTTTTCTGCCCTTGCAGGGATTTCAACCTCTACCCTTTCAGTCCACAAATTCTAAACAATAAGAAAATAATTATTAAATCTATAATAAAATATACGGTGCCCAACCGATTAAATGGGATGGGATTCAACCAAACAACTGAAGTAAATTAACTGTAAATGGATGAAATATAATATCAGGGCCGCACAGCAATATCGAACATCATGTCAGCAGCGTGGGTGCCAGGTCAGAATCCGGGAGGGGTCAACGAATGTCACCCGGTAGGCTGAGAACTGAACTGCAGACAGAGAGGTCGGCGGTTGTTTACCATCGCCCACTAGACCGCCCCCATCCGATGTCACTTGGCATCCGTCCCTAACGTCCAACCAATGAAAGAGAGAACCTTGAACAATGGCCGAGAGCAGGTAACATGTCCTCAGGGCTCAACGCCTCATATGACCAACACATGACCCACACACACATGAAACAAACGACTCTATCTGTCTGTTTGACGGTCTGTCTGTCTGTCTGTCTGTCTGTCTGTCTGTCTGTCTGTCTGTCTGTCTGTCTGTCTGACTTCATCTCTTGCTCTTTCAGTCTATAGCTAACTGACTGTTGCTATCTATCTCTTTCTTGAGCACTGTATAAGTCTGTCTGTCACTGTGTCTGTCTGCCTACCCCCCTCTTTCTCTCTCTTTCTCTCTCTTTCTCTCTCTTTCTCTCTCTTTCTCTCTCTCTCTCTCTCTCTCTCTCTCTCTCTCTCTCTCTCTCTCTCTCTCTCTCTCACTCTCTCTCTCTCTCTGCCTATCAGTCTTTCAATTTGTGTCTGTATGTCTGCTTTATGGCTGCATATGAGACGATGACTCAAGAGGGTACTAACAGGTGTCAATTGGAGTCGTACGAGGGTTGTAATAGGGTCGTAAAAAGTCATGTTTCGGTCGAAATAGGGTTGTAAGAGTCGTAAAAGTTTCCAGATAAGGCCAGAAGAGGGTGGCAATGGCATGAAGCCAGACAGATCCTTTGAAAGGTCTGTCATCAGTGTGACGTACTTAAAGCAGTCGCCCACGACGCATAGACATGAACATCATGACATGAATCACTCGAACGTATCAAGAGCCAAGGGGAATACAGCTCTCACTGGAAATCCCCAACGCCTTCCTAACAGATTCTTCTGCACCACGTCTCTGTCTGTCTGTCTGTCTGTCTGTCTGTCTGTCTGTCTGTCTGTCTGTCTCCCAGACAGTCCCTTACTAATATAATCTGTAAACTTCTACAGCATTTCGAAATCAGTCACCGTTGAACAGAACCAGCATGGATCTTTCAAACACTTTTCAATATATTATGACTCCTGAGCTTAAATCTTTGTACTGGCTTCCAGTTCAGCAAAGGATTTGCTTCAAACTGGGGCTCATATTTTATATAAAAAAAAACTGAACTCCGAGCAACCACAATAATTCATTCACACTCAGAATCGGCCCTTTATCGTCAGTCTTATCACTGTTCAACACCTGGTAGCTTTATCTTTGGTCAAGCCTACAACTAAAATTGGGCTGGGTTAACGAGCACTTTCGGTTGCATGACCTAGATTGTGGAATTCACTGTTCGTTCTGCTAAATTGCTGTTTTATCTCTTCATTTTGAAATTAAGACTAGTCTTTTTCAAATGACGGACTGATCTTCTGAATGTAGACCTGATTACGGCTTGGATTTGGTTGATGCCTTGTGCATTAGACACACCGGTGCAACAGAAATTACTAATTACAATTACATTGCAACAGCAATGCTATTGGGTGTTGGCCCAAGTATGGTTGGTTACAGCTGGATGACTTATTGGTCGGTGTTTTTAAGGTTCTGCTAAACTGGCTTCAAAGGCCTTAGCAGTCTGAATCGAGACTTCAAGAGAAGCCCTAAAATGAAAATTTTTAAATGAAGCATACTGCTCAGTCAACTATAACGGACCTTAATACTCTGACAACGCAAAGTGTTGACACACGCACTTAACATGACACGACACAGTTTCTGCAGTAGCTAGATCTTGGACTCGTCAGGCTTCAATTCAATGCATCCTCTCGTTCAAACTCCTTAACCCTGCACGGTCAGCTGCACTGGCCTCCTGTAGAATTCAGAATAAGATTTAATTGGTTCGTCCGAACTATAAAATCCTTACCACTTTATGCCTACCATCAACCACTATTCTCTTCTTATACGCCACCGTGCAGTTTACTACATTTGGGTAAGATGGGTCTTTAGTTTGAGCCACGATTCAGAATTGTGATTTACACCAAAGTGATTTACATAGCACAGCTGCTAAGTAACTCATCAGAGGTGGTCATTGCACAAGCCTAAATGATACTAACAATCTTTAGACACAGAGAGGTCATCAGTTAGCAGGCAAAACTCAAGAAAGGAGAGAAGTAGAAGTCACCAATTGCGACCTAATCAGTGGATTCTCCTCCAGAGTTGACTAAGCAATACATATACTGTACAAGGAAAGCTTCATCTTGGTCTCAATCTCAACCCTACTACACCTGGTCGAGCTTTTACGTCGTAACCTACACACTCAACTTGTAGTGTGAGGGTTGAAGCCTCCCCTATAAGGCGATTACTGGGTAGAGAATCTATCCTCAAGTGGCAGCCATTGTCATGAATTTTAATTTTATGACTATGGTTGCCTCTTGGGGTTTAAATATTTCTGTCCAGGCGGGATTTCAACCCAGAATACAGTAGCAATGTCAGGTCCATCGGCTTTTTGCCACCCGGGGATGAGATGAGCGAGTTGGTTTCCCGTTGCCTTCCTCACAGACATATGTGGATGAGCAACTTGTCCAAAGTTGCTACACAGTGGCTTGAGGTAGATTCAAACCTGCAACACTCCGGCTACAAGGTACAGAACATACCTCTACACCACCGCATCCCTAAGAGCAGCAATATTTTAAGCCAATTCAACCAGTAAGCTGTTCATACCTGCTTGCTGTCCCTCGATTTCACCAGCAGCGACCTTCCCAACAGCACCCCAGCGCCTTCAAACTCGAAAGTAGGCGTATGGCTTTTATAGACACTGGGATCGCCCTCCTTTGGGGAAAACCGAGCATCATCGTCACCCATGACGTCATCAAGATTCGTCACAGGAACAGAGGAACCGCTGTCATCATCGTAGTACAGAGGACGTTTCTTCGGTGGCGCGAATTCACCGGTTGTGACATCGTTATATTTCGTCAGATTTAGGTATTCAACTTTCGTCGACGAAGCGAGCAGATTGGATGCCGGTCGGATGAGCAATGAGCCGGGACCTTTTTTCCTGTTCTTGCTATCGACGCTTGCCGACTGTTTTTCCACATGCTGTCGGTCGTTACATTGGACCGGGGTCTGCGCCAAGATTGGGAGATCTTTGAGATCGAGAATCAGATGTTGCCGAGTCGTTTCCGACTTTAAAGATGAATCGCCAGAAATGGAGTCCCTGGACTGCGACTCGCCATTCCGACTCTGCATTTGAACGACTTGCGATGAACCGGGCTCACTCTTTGAAAGGATGAGACCATTGCGACCAGTGTCAGTGGGCTTCTCGAAGTTTCCAGAGAAAACTGGAATGGTTGGTTCGCTTGGGCTCGGAGTAGAGTCTACCAAAGACTCGCGATTTCCTGGCATATTTTTGGAACCGGTAAGAACTGAGGATTTTTCCGAATTAGAAGATGTTATATCTTTGTTGGAACTGCGCTCCGAAGTTTTAGTCACATTATTTGGTTCAAAACCCCATGATGTTCTATCAGAAGCTGCAATATCTGTTCTGCCATTTGAAACCCGCAAATCCACAACCGCACTTGCTTTCTGAGCTTGTAAGCTGTTATTATTTGCTCGTGTGTGCGAGTTAATCCCATTTGAAACATAACCATCCGGGGCGTCAAGGACCGGGGTTGTTTCAGGGTCCCCCAGATATGACCATCTTCGTTCCGCTTTTGGGTCATCCGTCTTCGAAGCTATGGGCAGGGTTGATCTCTTTTTGGAATTCGACATATCGATTGGGGGAGATGTCCCGATGCTTTCAAACACGGTCCGCGTCAAAAGAACGATGTTACTTCTCGGCAGTTCATCTTCCGGACGTGGAGAAGTCTCGCGAACGACTGCTGATGGAGAAACCAGAGAGACAACGCTTCTTTTAGAACTGTCATCTGCTGGTTCCCTGGTTTTGGACACAAGATTGACCGTCAACAATGTCTTCTTACCAGTGTGCGTGCTACTACGGGAATTGTTTGGAGTTGTTTCTGGCGAAAAACCGTTGGTAACACTGAGCGGTCTTCCCTTACGTGATAAACTTTCCATTTTCTCCTCAGCGTTTAAGGTTGTAAGGTTCTCCATGCTCTGCGCTTTGCCTTTGGCGTACTTTAAGTTACCCACAGTCAGCCTGCTCTGAGCACGGCCTTCGTCGTACAAAGAGTCATTTAGAAGGTTATCTGAACTGCAGGCTCGCTTGGGAACGTTTGAGGTGATTATTCTGGTGTGATTTTTCTCAGATAATTCCTTAAATTTACCGAGTAGTTTATTGACAAACCCTCTGCCATACGTAACCTCCTCGTGTTCCTTGACTTCCCGGTTCCTGCTGTCGTGTTTTTTACCCGACGGTCGGCTGTGGTTGTTTCCCGACGATGTTGAATATCCATTCCCGTTGCAGATGACTGGAACCTCTTTTGTCCCTTTCAAAGAATGATCCGCTTGCCTGCCGTTGGTCACGTGATTTTGTAGAGTTGGGGGTCGCCTCTGAATATCCGACTGCAAAATAGGATTCCGCTGGATTGGGATCAGACGCTCTGAATCCGAAAGTTCGCTATCCGAAGTCAGTTCAGGTTCCGAAGAATTACGTGTCCGAGAGCGCTCCTGATTATGGATCAACTCATTCGCCGATTTTCCCCTTGGATTTCGAAACGCCGGCTTTCTCGCCAATTCCGCAGCATGATTGCCGGTATTTTCAGACGATTTAGCGTCATCATTTTTCTGCATACGTTTCTTCAGATAAACTTCCCTTTTCCAGGCAGGCATTTGGGCAAGACGGGCCGAATCGTCTGCTGCCGACTGCCTCTCGAACTCGGCCTGCTGTCGACGGCGCTCGAGTAGGGGCACCTTCCATGCCGGGATCGAGTCGTTTGTATTGTTGGCCAGCATAATGGCCCGAAAAGTTGACTTACTTCTGTGCGATGAACTTCACTGTTACCTAGGAAGGTTACCGATTGACCGGCAGCAATTTAAAGGGTGAATATTTCGGACGAATAGTTGTTTCTCTCCATCCCACACTTCACTCGCATCCCACATATCAATGACGTAATCGTTTCCGGCAGCTGAAATAGCTACTCTATTTCCATTGGCCCAAACAAGGTTTTGTCCCACATTGCTCTCTGTTTATTGGTTACTAGGTACTTACGGCTTACAAAGCTAAATATGGATTGGTTAATGAGCGGTTACGCCCTACTTTCAAACATTTTCATTGGGTCTGTTGCATAGTATTTCAATACGATTGGCTTGAGTGCGCTGGTGCCCTAGTGTCCTAAAGTGACTCAGCAGAGAGCACGTCTCCCTAGCCAGACAGTCGCAGCAAAGATCTTAGAGTCGTAGACTCTAAGATCTTTGGTCGCAGGCTTTCAAGGAGAACAATACAAACAAAAGCGGGCTTCTGTGACTGCAGACAATCACATTTCTGCGACACCACGCGTTAACACCCATCACCGTCAGAGCTACTAAGCTTATTTATATAAACAAATGCATGACGAAGACATATTTCATATCTCGTAACGAATTAATCATCAAACCCGTTAACTCATCCCGGGCCTATAGATCTATTATTATACTGATGACCAAATTATGATCAAGATCGAACCAGAGGCGCCGACTCTTGGGAGCCTTGGGTGCGACGCACCCACTGAACTTTCTCTCAGAGGGCACTCCAATCTACTACTAGGCCCAGTGGCGGCGATCTTGTCTGAGAGGTGGGGGGGGGGGACAAAGTCGGCCACGATCTCGTCGACGACCGGTTTTGAAAAATCTTGTCCCAAAAAATTTTTGTTCCAAAACTTCATCTCGCAAAAATTTTGCTTTCATCTCCGAAAAAAGTTGATGACCTTTTTTTTAGTCCTTCACCTCTTTTACAACTTTTTCTTACGCTATCCTCTTAATCATTTTCCCACTTCTTCACTTTTTTCCCCACTTTCATTTTCACCAATTCATCTCCGCAAAATATCGACGCGATTTCCTCTCGAAAAAAAGTTGATGACCTTTTTTTTAGTCATTCGCCACGTTTTACAACTTTTTCCCGTCTCCCGGCAATAACCCTTTTTAAAGATTTTCTTCGTTAAGATTTTCTTCGTCTGACAAATTTTAACTTTTTTGGGACGAATTCCTTCTTCTTTGTCTTAATTTTGGGGGGACACTTCTGCTCAAAAAATTTATTTTTACCTCGTCTGGTCGAAAACGCTGCGAAAACCCTCACGCACAATTACATTTCTCCGCCTTTTTTGGTGTTTCTTTAAAATGTGGGGGGGGGGGAACAAATGCATGGAGTGTCCCCCCACTCTTAAAGGTGGGGGGACATGTCCCTAGATCGCCGCCCATGACTAGGCCTACAGCAGAGTAGACTGTATACAGTTGTCGAAATGCGGGACCATTTTAAGGTCCGAATTCTTCTAGGTGCGACGTCGCACCCACTGAACTTTCTCTCAGGGTGCATTCGCACCCAGAAGAATTCGGACCTTAAATTCAGATTTTACGACTACGCAGTAATCTCACAACTTGAGAAGTACAACTACAACACAAATAGTAAAATACCCAACATTGCATGATCTCACAGTCAGTGTTTAATCTAGACGTCTTTGGGGGGGGGGGGGAAATTCCCCCCCAGGATTGAAGTTTCCCCCCCCCAGAACTCAGCAATATTGTAAGGCAGAGACCTTTTTGGGGGGAAATTCCCCCCCGAGAAACCTTGTTTCCCCCCCCCCAGAACAGGGGGACTAGATTACACACTGTCTCACAGTCACAGTCCGTACATAAATAAATAAATTATTTATTTATTATTTAAAAGAATAAATAGGCCTAAATAATAACACAGGAACGTCCGGACGTCACCGATTTCCAATACTTTTCCTAACCTCGAAGTTAGGAAGAACATTGACAAGAAAAGTCTTTTCTCCGAAACTCCGCTAAAACTCACCTGGGGGAGGGAAAGAAAGGGAGGGAGGGGAAGTGCGTCGGGGAAGGGAGGACCCAGCACCCAGAGACAAAAGCAAAAGTCGGCGCCTATGCCAAGAACGATCATGCATGCATACAACTCATTATAATACCAATCGCTCCATAGCCATAGCTGTTTCATGATTCCATCTCTCTGAAGCTAGTACTACGACAAATATCTGATCCACCCTACTATCTCACCAAAACCTGATCACCTCTTGCTATCTCGCCACAGCCAGGTCTTTCACTCAAAACTGAAAATATATTGCTCTTTTACAAATCTTATCCAGATTCATCCTCTTCCCTTTACCTCTCTTACCGTTTCAACTCTAAACAACACCCACTTTAGCCGTCTTCATGACTGCTTACCTGCCAGACCCCTTAATTCGAATCTTGACCTGAAATCTGTTTCACCCCTTCACCCTATCGATTACGATTTGACTAAGCGCCTGGGAACACGTTGGTTCCCGGGACTTCGCTTTTTACATGCTGTAGAAATTTCGATTTTACGATTACGAATACCATAGCTTAAGGCTTTTTTGGGGGGGGGGAGGAGGGGGGATAGAGTAGTGGTAACACTCATGGCCAGGAGAGCACAAGGTACGCGGTTCGACTCCCGTAACCCCCCTCTATGGCGGCGCCTTGCATGGCTGCCAAACCGTGTGTTAATTAAGATATTGATTGTACTTTCATGTTTCAATGTAATCTTACTGCGTCTGTCGGTGTGAAATAATAAAGAATATAATTATTATTATTATTATTATTACTGAAGTTAACAAGTCTTCGTGCCTGCATTGCTCAGCTGTTTCCTACACTATGTCTATCCAACCATGCAAAAACCGGTTCATGGATATATGTACGTATATGTGTGTGTTTGCGTGCATATATATTGTATTGTATTGTATTCGGATATTTATAAAGCGCTTCTAGTGGGAGGGCCATTCAGAAGCGCTCCCAGTGCGATAGACCCCGAGAGAAAAAGCAAGTTTTAAGAAAGGTAAAAGAGGAAGAGACGCTACCTGAGAGAATAGAAGAACGAACAAACGGAGGAAGCCCATTCCAAAGAGCAGGGCCAATGGAAGCAAACGACCTATATATATACATACATATATATACATACATATATATATATTATATACATATATATATATTATATACATATATATATATATTATATACATATATATATATTATATACATATATATACATACATACATATATATATATACATATATATATACACACACTAGTGAATAAATATACAAAAATACACATTGTATTGTATTGAAGTCGAGATCGAACTGTCAGTCTGGTCTCGACTTTAATACAATACAATACAATACAATACAGAACGAACAGATTCAGAAGAGTTCCAAAATTTAGGTCCAGCAACTGAAAATAGCCTAGTCTACCAAAAACAGTGTAGTTTTTGGTATCACCAGAGAAAAACCATCAGGTAATTATGTCGAAAACTAACGAGTCTGAGGAATGGGGATTGATTTTAAGTACTGTGGTTGCCAAAAATCATTTACTCAGCAATGTTAAAGGAGTTCTTTAATCCATAGCAGTTTAACTAGTCGACTTATTAATTTCAAAGCCTTGCTTGCATCTGTTGCACAATTCATACATACATAAAAAGATATTAGTTATTACAGCATAAAAAAACTTATGATGGGACACAGTCAACCATTAGCAATAATTTTCTAACACTGTATAGGCCTAGATAGAACCTTCGCTGTCAGTATTTTACGACTGTGTGGTTAAGAACTCCCAAGAGTTCTCGGCAAATTTTCATCTACCGATTCTTCAACTCAATTCTGCAGAATAAATTTTGTATCACGAACGTTAAGTAGCAAAATCTGGTAATCTCCCATTTATAACGGTTGTCAAACGAAGACATCGTTGTGTCGATGCTAAACCTGCGTTGCGGACGGCAGTCGACTGACGTCTTTGAATTTATTAACAATTTCCTACGAGTTAAAACAAAATACACAAACGACCATGATCAATAGCAACTGTTTTAAGTGCGGAGCTGGAATGAAATTCGCGGCTCATGGCCGGCTACAGATGACATGTTTTATATAAATTTATATATAAATTCCTTTATTTTCTATACAAAACCAATTAAATTTTAATTAAAATCCGGATAATTCATTTTTACAAATCGTTCCATCGAATCCGTTCTCATTGTTGCAAAGAAACCAAAGTTTATGTCTGTGAAAATTCTGTCTGTGGGTTTGGCTGTGCCTGTGACACAGTTTAAACGAAAACACAACCACCACTTTGAAAGACACGGCACATCTGTACATGTGTCACGAGCCTCGAGGAGCGACCGAGGTTTGAAACATCCGTTAGATACAGGATGTGGGATTTTAACTGGATGCCAACCACTGGCAATTTAGCAGCAAATTCAATTTCTAAATATCAAGACACAATTCAAGGTTAACATTGTGAAAACCTCTTCCTGGGGTACATTAAAATTTAGAAGTGGTTGGAAATTAAACACAGGATTTAAGTTGGAAACCAAAAGCAACAACTCAGATGGACTTCTGATAAGACTTCTTGTTTGACCTGGAGGGTATGAAGTTGAAGCCACCACATCAAACTAGGTAAGATGGATAACGTCTCGACTCGTGACACATAATAAGCCAAGGCATCAAAGTCCAAAAGAGGCCACCTACACGACGATAAACTGGTCTGACGCAACAGAAGATCGATAGCAGGATTTCCCCTAAAAATTTAGCTCCTGGGCATTACTGTCATAGTACAACCATCCTGCCCAGGTATACCGAGGGAAAGATTACTGGGTCAGCAAAGAGGTGCGTACCTTAAAACAGTTACTCGACTGAACGAGAAACGTCCGGAAATCGTTAGAATTATCGTCAGTTAAATTCTAGAGAATGCAACAACAGAAGACCCATTAGAAGTCGCACCGATCAACAGAAATAATCACAAGACATAATTTTCTCTCGTGCAGGACATGTAGTTCCAGAAAACAGCGTCAATACACGAACGAAATGCGGCCTTGGACGACGGCGCAAAGGCCAAGAGAAAAGTCCTCTACCTCGCCGCCGAGGTCAAGTCCCGCATTTCGACAACTGTACAGTCAACTCTGTTGTAGTAGTAGATTGGAGTGCGCAGAGAACCGGTGGAACATGGAACCAGTTAGCACGCACAGCCTTCTCTGTTTGGGGCTTGATCGTTGGCGATTGCGTTGCGAGACGCGACGGGCTTGTGCTGCACTCCGGACTCTGCAGCATTCAGGTCCAAGCTGCAAGAAAATATCAAAAATCAACTATTATTATTATTACTCATTACCGGAAGCATAAATGATCTCTCAGGAACAAAATATCGTGCTAAGAGCACAAAATAATTGATCTCTGAAAGATTAGGGTTCGTTCCAGTGTTTGCGGCTATCCAAAACACCGATTTTAATTATAAATTATTATTATTAATTTTAAATTAGGTGAGAGACATTTGTTTGGCGTAGAATAGCTAGTGTTTGCCGAAGTCCAGCACAACGAAATTAGCACGAAAAGCAGTTGCGTTGAAGTGTTGGCCAGCATGGAAATGCACTTCTGTTTCCTGTCACCTGGGTTTAGGTATTGACCAATGCAGCTAATGAGAACTAGGCTTTCCTGATTACCAATAAAAAATTAGAGCAGGAACACAGGAGTTATCTGCAACTACGCTTCCTGATCAGATTAGATGAATTAATTAGTGATCAGGCAAAAAAAGTAAGCACATATCTGAGAAATGTTATAGCACTCCTTCTAGGGTGGTTCTCAAAAGCACTGCCTTAAAGGTGGTCCAATAAATACAATGGAAAACTGTCTTTGATTGACAAAACTTTTATGTAATTAATTCATAGGAATTGAAACCTGAACTGAGTGTTGACAAGTACTATAGAACTCACCAGAACTAGACTAGCATTAATTGATATAATCAAGCACGAAAGTGAACAATAGGACAGATTGAAATTGTAATTAGTAACTTCTATTGTGCCGGTGTCTAATAAACAAGGCATTAACCGATGGCACACCAAAACCAAGCAATAATCAGGTCAATATTCAGAAGATCAACCCATGAGATACAAGCATATAGCTGACCTTCCATCTTGAATGTTCTGATAAATTTTCTTGGCTGTATCTAGAAAAGCCTCTTCTACATTCTCGCCCCTGAAAAACATTCAGCAGAAAATCTCAATCACACAGAAATAAATACAATCATGAAAACAGTGCCACAGAAGTCAGAACATTAGATTACAACATCTCTGTCATTCAGGAAACTCAACGGAAATTAAAAATATTCACGGCACTCCTTCTCAAAGACAGAAGGTGTGTATCATCTAATATCAAAGTTAAGGCAGACAGAGCAAGGCGGGGTATTTAAAGTAACAGATGGTAAAGTAATGTAACCCCACTCACCCTCCGCTTCAGAGGCATAGGGGTGCGTAATAGTCTACTGATCAGCATGCTGGACTGTCAGCCAAGAGGTCGCGAGTTAAAATTTGTGTCGAGATTTCTGCTCAACCTGTGCCCCCTAGCCAACTCAGCTCAACTTCAACACTAAGTCATTATTATCACAAAAATATCGCATCTGCAGTACGTGCATTAATAGTTCATGGCTACTGCAGTTCCCACGGGGCTGGACAGATTTCGATGGGAATATCCCACTTATTTCTAACCTCAGATAGATCGAATGTGCAGCTGATATTGGAAAATGGTAAAGTAAGGTAAAGCATGGCAAAACTGCGCGATGTTGACGATGGTATGCTGCACTTCATAATATCACTAAGTTTGACTGTAATTCTAGCTTACTGGAAGGTCTTGCAAGTGATACAAAACTTACGTTTTTGCGCTCGATTCCAGGAACAGGAGCCCTGAAACAAGAAAGAACAATAGATCACGAATTCTAGATTGAGCAATGTAACGTAAGATGATTTAGAGAGCCAAGTGTTAAGCACCGAAGTCCTCAGCTTACACCTGAAGACAACTGGTAAGAGTGCCTTGCCTCATAATTGTAATTGAAAATTTATATAGCACCACTTCAGAGAGACTCGTCAGAGACGCTCCCGACCCAACACAATGAAACCACGATCAAACAGAATGGCCTTCAAGCGCTTATGGAAAGGAGGCAAACAGAGGCTGAGGAGTTAATGCGGAGTAAGGATTTGATCCTCCTCTGCGAAGGTTACTGTATACTGTGTAGGGATCTTGATCAAGTCCTTCACTCAAATCGCTCAGCACCATCAACTGATGCTTGGTCATTATGTAGCACTGCTTATAAAAATACACAAAGTAATAACAGTCGTTAGCAATCCGGGTTGTCAATTGATAGGTCAGAAGTTCAAATTCCCATCAGGGGAGAAATTTGTTTCAACATTTCTGCACCTCCTGCACCCCATGACCAACTCAGCTGGAAACTGAAGTCGATGCCTCTCAACGCTAGCTTAAGGGGACTACTTTTATCATATTTTCTCATAAGTTTCGTCATAAACCTACACCTAACCATCACTTTCATCCTATCAACAACCACCCATGGCAGGTACGAACCATTTTCGTCGGCAAACTGCTTTGCCTCTTCATACGTGACATCACGCTGGGCCTCAAGATCGCTCTTGTTGCCAACCATGAAGATCACCTGTTGAACATAAGAATACAAATAGCACAGGTGAAATGGCTATCAGTTACCTGGAACACACTGTCGTGTACTGCACAAAACTAGAGGCACTTGTGCAGGTTACAGTAACGCCAAACCTAAGCCACTGATGTGGCACTATATAAATTTGCAATTACCATTACCATGGGTAAATACTTCAAGCAACGCTAATAACTTCTGGTATTGTAATGCATTATAAATGGCCGCTTCACGTGAAGCCGTAGTCGATAAGCATAATCTGCTGAAGAAGTGCAGACAGAAAGTGAAAATGGTCAGGCAAGGTGAAATTTTCTGTTTAGAGCGAAAGGCAGTCTCTCGGTAGGAGAGTTGCAAACATGAGGAGGTAGAGAGTTTCAAATGGAGGGACCGGCAACCGTGAATGAACATCGCCAAAGACAAGTCGAGTACCAGGAACAACATACTTTCCAGCAAATGCTGATCGAAAAGAGAATCAGCCTTTTAAGTAGCAACAGTGGCAAACAATTTGGATTGCTTTGTACATGAGGAGTGTCGCCTTACGAACCCTAAAACCAAATATATTTTAAAAATCGAAGTATACTCACGCTAACTGGGCCACTGGATGAAGGTGACACAATCATCTTTGTTAAGAAAGCGTCGCTAAACAGAAACTACTGCTATACATACGCTGAGCTAGTGCGGGTGCAAAACAACCTGTGCCATCAGTTGATGCCTTGTGCGCCATTGTCTATGCCTTGTGCGTTAGATGCTGGTGCAATAGAAGTTACTAATTACTGGTAACAGTGAAGATAGACAAACCGTGTTGGGATTCGTAAGGTTTCTAGCGTCGGTCAGCCAGCTGCTCAGATGGTTGTAGGTACTTCTCCTGAAATCATGCACAACATTCAAGGTAAGTAAAAAATAAAAACAAAAATAAAGATAAGTAAATCTAAAAAAATAAAGGTAAGTAAAAATAAAAAAAATAAAGGTAAGTAAAACTAAAAAAATAAAGGTAAGTAAAAATTAAAAAGAAATAAAGGTAAGTAAAACTAAAAACAAAAGGAACTTTAGTAAATAAAACTAAAAACATATATAAAGGTACCACAAGTAAAAATAATGCCTTCATGTGAAGTTTCAAAGTACATATGTTTGCATGTAAACATTTGACCCAAACAGACCTCATCAAGTCATAAACTTTGTTTAGTATGTCAATACATAATACATGTCAATATATGTAGACTAATTACAAAGCATTTTAAAGAAACGCCCAAAAAGGTGAAAAAAGTTGGGCGCGTGAGTGCGAAATAATTTGTCACCTCTTTTCTTATACCAAAGTTTATGTATATGACCCAGTAATTGCGCACACCATGTTTGAACATGAACTGAACATGTCGTAGACCACGTTTAACCCCAAAATGACCTGATAATGTTACAGACCATGTTTAACCCCAAACAGACCTAACATCATGTTTGACCCTGAACCCTTTGAGACCCTATTTGGCCTTGAACCGACCTAGTAATGTCACAGACCATGTTTTACCTTGCACAGACCTAATAGTCATATACAATGTTTCACCTTGAAAAGATCTAGTAAAGTCGCAGACCCTGTTTGACCTTGAACTGACCTAGTAATGTCATAGACCATGAGGGCACCAGCTGCCCCTCGGTAGTAACTCCGTGTCACCGCTCGGAATCGTTCCTGACCGGCAGTGTCCCAGATCTGGAGCTTGATCTTCTGACCTGCGACCTCAATGATCCTGAAAAAGACCGCAACAAGACCGAGTATGGGTTTACACACTCTTTGAGTGGCAGTAATATGAATATTCATTTATAATTATAATTATTTATAGATAAAGTGTTCAAAGTCTACGATTCACAATTGCAGCATTCCTCTAAGCTCAAACGCTTCACAATAACGTTCAAACAGAATTTTACATATGGAATAGGAAGCACATAATCTTATAAATTGAGGCAGTTGTGAATTTTTTTAATCTTAATATTTTAATATTGCTATCCAATCCACACAATTTGCTAATTTCATTGCATAAGTCCTGTTCCTGAAAATTGGTGAAAGAGAATCAAACAACTGCGGAAGATAATTATGTCTGTCGGTCTGTTTGTCTGTCTGTATATCTGTCTGTCTGTCTGACATGTTTGTGTATAACAAAGAGGTATCACAGAGGCTCTGGTGTACGATACAAAATGCAGACGAAAAACTGGAAACGTTACCTGGTTCCAAACTCCACTCCAATCGTATGCGGACAATCGGCCATGACTGGAAATGAGAGAAAACAAAATGACAACCATGAAAAAGTCAACAGAGTTCATCACAGTTCCACAGACAGAACATTAACTATATTCCTATGTTCTCAAAATTTCCTATCAACAACATGATACAAAATATTATCATTAGAATACTATTATATTTATTATTATTAACTGATCAAGTCGGTCACATGGTGATCAGGCATTCAGTACCAGTCTCTACCATGGTCCGGAAATGCATGCTGATATTTTTTTATCATCGCACTGCCTCTGCAAGAAGAGGAACACTGTAGAACCTCATGGTCCTCAATGAACAAGCCCAAAAATGACTGGAGAAGACAAGACCAATTTAGGACCACTTGAACTGGAGTAGTAAAGGATATGACAACCCTAAAATTCAGCCTTCAAAAAGCATGGAGGCCAAATTTCAGGACAAAATAAAACAGCCTGGTGTTGCATCATTTGACACAGTTACGCTTCGCTGAGTTGTAACTAGAAGAAGAAAAAGAAGAAGAAGGAAGTAAGCTGTAAAACAGTCTGCACACACGATCAGAAAAAGAACTGGTCGCCCACAGAAGTAATTACACAAGTATCGGTGATTTCACACAAACCAATCAGCAAAGAAACAAAACCAGGAACAAAACTGTACTGGCAATTGATTTTCTTCTATGGACGATAAAGTACTGAACAGAGCAAACCCAGCTAATGGTCACAGATTTCTACTGCATTTCACATTCAGCCTGCTGGCCTAATGAGCACAATCTTTCTGAATTAAGTAGGTGTGAACTCAAGAAAGATCAGAATGGCAAAAATTCAGGACACCCATCAGCGTAAGCATTTTAGAGTTAAGAAATTTCCAGTAAACCACCACTACCTGAATATCTTGAAGCATTACCTGAATATCTTGAAGCATTACCTGAATATCTTGAAGCATTACCTGAATATCTTGAAGCATTACCTGAATATCTTGAAGCATTTCCTTAAACACTCTCAGCTGACTTACTTACAGACTTCATCAAACATGTACATATGCCTACTACTTCAGCCTTGGTCTTGCAACAGCTACCAGAGATGTAGTACTCTAGTCCGGCCAATGACTTGAGACCGATTTTCTGCGGACTCGGGACTCTCAAGACTCAGACTTGGACTCGGACCCCCTGGACTTGAATTTAGACTCACTGACTCGGTTTCCTTCCGAGTCAGATTTTTGGGCAGAACAGGCAACTGTATTGCACATGTCACCGCCAAGACCACCCGTCTTGCGAGAACCAGAGGCGTCTACACCATGGAAACCTTAGAGTAAATGCCTCATCCTATAAATGGGGGGGGGAGATCTCTTAGTGTGAGTGTGTGCCATCATTAACGGTGGGAGGGAAGGGCAGGGGAAAGGGCAGGGGAGGAGGGGGATTTGCTCCAATGACTTTGGCGGGATAGACGCCCCTGGCGAGCACTGACATGAATATCCGGCCGACCGTCGCTACAGGCATCAGCCAGAACAGGTGGAACAATACCGGCGCCAACCAGTTCCTATCAGCAGACAATAGAAACTAATGAAATGAAGACAAGTATCATGAATAGATTGGGCTATAAGGCAGACAGTCTCGAATCAGCCTGGGCCGGTACATTTATAGAGGCGAACACCGTGAAGGGCCATTGAAGAGAACGGTCGACCGAATACTAGCGATTGTCGATTTGTAAATATATCTTCAACTGTGGGGTTTATTATTATTTATCGCTTCGAATTAGAAGAAACTTGTCTCTTATCGCCCTTTCCAGTGTAAAGAGTGAGCAAGGACGTGACATGCCACGACTGCACTTGCTGACATTTACAGTTTTAGCCGTTCCTTCCATGAACTGCTGAACTTATGTGTAGCAGTGAAAGAATTTTTACGTGTCCTCATGGTCGTGCCAGATTGTCAAACAAAACTTTATTTAATTTAATGTTTTTAAAGGGTAATTAGGGTAAATTACATTAACAATTCTGTCTGCATAGATAGTTCTGTTATTTTTTCGATGCCAATGAATTGCATGTTTCAGTGTGGTTTGATGTAGATGAACTTGGACTTGATCTTTAGTGACTTGGACTCGTGCACCTCAGGACTCGGCTTAGATGGACTCGATGACATCACATCACTGACAGCTACTCAGAAATAGCCATTACTCAGCATAATTATTGAACTATATTACTTAAATCGATAATTATATAGAATAATGATGATAGTGGAACCTGATGCTACATACATATGGCACCCTCTGCAACACCATACTTTAATGAGGTACAAGTATAAAGAGGTCAGGTCACATTCTAAAGCTGAGTAAACCTCATGTTAACGGTCAGGTTATGTCACAATTATCAAAAGAATGACAACAGGATCCAGTGTATCGAGTGTATGTATCCCACGACTCAATTCACACCAAGCAATTTCTGACAGTGATAAAAATATACATAAACTGTTGGAAAAATTTGACATTCACGAATGTTGCCTTTCTTAGACCTTGCATTCAGTGCAGACTTGTGGAAGTTTGGACGATAGTACACAACCAAAGTCTTAACACAGAGTGTATTAGCAGGATTATGGCTTTGATGGAATAGAAATTGCTGCTCCAGTACAGATCACACGTTCTTTCAACCACTAAAACTAATTGTATGCTATCAATGTACTGTAGACTGTAGACTGGAGAGAAAAGAGATGAGAATGCTACGATGGATACTTGGGATCTCACTGAAGGACAGGAAAAGAAATGTGGACATCAGAAAGAAGCTCGGGGTGGCATGTATAACTGACAAAGTACGAGAGACCAGGCTGAGGTGGTATGGACATGTAATGAGAAAAGAGGATGATAGCTGTGTGAAAAGAATCATGAATGCAGAGGTATATGGACGCCGCAGTCGGGGACGACAGAGGAAGAGATGGGAAGACACGATACAACAAGACCTAAAGCTCCTCAAACTGAAGAAAGTAGATGCTCAAGAAAGAAACAAGTGGAAGAGAAGGATCCGAGTGGCTGACCCCTCTCCAAAGAGGGATTAATTCGAGCCTGAAGGGAAAGAAGAAGAAGAAGAATGTACTGTAGACTTGGTAGGACATTTAGGATGATAGTACTCACTTACAAGACATAGCCTTAAAGAGGAACTTTATAATTCTTCCCGCTGATGAATCTATATTGAATAGATTCAAGTTAACAGTTAAACTAATTACGTTATGTGTTTAGTGTAGGCTTCTGGAAAAGCAGGATGACATGGTATTATTATTATTTTATTATTATTATTAATACTTAGTAACTTCTATTGTTCTGGTGTCTAATGCACAAGGCATCAACTGATGGCACACCAGGTCAACATCCAGAAGATCAGTCTGTTTTCACAGCCCTCCACTGGACGTCGATATCTGGACAATCCCACTGATACAATGCAGCACTTGTGAATAAGCTTGTTCTCTGTGCTTAGCTTTAGAGTAGCGCTCTAGAAATTTGGAGTTCATGATTACGATTACAATTGGCAGCTTATGTCGGATACGCAATGTCAAGAAGGTAGGTCTTAAGTTGAGAATGAAATGACATAACTGACTGAGCAGGTACGGGAAGAAAATTCCAAAATCTAGGTCCAGCAACAGAAAAAGCCCGCTGCCACAAACAGTTCTAGCGTTAGGTATGAACAGAGAAAGACAATCAGATAATCTGGTAAAATATTGATAAATCTTGGGAATCAGTTCTGATTTCAGGTACTGTGATTGGCATTCAATATTTTATACGCTATGAGCCAAACTATGAACCAAATTCTTTGCTGAACAGGAAGCCAATGCATCGATTTATGTGCAGCAGTTACATGTTCATATTTTGATGTGTTAGCTAGGGGTGGTAGGATGACAGTAGTATCATGTCAAAAGCCTCAAGAGGACGTTAGGCGACTTCTGGCAGTTGAGGTACAAAGTCCAGTTGTCCAACCACTTCAATATCGCATCCTTGGATGGCCAGTTTATGAGTCATTAAAGTATTTTATCGTTTTACACAGAGCTCTGGTGAAAATGGTGGGCGTGCATATATGGAAAGTAGGTAGGTAACTAAGTAGGTCATTAGTATACTCTAATGACTTCTATAAAGCCATTATCAAGTGAATTGTAGCTGCCTTTAATTAACCCCTTCTGTCCCTTATGACGTACGCCGTACGTCATGATTTGGATACCCACGCTACCTTATGACGTATGCGTACGTCCGAGTGTATATGGACGCCTGCATGATGCAGTTAGCGTTGTACTGTGTTAGCTTCATAGGGCGTACGCCGTACTTACTGTTTGTGTGCTGACACTTATTGAGTGAAGAAATAATGAGAAATTATATTCTAAACATCATAATCTAAGCTGACAAAAGGGTCATGGTCATTAGATATTCATGGTCGATATAACAGTGTTGAGGCACGATGTCGCGTAAAAAGTTTAGTAAAGAACAGGTTGTAAAATTGCAGCTAGAGTCTTCTGAAAGTGATGTAGAGCCTTCTAGTGAAAGTAGTGTTTTGTTGATGCAAGTAGTGAGGCGGATAATAAAGTCAGAGCACAGAAGCGATGCATAGACTGGGCACGATACAAGGTTCGACATGACGTTTGTTGTCATTGCCCAGACTGCCCGACTAAGTCAGGGCTGTGTTTTCTGGCGTGCTTCAGAGCATACCACACACAAGTGGAGTACTGTTCACTGGTGTGCATTATACTTACTGAACTGATGATTTTTTTTTCAATATATACCATTGATTATCTGGCGAATTTTACTGATCTTACTTTGTAGGCCCCTATGTAGTGTTGATTACTTACTTAGAAAGTTCTGAATAGTATCGGTAACAATACAAACAGCCCCAAAAGGCTATACTTATCAATAATTATACAAATTTGCATGACAAAACATGCTAAAACGTTAAAAAATATGAATTTGAAGTTTTCGATGTTACCAGATAAAACAGAAGTTGTATAATGTTATGCACATTATGTCTATGAAAATCCACCAATTTTGGCCAGAAATCCCCAGTAGTGCAGGACTAAAATGACATGGGACGCAAAGGGTTAAACACACTACAGAAGCCATGTCGAAATCCAAAAAATCAGAGAATACGCCAAAAATCTTCCAAATAAGTACGTGAGCATGTATGAATGTATATAACGTAATTGTAACTGCAAATTTATATAGCACCACTTCAGACAATCATAAAAGCATTACCATTAATTCTTAAATGACGAGAGGGATTAGTTTTCTATGCATTTTAGTACACATTAAGAGTTAACAGACTGGATGTTGACCTGATTATGGCTTGGTGCTGATGCGATATCGGTTGACACCTTATGCATTAGACACTCGTGTGATAGAAGTTACCAATTAATTAATAATTATTAACTAATTGGAACGTGTAAACAGATTAGAACAAGAGCTAATCATCGGGCATGCACAACGAAATACATGTTTAATAATAACGACTTTGGTTTACAAAGCCGCTTTAGAATGTTTTAGTTGTAATCTGGCAATGTGGACAGAATTTACTTAATTCCAAAACTATTTGCAATCCCATACCATATCATGCTATGCTAGCCACTGCTAGTGATAAAGTCATATTAGGATTGACTGTGCAACTCACACTTTTTCTCTGTAAACTGGTGCAGGAGGCAAGACTTGCCGACTCCCATATCTCCGATGATGATGTATTTGAAGATATACGAGTAATTATACGGGCCAGACGCCATGGCTGAGTTCTCGCTAGGTTACCTACAACAGTTCCTCACATTTAAGTTTTGTCAACACAGATTTTAATTAATTAATTCATGCAAACTTCCTATTTCCTGACAGGTGTTGCAACATACAATTCTGAGAGGCATGCATTACATAAAACAAGTTCCAACGAGGCGTTGGTAATGGTATACTTGGGAGGACACACAGTAAAACAGGCAGAGAGAGAGAAGATGAACAGGCATGTCCACAAATTATGTTGCGCCAACATACGACATGTGCATGAATAAAGTTTTACTGCATATCTCGCCCAGTTTAAGAGCTGAGACTGGCCTGCATCAAAACACAGTTGAGATATGTTTAGATCTCTTATGTCGTTGCAATTGTTTCACGTATTTTATCCTAAATTTTCCTAAACGTAACGCTCTACGCATCTCAGGAACGCCTACAATTTTGTCATCATCGTTATTTTTATGATTATGTACAGCAACGAATCGACAGCGAATTCAAACCAACACCTTAAGATTCGGAACGTTTCGCGTGATTTGTCCTTTCTGACTTGAACTGAATTTGCAGTAGAGCGAATCCGAATAAAACCCAACTTAAACCAGACTTATTTACAGTCGCCTCTTATTTCAAGATGGCGGTTTTACTGGGTGTCGATTTGCGGACATCAACGTATTGCCTCTTTAATTATTAATGAAGCTACTTAATTATTCAAGATCAATGGGCGGGACTAAGTGAATGGCATACCGTTATTGGAGGGACTTGGGCATGCGCGTAACACGTGGTATTGCCAAAATGCCCATCAAATTGCTTGCAGCTTAAATTTAATTTGTTTATTTCACTGACCTTGTTAATGTAGCTATAAAGATTTCTGTTTTTTTGCGACACAAGATAAATTCTTTGGACTAGACAATTTTCAATGTCTGTCACACCGCCGCTTTACTTCATAAATTATTAATAATAGCTTTCCGGAAGTCGACACAGCTGCAAGAGGCACTAAGGTTCAGCATTTCAACACGCTAAACTGTTTATTAAAAGTGCGTGGCAATAATTAGCAATTTCTAATCGAATCTTAAAACTTCTACAGCGCCTTAACAATAATGTAAGGGGCATCAGATTTACAATGCGGTTAATACCGGTGGTCAGTCTAATGAGATAGATTGATAGCCATCGTTGTTTCAAGCTATCCTACCCGTTTAAATTCGCCCTTATATGACCACCGTCGACTTCTACCGTAGCGCCATTCTATAGGTCTCCTCGGTTCGATCACAGTAGGCCTATAAATTATTTATACTGTGGTTCGATCCCGGATTCCGACCTGGCACAGAAAATAATCAAACAACCCGGCTGTTGAGGATTTTACTTGATATAACATCGGAATAATAAGCTGATCTCCCTAAATCTTTTCTTTGGAGCTGAAATATTTCAAAGACTCGCATTTACGTCTAGGCCTACATCGATCCTCAGAGGGATGAGCGTGCAACGTGAAACAAAAACGTCCAAAGAGGAAAGCAACTTGAGGAGAATTAAGTCTCAGCAGTGCGAACATAAACCGACGTGCAAAGTTTATATTGCAGCATTTTGTTGTATCTTCATCAAACAGATTCGCTCGAAATAATTGTTTTTTGCATGAAACAGATGCAAAATTTCAGAATTTTGTAGGCTACACGACACGTAAAGCCTTTTCGCGCCATGCAAACGCTGCCTAAGAAGGTAAGCTGGAAGGTAAGAATACACAATAACCTGTACATAGGCCTATGTTATTGTGTATGACGTCAATCATCTTCGATATGACGGCGTCGTTAAATAAACGTATTTTAAGTAAGGTAAGAAGGTAAACATAGATATGTAATTGATATTGTAATGTCCAGGTCTAAAGGTAAATCCGAAATTTCTCGGCGTCACACAAAAGTCTACGTAGGTCTACCATATGAAAACAAATAGCAGAGTTTGCTTCTAAGTACTATTTATAACCGTATGTTTAAGATCACAGTTGCACCCACAGTAGTTACATTATCCAAGTATCTGTGACAAAAAATCAAGGTCTTAAGTGAACCTTGAACTATGACAGATGCTGGGCCTCGCATGGTTTACGCAAAACAGTAGAACAACTTAACATAATATGGGTGTATATAGGTCACCGCCTTAATTCCATTATATAATTCTAACGTCGAAACATATTATTACAAATGTAAAATACAAATATACCAACAACGCTACCGAGAATTTCTTCCCATTTTAATTATAATTAGATTGATTTATAATTAGATTGATTTACGAGTATCGAAATCAAAAGCTAGTACGAGCTGTGGTATTTCTGGTCATTGCACACAGCTGTACGTTGGCGCATGCGCATTGGTACTTTAGAATCTTTGCAAAATGACGGAAAGTGTTCGAGCGATGATTAAAGTGTCGTTTATAAATCGTTGATATCGGTGCACGAGTGCGTCTGGCCGGTTAAGTTGCTTCAGGTTAGAATTATCTGCTTGCTGTCGTTTTGTTATGCTTGTAGTTTTGTAAATAGGTGACCGTGCTGCTTTTAATTGGGGTTAGCGATGCGCCATTACTGTTCGGACACTGTACTGATGATGTTTACTAATGTTGACACGGTCATTGGGTGATCGGGCGGGTTCAAACAGATCGTCATTTTTATCATATTTATGATTCTCTCGACAGAGTTTCGGTTAATTTGAACGTCGATTTGTTAGACGAACCCGATTAAAGAAAATGTGGTGGTATGTCACGCTCAGAAACCTTGCCTGGTATGTCATACCATTGTGATCCAGCCTCATGTGTCGAACGATTTTAGAATCGAAAATGTGTCCGCATTCTGGCCTAGAGTTGAGCACAGTTGTTGCCGATTGTGGCCAAAATAAACCGTCTCTGTACAATATTCAGTTAAGGATTCTGCAACTAGGATGTTATCTGACGTAACTGAAGACTTATAACAAATAATCAATAATAATAAAAATAATAATATTTAAGACTTATACCTGGGGTGGTGAAATAAATTTGTATTTTGTCTATCCAGAGAAACTCGTATGATGAGGGCAAAGAGCTGGTTAACTTTATGACAATTAAGCATGTTTTGGCTGGCTTTAGACATCTTAAGTGGATTCATTGGGAATCTGCCAGTAGTCTATTGTTGCTCTTATCTCAAGTTCTTTCTCTGTCTTGGTCTGTCTGTTGTCTTTCTCTCTGTCTTTCTGCCTGTCTGCCTTTCACTCTTCCCATCTTTCTCTGTCTCTCACTGCATCCATTGAGGTGTAAACCAAGGATTCTATATTAGAGGACTGGTTCCTCAAGACAATAATGTGTACACCAGTTTTAACTCACCCACAGATGTGCCCCCACTTTAAATGTTGTTTTTGATAGTTAATATTGTGTTTTAAATTTCCAAAGACAATTTTTTACTTTGCAAACATAAGTTTTTGTCGATTTGCCTTCATAAATATAGTTAACTTAATGTATTTTTTTATGTTAATGAGATGCAGAATTTTCCTGACCCCGATTATCGCTCAAAAACTAGGGACACGACGTTATATAAGGAGTTTCCAGTCCTTTGTTAAAGGTCCTTGAGTGTAAACTAGACTAAAATTGTATGTATCTTGCTGTTTGTTAAGCACGTCTTAAGAAGCTCACAAGGGCACTTAACATTGCAATCTAACCAATCTGTCTTAAGACGTCTTGAAAACATTTCTTGAGCTGTCCGTGACGAAATAGTTTTCACAAGTTTAATGTGTGCTTGTGTTTTGTTTCAGAGATGGCTAAACAGCCACAAAAGAGGCTTGTCGTTCTGCTTGAGAGGTGTGATGCCGTTGCCCCTGTGGCATCCGTTAAAGTGAATCCCCGTTTGCCGCGTTCACCGAGAGTCGAACTCGTCGACTGTCTAAGCTTCCCGAAGAGTCCGGACTGTGTTGTCAAGGTCCGCAGGAAGTCGTGCAAAGAGAAGAAGAGAAAGAAGACCGGGAAGACGGCCGAAGCAATTGCCGCCTGTGATGATGAATTGCGTTGTGACTCCGAGGACGTACAGCACGTGGATCAAATCGAGGTGCTCGTCTGAATTACTCAGCTTGTGAATACATGCACGCATACATACGTACATGTGTAAGGCATACAGACATACACTCACATATTACAGACATACACACATGTTACAGACCAGTGATATTTTACTTCAGATAATAATTTTCGTTTTACTTCTATTTCAGTTCAGATGTCCTCAATTTCCGTTCTATTTCAGTTTTCGTTCTTAAAATAATTTCAGTTATCGTTACAGTTATACTTAACGGAAATCATTATTTTCCGTTCTAATTTTACTTAACGTTAACGAACATATCAATGCTTGAAGTTCCAACCTGTCTCGTCCTCAATGAAACCCTCCATCCATGACATATTGATCAATTTCAATGTGATCAGTTTAAAACTTACTTTGCAGTAATTTTACTGCCTTCACCATATTTGAACCGATGTTTGAAACAATCTTGGTATTCTGTGTAAGCTTCTTTATGAAGTTGCTGTAAATGCGAAATCAAATAGCCCGAATTTTTACCCAAAAGCGCAGTTCCGCATACCTTCACCGTTTTAGGGTCCAAAACTTTACACGCAGGTTTATCTGTTTCTTTGGAATATTTAAAAAATCTCATAGTGAGCTTTCTTCCCCCCAGCTAGAAAACTGGACAAAGTATTCGTGGTCGAGATAAATTTGCTTTTGAAAGTGATCTTCAATAACAACAAGCCTTGTTGCAATGTGGACTATTTTAAAATTACAACAAGGTTCTAAGTGAAAAATGGTCTTAAGAAACTGTATCCGGAAGCACGTGCCAAAGATAGTAGGGTTTCAAGAGTCACAAAGTACACGTGCGCCGTTCAACATAAAACAACTGTGTCGCAAAAAAGTAGCCAGAAAATTTAAAAAAATTTCGCATTAATTTCCGTTCGATAATTAATTTTCGTTTTACTTCTATTTCAGTTCAGATGTCCTCAATTTCCGTTCTATTTCAGTTTTCGTTCTTAAAATAATTTCAGTTATCGTTACAGTTATACTTAACGGAAATCAATATTTTCCGTTCTAATTTTACTTAACGTTAACGAAAATATCACTGTTACAGACGTAATACTTACCTACATGTATTTAGAAAATCATGTATTTACAAATCATGTATTAACAAAATCATGTATTTACAAAATCATGTATTTATAAAATCATGTATTTACAAAATCATGTGTTTACAAAATCATGTATTTACAAAGTCGTGTGTTTACAAAATCATTTATTTACAAATTCACGGGATGAAACTGATTTACATCATAGGTGACAGAACCTACTAACGTTTCAGTTCTGTAACTCTTGATCTTAGAGTTCAGTAGGAACAGAACATTTACCTGCATCAACTGATGCTTGAATATCTGAGAAAGTCAACACTGTTGGGCCCTTGCATGCACGTAGAACTCAACCAACAGTTGACACCGTGTTCTGAATGATATGAACGTGCTCATTGTAATCAACTGTAATCAGCTGAGAAAGTCTAACACCGGTAGGCGCTTGCGTGCGTGTATAACCTGACTATGGTGCTCATTTTTTACAACACGAGGGAAATCTTTTTTCTCTTTGCAGGAAATACACGAAACGTCTGTTTCAAAGAGCTGCTCTGCAGTAGTCGAAATGGATATGCCACCACTGGCCTTTGAGGACGACCAACCTCCAGACTTTGCTGAGGTGGACGGAAAAGTGGAAGCGTCGGTGCAAGTCTGTGCTCCAGAGAGGTTGTCAATATTCGACCAGATGCCATTGCTGCTCCTGGAAAATGACATCTTCTTTCCAGCCCCGGAAGATCCGTTGTTGGCTGATCCGGCAAGTCTGATGTTGGGCAGCGAGGAGGTGCTGGTGGGCAGCGGGGAGGCGCTGGTGGAAATAGGGTCGAGGAACTCGTCGCTTTTGAGCGAGTACCCAGCTGCGGAATTATTCCTCGGGCTCAACAATGATGTCATGCTTGGTGATGTGGGAAATAGGTCGACGCTGCTTGAGGAGGAGGAGCTTCTGGTCCCAGGTGGTGCCATCGTCGTGGAGACGGTCGCCGGGGAGAACGTCGAGTTTGGCCAGAATGACTTAGCCATAGACGAGGAGATTGACTGGAACTTTGACCAAGTTTGTGAATTGTTTGTTAACTAAAGTTTGTGATTTGTTTAAGAGTTGTTTGTGAATTACTTGTGAACAAGTTTGTGAATTGTTTGCGAACAAGTCTGAATTGTTTGTGAATTGTTTGCAAATTGTCTGTGAATTGTTTGTGAACAGTTTGTAAATTGCTTGTAAATTTTGTGTCTTTTTGGTGTATAGGTATTTTTTAACAAATAGGGGCTACTGTTGCACACTTTCGAGCAATTTCTTACACTTTCATGCAATTTCTTATCTTGTTTAGGTGCGCTACAATTGACAGATTATTATTATTATTATTATTATTATTTTAAATGTCTTTTTATGCCACTAACAGACTATGATAAGGAGGGCCAATTTTTATGTGAAACCAACATTTAAATCAACTCAGTCCCAATCCAGCAGCTCAGTGAAAGTGGGAGACTATGGTGCTATATAAATTCAGGAATACTGAAAAATGCTACATATGTTGCTCTTTTCTGTGTTTGTTTTCCTAATTTCGTCAATTGCCTTTTTATTCAGCCATGGCCGCTGTTGGAAACGGGAGCAAGTTTACCCGAAGGTCATGGTCTGTTGAATAGCAGCCTAGACGCTGGTGATTCGGATGACGAATTCGGACAGAGGATGAGAGAAGAATTCCTCGCTCGGCGTCTACGGTTAGCCACTAACAACATTTGGTTTTGGGACACTCATGGGACATGGTTGGCCAATTGGTTAGAGCACTTGACTGGTAAGGCGGAGATTATGGTTTTGAGCATCCTCCACAGAGGTGGTTACGGTGTAGGGACTTTGAACAAGTCCTTCATGCACAATGCAGAGCGCCATCGATTGATGCTTGGTCATTAGATAGTGGCGCTTAATGTGTAATAGTAATAATAATAATAATAATAAATAATAATATGTGATGATTTACGGTTGATGTGATGCGACACTAAGGAATATCTTTGTAATTGTAACTGTAACTTCTCTAGCACTTGTGTGTCTAATGCTTGAGGCATCAACCAATGACACAAAAACCAAGTCATATGCAGATAATTATTAGCACACTTGGTAAGGAGTCGGATGATTGGGAGTTTGAACCCGCTGAGGAGACTCCATATAACGAGTACTACTAACAACCCTGGGCAAGTTGTTCATGCATACCTGTCTGAAAAGTAAACGCAAGCCCTGTGTTACGTGGGGCCAGCTCCATGAGTCGCAGGACCATGGCTATCATGTCCCAGAGTTGGGACTTGGCAGTAGATTGGTTGCAGCGCTCACCAAAACTTTGATGATGGCAATACGTGACAGATTACTTTATCAGATTTTTCATATTGATTTTTTAAAATTTTCTCATTCTCCGTCGTGTCTGCAGGTGCTCAACCCGTCTTCAGAATCAGCAGAGGATGAGTGCTGAACGAAGTTTATCAGAGAGCGATAATCTGGATTCCGACAGCAAAATAGTTATTGTGAGTCCTTTTCATTTTAATTTTCAGGGTTCACGTGTCAGCCAGAGATTTAGAAATCTTTTATTGACGCTAGTCTAACTTATTTAAGTTTGTCTAACTTTAGTCCAGTGCCTTATGCATCATTGTAATTGTTACATCACATTTATAAAGCGCCACTCTGCGATTCAGAGGTGCTACCGACCCAAGTCAGTGCTATCACTAACAAATAAAATCGACTTCAGGTGTTTCCGTGGAAGATGGTTCCAACTAGATGGGCTAACACAGGCAAAACTTTGCCATCATAGAAAACTTGGCCAACACAGAAAACTTGGCCAACACAGAAAACTTGGCCAACAGAGGCAAAACTTTACTGACTCTTGTCTTGTGATTGGATTAGGCTGAAAGACTGCAACTATTTGTGTGTTTAATGAGACTTACTGCTTTTTATTGCTTGTTTTTAATTAATTATTAATTACTAGTTTGCAACTTCTAAGGCACTACTCGTTTCTACTGCGAAAGGCATGAACTGATGGTATACCAATATCAAGGGGACAAGAGACCCTGTGTGTAAATTGCAAGATCTATATGAAACCACCTGCTGACATTTTTTCATTCTTTAGCGGAAAAGAAGCAGAGAAGTTCCGAATGCTGATGTTCAAGACGAGTTCGTTGAGAAAAAGTCGAAAATGCGACGCATCCGTTCGAAGTTGAACGAAAAAGTCTTGGTTCCAGTCGAGCCAACTGCAACACAAGTTGAACCGGTGGATGGAAAAACCGACACAGTGGAATTTCCGCTGGCTTCCGTTAGTGACGATCTCGATGGTGAAAACTTGAAGGAAACGGATGGGCAAAGACTGAAGAAAGCAAACAAGAGAGATCGTCCGTCAACAGATATGAAAGCGAAGACTGTCCAAGCCACGAATTCGCTGATGAGTCGGAATGAAGTGGAAAATTCTCAAGAGCGGAAGAACTCGTTTGGAAAGAGCGTCCAGTCTTCCGACGATGGGAAGAGCCTGAGGAAGTCGGTCGATGTTCCTGCGGACGAGGTGTCGTCAGCGAAAAAGCCAAGTTCAAGAGCCAAGGAAAACAAAGGGGCGCCCGAGAGAGTCACCGCAAACGATGTAAAGCTCTCCAAGTCACTCATGAGCAGCGTTGAGGCAGCCAAACAAAAGGTAGCTTCGAAATTTTCATCTTCTTCGTCTTCATTTATTGATTCCAAAAATCGACAGAAGAAAATTCTCTCTGATGCGAAACATTAGCAGTGCATTGGGGAAGATACGGTATAGCCACATGGGACTCCACTTGAACAGGGCCCCCAATTTACAAGCAGCACCGATGGCAGTGAAGAGGAGTTTGTGTCATCAATTCAACATGTAGTAAAAATCGTAACTTTTGGGGGAGTAGAAAAAAAAAATCAAGAGGCTCTTAAAGTTCCTCTATCACTTCATGGTCAAGATTCATTAATTCAGAGAAACAATAAGTCATTCTTATTATTATTATTATTATTATTATTATTATTATAAAGCATTTATTAAATGCCACTATCTCATGACAGAACTTCAATTTGTGGTGCTTAATGGCCCGCCTGGTATACGTTCTTAATAAGAACGTTTTATCTTTTTTTAATGTCATGTTCTCCAAAGTGCGGTAAAGCATTTGGAATTAATAAAGAATATACTTACTTACCTAGCAATTGAAGGACTTCTCAAGGTCCCTACACAGTAACTGTCTTGGGAGGAGATTTGAACCCTCATTCTCCACATTATAAGGCAACTGCTGTAACCAATCATTGATCTTGTTTCTTGAACAGTACTTGTTGATGAAGAAAGAGCGTGAAGCGAATGAACCGAAGGAGTTGAGCTCCGAAGAAAAGGCAAAGAAGGCAAAGGACGGCTGTGTGAAGAATCCATGCCGTGAGCCGGGATGCTCAGCTTCTGCTCGGCCGGACTCCATCTTCTGCAGCTCCGAGTGCTTGAGTCGACACGTCGAGGAGTCCATCAAGCTGCTTACTCAGGATCGACACAAGACATACAACCGCAGCCAACAGCCAGGAATCGTAAGTACTCTACCAGAGTACAGTGGCTATGCTCAGTACCAGAGTACAGCTGTGTTCAGTATGTAGTACAACTATATCGAGTACCAGAGTACAGTTGTGCTCAATACTGTAGTATAGCTGTTCTCAGTATTGTAGTATTGCTGTGCTCAGTAAGTAAGTATGTCCTTTATTAAAAAAACCAGAATACTGCTGTGCTCAGTACCAAATTTTAACCCATGCTCAGGTTTGGTTGGATTAGTTTAACTTTATTTTCATTTTAGTTTTGACTGATGCACTTTATTAAGGTATTATGGTTGCTTGGAGATTATTCATTTAATGGCGCTGAGACAACAGTAGCTTGCTACTGACAGTGCTTTATAAATTGTCGTAATTACAATAAGAATGACTAAATGGTCCATTGTGTTGCTTACAGTCGGGGATTTCCGATGCAGCAAAGGCGATGGAGCGAATTGTTGTCTTTGAGAGGAAGACAGGGAAGCTGGTGACCGGTCCATTGGCGCCAACCGAGTCGTCTTTGCTGTCTTGGCTCCAGCGCCATCCAACCTTTGAAGTCCTCCAGCCAGAACAAGCACTTGGCCACGTATCAGGTATGTCGAGGAGAAGCAGTGGAAGAGGATGAGGAAGAAGAGGAAGAAGAAGAAGAGGAGGAGGAATAAGAAGAGGAGGAAGAAGAAGAAAGTGTACGTTGCATGGAGTTTGCTCAGCAGGCTCTTAACCTGCAGTCGTTGGATTTTGGGCCCAGTGCACTACCGAACAGATGTCCATGTCATGACGAACTGTTCGCTTCTCTGATGACTAACTTTAATTCTTGCAGGGAATCTAAAGAAGAAGAAGAAACTGGAGCACGGTGGCAGAAGATATGGCGCAGAATCTAATGCTGTCTCACGGGCGAATCTTTCAGGAGCGCCATCAGATAAAACTCAGAAAAGCAGCGCAGCTGAAACAAAGCTGGTTAGTTTTCATCATCATTATTATTATTGATATTGTTATTATTATTATTGTGCGTTTATTAAGCGCCACTATCTAATGACCAAGCATCAATCGATGGTGCTGAGCAATTGTGAGTGAAGAAATTGCTCAAGGTCTCTACTCAGTAACCGTCTCAGATTGACGTGGCTCTGGTTTATTATTAATATCGAAGCTCACCTCCCAAATTGACTGTGTATTGTTTAACAGTTGTGTTACCATTTTCATTATAGGGGTTGTCAGGTAAATCTCCTGCCGCTGCGAACGCAAGGTCTGATTCCACGTCTAACAACGCATCTCATTCAAATGAGAAAATGGAGTCAGCAGAGCATTTGGATCCTTTACGTTCCAACACGCGATCGGAATTACGTCATCTTCTCTTGGAAAGGTTAGACGGAAGGCTAATGTTATTACTGCCGGCTACTGTTATCACTGCCGGCTACTGTTATCACTGCCGGCTACTGTTATCACTGCTGGCTAATGTTATCACTGCCATGGCTAGATGATGTAATCATCGCTGGCTAATTTATATTGGTAACTGGACCATTATGTAAATAATTTAGTTAACTTGTGTCAGATACTGTAGCCAATTCGTTACAGTGCTTGCCTTGTTACGCTTGGAGTATGAGTTCAAGTCTTTTCTCCAGAAATGGTTACTGCGTAGGGATCTTGAGCAAATCTGCATTCACAGTTGATTCGCACCATCAATTGATGCTTGAATGTTAGATAGTGGTGCTTAATAAATGTGCAATAATAATAATAATAATAATAGCAATGATAGTAATAATAATAATAAGGACGATGATGATAATGATAATAACTATAATAATAATAATAATATTAATGATAATTACATTCTTGGCTTTATGTTTGTGCTTTAGGTTTGACAGAGATGTATCAGTGGCCAGAGTTAAGCGCTTGGTGATCGAGATCGAGTGTGAATTGTGGAGCGCTAGCAGAGGATCGTCTTCATCATACAAGCAGAAGTTCTCAGGTCTTGTCAGAATCTTCAAAAGGCCGTCGAGTCAGGTGTGTGACCTATACCTGTAAAATTCTTATGAGTTTCTATTGTAAACGAGTATGTTGCCTGTACAGTTAGGTACTTTTGCAATTTGGTCTAATTGGTCCCGAGTCGTTCGACTCCTGACCGTCCCTTGTCTGCATACTGCTACAGCTCAGTCCAGAAGCGTTGCCTATGTTGGGCCCACCAGCTGGAATCGCCTTTCTCGAGAGCTGCGGATAGAGCTCCTCAGTTTGTCCCTTCCACAGTTTCGCAAACGCCTGAAGTCTCTATTATTCGACTGTGATTTCACTGGTTTGGGAGCGCCACTGATGAGTGTTTTCTTGAAGTATAAATGTCAGGTTACTATTACGATTACAATTACAATTTGGAGTTTACCCTGAGTACTTTCTTTGAGGTTTGTGTGTGTACTATAATTTCTCTCTTTTACTGTGCATGAAGAGTACAGACGCGGAAGTCAGATCTCTTACATGTTACCAAATGATGATGGTGTTAGAATCATGTTTACCACTACATTTCTAATTTGATAATTTCTTGATTTATTCATTTCTGAATTGTTAATTTCTTAATTTATTAATATCATAATTTCTTAATTTCCTAATATTTTAATTTCCTAATTTCTTAATTGTCTCATCTGTTAGGACCTGTGCCGGCGCTTGCTTTGTGCCGAGATGAAGCCAAGGCAGCTTCTACAGCAGTCGAGAGACCTGCAGAGGAGCGAAGCTGCAATCAGAAGTGACACCAACAACAGCATGGTTTGAAGTTCACCTCCTCATTATTTTTATTATCGATATTATTATCACTATTGTTATTATCTGTCTTCTGGCGCACGTGTTATTTCCTTCTCTGCTGAAGATTTGCCTGTTTCAAATTGCTTATCCACAATAGGCTGCCTCTCTTTCTTGGCAGACCTAGTTTTGGTGTGCCATGCCTTGTGCATTAGACACCAGTGCATTAGACACCAGCACAATAGAAGTTACTAATGAATTATAGTTACTAAGTAATAATAGTGTATCTTCCTTTATTTGATCTTGAGTTTTACAGGATTTACAGAATTTTACAGGAAAAGGTAACATCCTCGTTTACAATCTACTTACAATAGAAACTGCTCATAATTTTTGTCGTCTGTAGGTAAGTCCATTGGATCTTCTGCCTGGCCTCATAGATACCACAGATCGCCATGGCGACCACATCTTCGACGTCAGCTGCCGTATCTGCAGTGGCAGGTCGACACGAACCAACGATTCAGAACGCTTGCAACCACTGACATGGTCTGACACCACTAGCAACAACATGATGTCTACTGACATCGATGAAAAGACTTTAACACCTGAAGTTTCTTCACGTCTGGAGAACGAAAAGGGCGTCGAAGGTGACAGCGGGAGTTCCGAGGCGAATGGGATGGATGTGGTGTTGGAGAGGAAGACATCGGGCGACGAGTTTGTGGGGTCTCGGGAAGTGTCTTGTGAAATTGTTATGTCGGACGGTGTTGTCTGTACAACTGATTCTTCAACAGTCAGTTCCTGCGTTGATTCAAAGCGTTCTGATGAAGGGCATTCATCTGTGGTCACGTGCAATGAGGAATTCACGACATCTCAGCACTTCCCGCCTTCCACGGTGCAATCGACTACGAGCGTGCCATCGCCTGAGATACCCTCGGGGCATCTATCCGCAGACGCCTGCTCGTCTGGCATCTCCCCAGTCATTTTATCTCCAACTGTAACGACCCCCGGTGTATCCACAGGGCAGCTCTCAATCCCGGTACAGAAACTTTCCTGCAAAAGTTCCTCAAGGCATTCGTCCTTGGATATACGGCCTTCCGACATTCCCTCAGGGTATTCATCCGATGTTTCTGCACCCTCTGTCGAACTTTCTGAGTGTCCTCTCCCTCCCTCTTCTGCAGATCTGATTGCGAACATAGACCAGGTGCCGTTTGTTTTGTCTCCTACATCGGCACGGACTTCAGCACCTTGTTCGTCGCTTTCGACGAACACATCGTCCAGTGTGACAGTTTCTATGAGGCATTCATCTGTTGAGATGTCGGTCGAGACAAGGCTCTCATCTGTGCAAATGCAAGCACCAGCTGCAATGAGGCATGCTTCGGCGGAGATGTTATTACCTTCGAGGCATTCGGCAGGAAATGTCCCTCCTGTGTTGGAAGGGTCCACATCAGCCACTATGTCTATGTCACGACCTCAAGGGTAAGTCAGCTTCAGTTTCAGGTTTCAGGTTTCAGTTTCGATTTAGGAATCTGCTCATTTTATTTGTACTCTACACTCCCGGTGTACATTCCACTCTGAAGTATGTGGTCTTTCCATGTATGGTTTTGATCCAGGAATATACCTAAAAGTTTTGAGGATGATACCTGCGAGTTAGCCTTGTTGCTGATGCTAACAATCACATTCTGGCACAGTATCAAATGCTGTAGTCGGGAGCGCCTCTGAGTAGTAGTTGACTTCGAGAGGCGCTATAGAAATATCCGGAATAAAAATAAATAAATTACAATTGCCAGGAATGACCTTACAATGAGAACGAAACAGTTTAAAGTTAGTTTCGTCAAGATAATTTGTTTGCTTTGAACCATTTGGAAGCAGTTTCTAGTTCATAATTGACGTTTTGAAGTGAAATGTCTAGGGACTTATCAGAAGCAAAAATGTTAGTGTCTTGGGCAACAGGATAAGATATTAGGTCAGAAGTGATACATAATTATGTCGTTGATATAAAGAAAACCAAGTGGCTTAAAATCGAAACTGGCAGAACTTGGCATTGAACAGACTGCAGTTGGGATTTGCGTCCGTTAAATAGCACTAAAACTGTTTTCTGATGCATAGATAGTTGGAGAACCACTTGAGGCTAGTCCCTCATATTCTGTAGTGTTCGAAATTAACAAGATTTTGTGGTCCACTGTATCAAACGCTTTCGAGGATTTGATACCGTATACAAATATATATATACATACATAGATATATACATAATACATATATACAGGCATACATACACACATATGTACATATATACATACAGTGATCTTTGTTACAATTGAATGGTTGAGCTTGTTTGACAGGATTTATGATATGTTGATATGCCTTTTTGGTCATTTGTACTTTTGACATTTTAGGTCGAGTCGAGCAAATTCAACTAGTTCCAGTGGCCACGATACTTTGATCGATTTGGTGTGGAAAGGCAGCGTCTCTGCCTCTAGATGGCGCCACTATGCAGCTGTGCGCGTACAGGACGTCCGGTTCGATGAAGATCGTTAGAAGTGTATGTTTCACTGGTTGCCTTCGTGGCGTTTATCATGACCTCTTTGTAGCACTTGTCTGTGGATATGGTCATTGGGCGTGAAGGATAGAAACAGGGATATGAGACAGACACAGAAAGATACACAGAGATACAAAGAGACAGAGGCATAGAAAGAGACAAAGAGACAGAGGCACAAAAAGATACACAGAAATAAACAGAGACAAGAGAGAGATACAGAAAGAGACAGAGACAGACATAGAAAGAGACACACTGACAGAGACAGACAGAGAGAAAGAGATCCAGACAGAGTTGAATTCACAGTTTCACCTAGATCATGGTCCCAGTTGAGTTGTTGGATTGTTTCCAGAACAGGAATCTTATGAAGAAGATCATCACTCCGAGAAGCAACCACGGTTAGCGACTTCACTTTATCTGCCTCAGCAGATGAAGGCTGGTGGCCAATCTCTTCCCCACTGCCTGGTCTTCCACTGATGGTACACAGTCACTGTCCGAGTTTCTAGCCGAGTTTCCAGTGCCGATGTGGGTGAAGCAGAAATCTTACGAAACTCTTTCTGCGCGGGCAGGGATTTGAACCCTCGATGTCTGTGTTGACAGTCCAACATGCTAACCACTAGACTATTGTGCACCCCACTGCTAGATAAATGTGCTTGATGTTGCTGCACTTTCAGTCAGATTTATTAATAATTTTACTGTTTTCAGTGTTTGCCTTCGACTGTTACTGTGATGGGGAGAATTGATCCAAAAACTGTGGAAGATTATCTACAGAAGATCAGACAACAATACACAGCTACACGGGTGAGTAGGATGTTCAGAAAGAGAAGTCCTTTTGACA
>OY744608.1:1318887-1480703 GCA_963556255.1 Allolobophora icterica | reverse complement strand
AACTGTGGAAGATTATCTACAGAAGATCAGACAACAATACACAGCTACACGGGTGAGTAGGATGTTCAGAAAGAGAATGTCCTTTTGACACCTCTGCAGTAATACCTATGTTCTAATGTACTAGTGAAAATGTCTGTAACATTTTTTTTGGTTATTCAATAAATGGCTTCAGTTGGATTCGATAAATCTAAGGATAGATTTGGTAAATCTGACTCCAGATTAGATTACATTTGGTAAATCTGACTCCAGATTAGATTACATTTGGTAAATCTGACTCCAGATTAGATTACATTTGGTAAATCTGACTCCAGATTAGATTACATTTGGTAAATCTGACTCCAGATTAGATTACATTTGGTAAATCTGACTCCAGATTAGATTACATTTGGTAAATCTGACTCCAGATTAGATTACATTTGGTAAATCTGACTCCAGATTAGATTACATTTGGTAAATCTGACTCCAGATTAAATTAGTTTGATGAATCTGACTTACCGTATATACTCGCATATAAGTCGAGTTTTTTTTGACAATTTTGAAAGTCCAAAGTTGGGGGTCGACTTATACGTGGGACAAACCAAGATCGCAAGATTTATCCATCGGAGATTGCAAGGACATGCAATGGAGGTCAACAACATACCCGTCAGATAACAACATACCACGTCCGATACCGCATGATGCAACAATGAGCGATCGCATGGCGCATCCGTGAAGGAAATAATATTAAATTATACTACAAAAGAATAAATTATTTAGCAAAATACTGACAAAATATCTTATAGAATTAAATAATATTCTGTTAAGTTTAAATTATGCCCGCTAATAAACGTCAACACCAGTTCTTATTTGTTGTTCTTTTTGGCTGAGTACGGGTTCCGTTCTATGCTTTTGATTTTATAGCGCATTTCTATTACGACCGTAAATTCGTGTTCTGCAGTACTGAGAAAATGCCAAAATTGACCTGCCTGGGAATTGCACTGTAAACTTTAAAAGAGAAGGTACCATTCAGGTCAAAACTATTGGCCATAATTAAAGCATTTCACTGTGATCATTAGCTATCATGCAGATGGGACGCAACTGACGCCAATGTTTATTTATAGGCAATAGTGAATGACGGCCCAAAATGAGGTTTATGAGAGACTTTATTGTTCAAAGTTTGAATAAAGGATTGATTTGCCAAGAGATATGGTACAGCAATTATTTTTAAGATGCGGCATTGTACAATTATATTATTACCGCCATGGACGGTTTGCAAAAACGACGTCATTTAAGCAGGGACTCGGAGATCGATGACGATGACGGCGAAACTGATATTTACGGGATGACATGAAATTTACAGGAGACGTTTTAAAGTTCGAAACCGCAATTTAGATTGTTAAGGCAGGTTAATTTAGGCAGTTTAGGTTGTTAAAACTTGGGATAGCGCTATAATATTTTGCCTTATCCATTTTCAGGTTTCTTGTCTTGATTAACGTAACTTCCACAAAACGGAAACTATAAGTCCGCAATAATCTGAAAAACGTCAGGAAGAGGCGAAAATTAACTTTTAAAAATAGCTGACTCGTAATTTAAACGGTATTTTGATAAGAAAATGTGTAATTATTGGTAGATAATTTGTTGGGTAACATTCTATTTTGGTCGACGCACGTCTTCGCTGTGCACGTGTTTCATCCTAGGGTTTAACTCGTGGGTTTAGTTGATGTTGGAAAGGGCTATATAATGTCCAGATTTACCAGGTAAACGTAAAAATACGAATCGACTTATACGCGGGTCTTAGACTTTTCCCCTATCAATTTTTTAGGGGTCGACTTATACGCGACGTCGACTTGTACGCGAGTATATACGGTAATTGGTTTAGATGCGATAAATCTGATCCAGATTTAATCTGATCTGGAGTCAGATTTTATAAATTTTAAAACTGTTGTCCTTTATCTTTCGTTTCCTAGGAGATCGCTGTCATCTGTTTCCATTGCCATGACGACGCTGAAAAGCCGAAGTACAATCAACTGTTCACCTACCTGCAGGAGAGGCGCCGCTGTGGCGTCATAGGAAGCATTGGTTCGACAATCAAAGACATGTACCTTTGGCCGCTTCCGGCCAGAGCGCCTATCCCTGCCGTACTTCTGCCTTTTAACGGTCCAGGTATTCATTTTCTTTTGAATAAGTACTGTCATAGGTAATGTTCTGTATGTGTTTTCCATAGCGACCGTACGGCCTTGACGCTTCTCATTTTTCAATGAATTTATCAATTGGGATCTTCCCCACCGCTGCCCGTTTGAATGGGTGCCATGCCATTTAAGATCCCCATTTATGGACAGCGTTAGAGCGACCGTATTGTATTGTATTGTATTTACGAATTTATAAAGGGACCGTATGGTTTTGGTAGACCTGGCTCATTTTCAATGAATTGACTGGGTGAGATCATTCACCACTGCTATCTGTTTGATTATTACCTCTACCTTTGTTTTACCTCTACCTTTGTTAACTCTACCTTTGTTACCTTTGCCTTTGTTGACTTTACCTTTCTTACCTCTACCTTTGTTTTCCTCCACCTTTGTTACCTGCTCTTTTATTTTACCTCTGTCTTGTTACCTTTACCGTTGTTTTGCCTCTACATTTTTTACTTTTAACTTTGTTACCCTTATTTTTACCATTCCCTTTGTTACTTCTACCATTGTTACCTTTATCTTCGTTATCATTACCTTTACCTGCAGAAATTTGTTGTTGTCGTCTAGGGTTGGATGTGAACCGGTTCGATGTGTTGCTTGGTATCGTAATCCAGCAGGGGAGATCAAGAGGTTGCATGCCAAAGCAGCCGACTTCAACCGCCCCCATGCACAGCAATGTAGTTGCTGCAAGGAGCAATGCAAGGGTCTCCGTCGAACCTGCTCCAGCTGCTCAGGTCTTCATTTTGCCCTTCTTCTTGCTCTTAGGGTCCGGGATAGTGTAGTAGTTAGCGGTGATACAACTCATCCAATCCTTTTATAACTCGTGCTGCAACCATTTAGTGTATTCAGGTTGTGTTCTGACAGCTTGTATTAGTAATAAACGAAAATTGATGGATTGATTGATTGTGCTGAACTGTCAATCGAGAGGTCGGTGGTTCAAATCCCCGCAGTAAACAGATTTCTGCCTCACCTGTGTCCCCTAGCCAACCCAGCTATAATGAGTACACTGACCATACACTGTCGGTGGGAAGATGAGATGGCGATTGAGAAGACTGGCCAACTGCCCTCATATGCTGAGGCTAAGAAAACGAAGTCGGTAACACTTGATGCCATGGCTGCCTCAGGCTATCGTAAGGAACTGTTTCTTTTCTGCTTTAGTTTACATACAACAGAGACTCATTTAATTGCATGTCATTATAACGTGAATTCTGACATAGCGCTGTCCAGGTCATGCGTCCCAAAGTGAGTTCTACTGTACTCTGTAATCTGATGATTCTATGGCACTTAATCATAATGTAGAAGTCATTGGGTTAGGTTGGATTAGATTTGGGTGGATTTGATTACATTGGATTACTTTGAGATGTACTTAATGACACTGATGTATGTTGAGCTCCTTGATGTTTACACATCTCAATTTAAATGCATTTTCTTGGTTTTTCCGATCAGGACAATTACACCCCAACATCGTCCGAGATAAAGAACAACGACGGGACTTCTCCTGCCAATGACGAATCGTCGGACGAGGTCAGCGATGACGACCTCAAGGCTATTGCTCAGGCCGACCCAATTGTCTCAAAATATTCCAAGGCCAGACCGCAGGATCTCCTTGTCCAAGGTATTCATCAGTAGATGTTGTGGCTTGGGTTTCTATGCCAGTTTTACTGTTTGAAGAGGAAGGGGGTCTGCGTTAGTCTAGTGGTTAGGGTGGTGGACTGTCAGACGAGAGGTTAGGGGTTCAATCCCTGCCTGGCAGAAATTTGTTTTGAGGTTTCTGCTCCACCGGTGCTCCCTATCCGAATCGGCTATAATGAGTACACTGACAGTATACACGGTTGGTGGGAAGATGAGATGGCGAGGGAGAGGATTGGCCACCCGCTCTCATATGCCGAGGCTAGGAAAATGAAATCACTAAAATTTTATGCCTCTCTTCTCTTATTCTATTGTTGTTGGGGATGTAATAATGGCTTGAAATTCAGTCATTCATTTGTTCATTCATTCATTCATTCAGAACTTATGCACATCACCTTTCGAAGATAAGTACCCAGAGGTCCCCCCCCTCCAGCCCTGCCCCTGTGAAAGAGAAGAAGTGCTTGTTGACAGTGCATATGTGACATCATCCGTTGTGTTTGTGATTGCAGCCAGGGATGAAGGTGACAAACCGTACGATCCATTTGACGAAGATTACGAGATCGGCTCAGCAGCTCAGGTAAGAATGAAGAAGTCGTTCTCTTTGTGTTCTATCTCTCCGCAAATTGCAGGAACAGATGTGAATCACCGCTAGAGGAGCTATATAAGTGGCTTCATATTCGACACTCTCGGGGAAAGAGGTCTTTGAACGCAGTGTCAATACTGTAATGCTGTAACACACTTTACTACCGAAACGTACTGTAATTATGTAACATGCTGTAACACTGCAATTCTGTAACATGATGTAACATTGTAATAGTGTAATACACCATAGCACTAATACTGTAACACGCTGTGAAGCTGTAACATCCTGTCATACTGTTACACGAGTCGCTGGAACGTCTCAACACGACGCAATAGGGCCATTACCTCCAGACACACTAGTAACAATTGTCTTTAAGACATGCATCTTGTAAAAAGTTATATTTGATGACAGAGGAAATGGTTGAACACTGTATTGTTTTTCTGGTCGAATAGAATCCATTGACGCATGACGCCGAGCCAGTGTTGAATGGCCATCAAAAACTGACAGAATTGATTGACCGTGGGGAAGACATCTCTCCAAAGCCCCATGTGCAACGCAAAACCTCGGAAATCCACCAACTTGTCGATCAGCGATCATGCGATAGTTTGGCAAAAGATACGGCGCAAGGAGCGGAGGAATCTCGGCTCAGAAGTGACGCTGATTCGGAAACGTCGAAGCACAAAGCGGATACTGTAGTTTGCAAACAGCATCAGCGTTCAGATAATGGCAGCGAATCGTCCGTCGATGTTAAAAATACTGGAAGTTTGGACGTTCGGGTGCACGAGTGTGAGAAGGCGGAGGCAAATCAGGATGTTGTGTTGATTGGTGAATCCAGCAAGGAAACAAAGTCTCCCGGATTGTCGACAGATGTGAGTTCTACATCGTCTAAAGAATCGCAGAGAAAGTCTGCAAAAGCATCGACAGTTGTGAGTTCTGAAACTGATGAGGCAAAACCTTCAACCGTTGCGAGTTGTACAAATAAAAAGTCCAAAACAAAGAGAGGCGGTGTAATCACAGATGCTATTGAAATAGAGGTCGGCCAAGAGACCACCCTACAGTCTACAGAAGTAAGCCATCCGGATGCGTCAAGCCCTGAAACTTTGACAAGCATTGCAACGATCCTTACTCAGCTGTCCGAGAAGAACGCGCTGAATCAGGACATTCTACGATCGCTGTTGGATCAACTGCTGTCTGTATATGGCGCACAAAATGATCGTGATCAGCGAGCGATTCTGGTTAAATTAGTCGAGACAATCGAGAAGCAACACAGCGTGACCGAGAAGCAGGAGAGCATGACGGAGAGTCAACAGAGCGTGACGGAGAGGCAGCAGAGCATGACTGAGCAGCAACAGACTGTTGCCAAGAACGAAAAGGGAGTGGCAGAGACACAGCAGAGCTTGATGGAGGGGCAGCAGAGCGTGACCAAGAAGCAACAGAGCGTGACCGTCGATCAGCAGAGCATGACTGAGAGACAGCAGAATGTGGCCAAGATGCAGACTGGAAAGAGCGTGGCTGCTGAGGCAGTGCCGGATGGAGGAGCACAGACGAAGGCACACGTTGAGAAGCACAAGTCAGAGGTTTTGGAGACTTGCCATCAACCCACTGGCATCGAAAGTCAGGTCGAGGATGATGAGTCAAAGCGAATGGGCGACCAGTTTAATATTCGGTTCTTGAGGGAGCCTGGTCTGGATTCAAGAAGAGAAGTTGCACAAAGTAGGTTATATGATGAACGATCTGACACATATCAGGTGACGCCGGAAGAATGGCACGTGGATTTTGGTAAACCTCTAGTAAAACCGGGAGAACGGGGACCCTGGAATTTCCAGAAGCATTTCCCAGCAGAACATGGTCGTACAGAGGACAGCGCAGAGTCTAGTCCTGCTAAGGATGTTATCCAAGTTCCTGCACTTGGCGGTAAAGGTGTTGAAAGCCGGAAAGATGATTTGCTTGGAAAAGCAGCCTTAGGTCTTGTAGGACCCAAAGCCAACCAGGGTCAGAATGTCAGTCCACGCTTTGGACTCGTTTGTCCTGAGTTTAATCAGGGACAAAACGGTATGACGATTGCCAGGTCTGAAGCCAACGTTGGACGAGAAGAAGTTGTTACAAAGTCGATGCTGATGGAAGAGAGTTGTGTTTCGAGCTGGTCAAGACATGTGCAGAAATCTGGGAGCATGTCTGCCGGTGAAGAAACCTATGACAAGAAGGACTCTGTTGCAGAGAACGACAGCATCTTTCGAAAAGGAGACAAATCTTCGGCCGAATCTGATTATCCGGCTATATACCAAACTGACATTCAGTCTCGTCTCGTGAAAGACAAACCAACACAGCAAGCAAGGTATGACGGCTACAACACAGGGTGGTTTTCACCTCCGCACGAAAGGGAGCCAGTTCACGGTGTCTGGAATTCGGAGAAAAGGCCACAGGGCTTGGATCCCGAGAGCCGAGTTCTGGTGGAGGGCAGCCCGTTACACTCGACCGCGCTGCCTCGACAGACCGGTGAACTACGATCATGTCTGAAGAAGAGAAAACCAGAGACGAGGATCGAAGAGCCAGGGATCAATATGGAGAAGATCCTGCCCGTTCTGTCAGACAGTTCGTTTGAGGCGCTCAAGTCAATTGTCATGTCGGCCAAGTCGGCAGGAATTGTGCCGCCGAGGGATCCTCTGATGGAACGGCGGTCACAGGAACACACCGAGGACCAACATCGTCCGATGACAGCTGAAAATTCGTTGGATGTTTTGACAAATGCTTCATTTTGGTCTTCTCCTTCCTTCAGTCAGCCTCTTGCCTCACCGCCATTCCTCGGTCGTCACTCTCCTGAACGACCTTTGTTATCACCAACGTTTTCCAACGCGGGCCGCCTTCCTGCTCCACCAAAACCTCCTCCGTCCCTGCTTCAGGGTACCCGGATTCGAGCCTCCGTTCCTGAAGCTTTCGGCGATTCTCAGTTGCCCAAAACTTGGATGCGGACATGTCCGCCCCATCCGGGTTTCCAATCTCCCACAATCTATGAACAGGTCAATCCTTGCCGTAAAATTAGCCCCAGTGGTGGGATTGCACGCTTGACATTTTCTCCGCCATGGGGATGCGGGGATCCCGCATATCCTGCTGGTCAGTCCAGATGGTTGGGTTCTGTCCTGCAAGAACGGGGTTGTTTGCCTGGAAGATCATCTCCTGAGACAGCCATGGAAGATTGGAGTTACCCTTACGAAAACCCCAGAGTGAGAAGTCTAGCAATAGAAGCGCAGCAGTTTTTGCAGTCCAACAACTATGATACGGCGAATGTCTTGCGAGCGCAGAACAGAAATAGCCTTGAACAATGCATGGCCGATGAAAGAGCGAAAGGTATGGCTATCGCTCGTGATGACGTTTCAGGTAAGGAGATGATTGAGAGAAACTTTGGCCATTGTCACAATAAACGGTCGCGCTTTCCAGATATTGAGACAGCGCCACTACGACCTTCGTTCCTGAGCGATCAAGACTATCGCAAGCCGTTTTGCGACAGTGGCACAAAAAGTCTTTTCGATTCGACTTATAATGACAGAGAGTTTCCTGAAAACTCGTACGAGTTTTTCGGCAGCATTCCCAAGGACGGCAGCAACTTTGAGAGTCTGGGGGAACTTCTGCCTGGATTGGGTGCCCTCGAAACGACTGACTTTTCAGAAAGAACGGTTGATCTTTTTGGCGATCCGTCATCACAGACCGATGGAGATGAGAGAATTGCTGGGTTTGATTATGATCAAAGCCATGAAAGTAGTAGGAAGGCTGAGACGACTGTCAAAACAGAAATAGATCAAATGCTGGCTCCAGGTTCTGCCAAAACTGATACACCGGCTAAGACTGAGCCAGCAAACAAAAGTGAAATAGCCACAACGTTTGGAAGTGACTTGAAAGCTGACCATTCAGAATTGAACATCGGAGATGATGTCAGTGTAAAAACCGAACCTGTTGCATACACTTCAACGGAAATGACATCCCGGACGGAATCTTCTGCAGAAAGTGAAATAACCACGAAAACATCTCCGTCACGTTTTGACTTCAAAACAGCATCTGTTTCGAACAAGGATGCGGACCGTGAAACTGACCATGATCAGGCACTGTCCGAAACTTCCGGTAAGACAGATGGAATCGACAAAGACACTGCTTCAGAACTTCAGATCCGCAACGCAGATAAAGAAGACGAGTTGTCTGAAGCGTTGGCCAGTTTTAGTGCGTTGATTGAACACTGTACAAAAACTGAGTTTGATACGAGCGATACAACGCCTGATGAGGCTCAACTGATTAATGATGTCAGCAAATTAGTGAAGAGATGTTTGGATTCTGATTTACTTAGTTATTCGGAGATTTGTGGCAGGTTAGGCCTCTCCTCGCTAGTGTTCGACGAAAAAGGTTCGCTTGTGGACGATGAACCACTTCCACATGTCGAAAAGTCTTGCAGTGAGAGTCTGGGCGTGAATGGAGAGTTGAGGTCTCATCTCTCGTCGAAACGACGCGACTCTCAAAAGATTCAACAAGATGTGAGCATGGAAAATATGAATAGAAGCAAAAGCGAACGAAATACCAGTAATTCAGCTGGTCTTCAGAGAGACGGACTTCACTCGACCCAGGATCTTAAACCCAACGAACTTGACAGTGATTCTGATACAGCAACGCATATCAATGAGTCAGGTGACTGTATTATTGGACACATCGATAAATCTAGCGGCGATTCTAAAATGCAGTGGGATGTTACTTGTTCGGGAGACCCGCTCCAGACCGTGGTAGATGGACAATGCAATGCAATGACCGAGTCTCTAACCGACAGAGTCATGGATGGTTCTCGAGTCCGTTTAAAAGCATGTAAGGAGCCTCGTGTGTCTGTGAAACATCACAGTCGAGCATCTGACGAGAAGAGTCGACTGAGAACAGACAGTTGTGATTCTGGTGACAGTCTAACGAATCAAAGATGTCGTGATTCACGCAGCAGCAGTAATAGACAGACGAGAGACAGCTACAGTTCCTGCGACAGCCCTGAAAAGCGGAGACACCGTCACGATTCACGTGACAGCTCTGAGAAACGGAGGTGTTACCAAAGTTCTGATAGCAAGCAGAGCCATCGCCATGATTCATCAGAGAGCAGTAACTATCCAGGACATCGTGATAGCACAGCGAAACGAAAACGTGGTCATGATTCAAGCGGTCGTGCCAGTAAACATAGCAGACACAGTCATGACACTGAAGAGGATTGTGAAGAACTGCTTTTCATCTCCGATGAACCGGAAAAGCGGGACAGAACACGTGATCAAGGAACAAAAATTAAAAGTCGAGGCGGTTCATATCAAAGCTCAGATAGCGACAACCAGAGGTTTAGAAAGAACGCAGCAACGTCTCTCGTCAGTGTAGATGATGACAAGCATTTCATAGGCAGGCGATCAGCTACAGATACACGACCAGGGATGAGAAACGATCGTTCTCACAGAGGTAGGAGAAGAGACGGGATCCGTCACGACAGGACGAGATCTCCTAGCGAAAGTTCCGACCGAACGGCTACCAGCGGGGAAAGACGCCGAGACTGTTTGGAGAGATCGAGCGGAAACAGATCTGCGCACGACGACGAACGAACATTCCGTAAGTTCTGGAAGGAGGAAGAACATCTTAATGATGAAGTAGGGAAACGCAGTCAAAGGCGTCAGAACGATGATCGAGAGGAACGGATCAGACGGACATACCGAACTCACGATCCAAGATCCGAGAAGAGGCACAAAGAAGACGCCTTTGGATCAAAACAAGATGATGCAAAGATGGTGGGACTTGCCGCTTTTGCCGGGTTCATTTCGCGCCGAATTCCACTTGAGGTCGAGACTGAGATGCCATGGAGCAAAGATCACGCACGTTTTGTTGATACACTGCATAGTGCAATAAAGAACAAGAATCTCATCACTGACATGGGCTCGGATAAATCAAGGGCCATCGGCGAGTCGATGGGTGTCGATTGGAAAATTCGACCGAGCACTTCTCAGGACTGTGGATCTGGGAAAAGAAGACTTCACTATGAACAGTCAGACTATGTGGGTAACCTAGTCGCTGATGCCATTGCAAAATCTTTACCTGTTAGTTCTACTTCTGTCAGAGAGCGGCAGAAGAGCCTTTGCAGCAGAGATGGGAAGTCATCAGAGCTTAAACAAAGCGTCTGTACTGAACGGATGCATGCGAACGGTGGTGATGGTACAAGCAACGATCAAGAAACTGCTGACCGCAGTACTGGACATCAGCAGGAACCAGGCGGTCAGTTGCTGCCAAATGGTCAACAGACTCAGATGGTACCAACTCCGCGCAATGCTTCAAACGGTCAACCAGCTGCAAATCTTGATCGGCAGCAGAAAAACAATGGCTCCCCTCTTCTCTCAGGACTTCGGAAAACCCGTCCCTCTCCAAAGAAACAGCCAGTTAAAGTCGCCACAGACGAAGAACTTGAGGAAGGAGAGATCGTCGACGCACCAGACGAGTGGCCGAGCGCCACCAGGGATCTCCTGGCGCTACTCAATGCCCCGAAATCGTGGGTCAGCCCAGTGCCTGCGATTACGCGCTTCGCCAGGCATCAACCAGGGCCGAGCAAAACGTAGCGGAAAGCAAGCGGAGAATGTGAAAGTCGTTCCAGTGAATCACAACAGTTCCCAGATCTTTCTGCGCACCGTACTGCAACCCGCAATACTTTATGGTGCCGCGAAACGAACTCGTGGAGGCCCGTAACAAAATCGACTGAAGGGCTTTTGGGATTGGATTTTGAACGAATTCTTGCAAAGAGTTTCTTCAGGGCATTTAATTGTAGATAAGGAAAAAACGACCGTCATTGTCAGCAAGATCACTTTCAAAGTGCGCTTAGCATCTCGACTGTTTGAACAAGTGCACTTAACGCTGACTAATAGTGTAAGGATAAGTAAGTTCTTTAGCACTTGTTTTCCCAATGATTTATACGATGCCAAGGCGCAGGGTTCTGTGCAAGGTGGTTCTTGCACACTTTTAATTGTGACGTTGATTTGCCAGGATTAAAACTTGCATCTCTGCTAACTCGGTTTGAAAACTTTCCTCGTTTAGCAGAGTCATTTACTCTGATTTTTCTTATGTTGCCTGGTGACGGTTAAGTACACTTAATCACAGCTCGGCAGCGGTTATGCTAGAGGTTATATTTGGATGGTAGTCTGCTCATCTTCATGTATTTTGATCGTTCTGACAGTTCTGACAGTTCCAGGCCATCCATAAGCAGTTGTAGCAGTTGTAGTGTAAGAACGTTTTTGATAACATCTCTATAGCCCCTTGTATGTGCTGTACGGGTGGCTGTGAGTCAAGGGGAAAGGCATTTCAAAAGAGTTCATTGGAAGTTGATATTGCCTGCTGTGGGATTGTTGGATTGTTTTTTTGTGTTGGTTACTGTTTCTGCCAGTAAAGCTGTTGAAAATAATGTGGCAAAACTGAGAGATTGTCTGTTCAACAGAGTCTGGTATACTGGGTTTTTAGTGTGAAGCCAGACACTGTGCCTGGTGTCTGTAGAGGACAGCATTAGCGTTAATGGCTTTTGGAGTTTGGAATTACTTCTTAGAGTTTGGAATGACTTCTTTGTTGCTTCCCGGTGAATGAATAACGAACGAGTGTATGAATGAAGGAATGAACGAGCAAAGGAATGAAGGAATGAACAAAAGAACTAATGAAGAAATGAAGGAACGAATGAAGAAAAGAACTAACAAAGGAATGAATGAAGGAATAAATGGGCGAAAGAAGGAACGATGAACAAACGAACAAATATATGAACGAATGATGAATCTTTTCCTGTTTTCATTCAAGCGTGTATGTGGTTACAGTATGGTTACAGTTGCCCAGAAAACTTAATTATCAGTTTTATGCATGTGTATATTATGCAGAACTTGTTATACGATGGATCTCATTATAGTGTGATTAGATACACTAGAGCCTTGTTAAAATGCGTTTCATTATAACACAAATTCTGATATAACGCGGTCGGAGAATTGGATCCTAAATACAGATGTAGAGAATGACTTCATTATAATCAACCGTCGTTATAAGGCGGTTCATGATATTGCTGGCCCTTCAAAGAATCACCTTTAATTCTAATTATTAAAAGGTGATGACATTTGGTGATCATTTGGCCGTGTCATTGAGTGCATGCGAGATGTTTTGCATTGGCTTCCTATCCCGCAGCGTATTGCCTTAAATTCGGGTCTTTGCCCTAGTGTTGCACTGCCTTTTGGGAGAGGCCTCTGTGTACTTGCGAGAGTATTGCCGCTCCACCCCGAACATCCAGCGCCGTGGTTCTCTGCGCTCTTTTAAGCAGGCTGGTTCCCCGCTCGCGGACCGCATATGAGTAGCGCCGTGCTTTTTCCATCGCTGGCCCTGCAAACTGGAATGGGCTTCCTGTGGCGCTTCGGTTCGTCCCAGGACCCATACCGTCACATTTTACTCAAATCTGAAGACTGCTTTTCAGCCTTGGTTGGGTCGGAAGTGCTTCTGAATAGATAAGCTCGAAAGAGGCGCTATATAAATTCTCTATGTGAATGAATGAATTTAATTCGAAAGTGATGCGAATAAGTGTTGCAATTGTGTACGACTGCATTGATGAGCAGATCTTTGGGACACGGTATAGACTGTATAGCCGATTGGTTAGAGTGCTTGCCTTGTAACAGGGAGAGTACGGGTTCGAGCCTTCTCCTCTGAGACGGTTACTGTGCAAGGACCTGGAGCAAGTCTTTCATAGTTGCTCATTGCCATCGATTGATCCTTGGTAGTTGGATAGTGGCGCTTAATAAATGCGTGATGACGATGAAAATTTAAGCTAGAGTCGCGTCTGTTTCAGACTTTCTACCGGCCAATGCCGCCAATCAGAAAACCTGACTTCTGATTTCGCTTTCCAATTGGATTTGAACTGGACTTCTGCTGGACTGTAAAACGAGACGTCGAGGCAGAATGATTTCTCGATTTCGACCGTGGCATCAGGGACGTCATTTGGGGGGGGCAAGGGGGGCATTTGCCCCCCCTGATTTATCCTAACGGCCTCGAACGCGTTCTGCGTTCCGCCGCGCGCTTGGTCGGGCGCATTCCTAAATTTGGCCATGTCCCATGAGTACCTGCGAGATGTCCTCCACTGGTTACCACTCTCGCAACGCATTGTCTACCGGGTTGCCTCCATTAATAATAATAATTAATAATAATAATAATAATAATATTTTCTTTAATTAAGCGCCTGCAAACGCACTGCGCTGTACAGTGAACATACATATGGTAGAAACGGCAGCCACGCAGGGCGCCTTACATACATGTATTAAGTAGAAGCACATGATAACAGTTTTACAGGAGTCGAATATAACTGTTTATGCGGCAGCCAACAAACGGCGCCAAATCACGGCCTACTATTCATTTAACCACCGCCGCCGCCTAGCGAGTGGAAGGCAGAATTAACCTTAAATTAACGGCTGTCTACGGGGTTCGATCTTGGTACCTTCAGCTCTTCACGCCAGTGTGTTATCCATTACTCTACTGGCAATGTCAGCTTGGCCGTGCTCCTTCCTATCTGCGCGAGCTCTGTTCTCGTGCTTCTGTTACCTCTGGTCACCGTTGTCTTCGCTCTGGCACCCGTGGTGACCACTCTGTTCCTTTCGCACGCACCGCTACTATAGAGCAGCGCGCTTTCTCCGTCGTTGGACCCACTATTTGGAATGGGCTTCCTTCTGAGCTGCCAGTCTCTTCCTCGAGACACACCACCCTTTCTTCTCTGCTAGGCCCTACTCTCTTTCGCCGGGATTGGGCTGGGAGCGCTTCTGACTAGTTGTCTAGAAGGGGCGCTATATAAATGCCTTATTGATTGATTGATTGATTGATTGATTGATTGATTGATTGATTGATTGATTGATTGATTGATTGATTGATTGATTGATTGATTGATTGATTGATTGATTGATTGATTGATTGATTGACATATTTTCTACGTTCGACCCGACGCTTATATATTCCGCCACTGTTTGTAGCTTACTCTGGTAGAAAGCCTGTAGAAAGGAGGAGTTGGACGCTAATCATCTTTGTTATGACACAGTGTCGTTAAATGCTTCTATTATTTAGATTTATTTCGCCATACGAACGGTGAACACTATGAACAAACATCTCTGCTGTTGATGTCAAGGGCCTTTGAAGACATTAGACTAAAAGAAAGCACTAGGTTTTGCATAGTAGGCTAAACGTATGACATAGAAGGTCGATAGATAATGCAGATCTTTGGTTTAGATGTGGGCAGTTGGCAGTTTTATAGTGACAGATGATTATTCAAAGGTTTGATTCGTGTGGGTGAGCGAAGCAAGGATAGTCCTTGGTTCACGGATTAGGAAGACAATTCCGCCTTCAAGATTAGCGCTTGAACTTTTGAATGAAGTTTTAGGCGTCAATCCGGTATAATGAGCCAAATCTGCAGTACTCTGTCTGTTTACTTCTATTTTCACAGTATCATTTACACATGACAAGTGGCAATTTTCGCCATAGGACTGTTAATAGCTTGCATTAACCTGTAGGCCTAATTATTTATACTGTGCTGATATCTTCGTTATTGTAACGTTAAAGTGTATTCGCTAGATGACAGGACATAATTTCAAAACTCCAGCCAACGTTGCACCGTATGGAAACACTTAAATCGCTCGCCATTTTGTGCTGATGAAGTATAAACCAGATTATAGGAAATTCGACTTTAATGCCAAATCTGGTTAGATTCTCCAAATCTTGTGCGTGTAATTTAGTGGACAAACACATTTAATTAGCGACACATGCCATTGGGTCAACGAAAGAGACTTGCTAATATTATGGTTTGATTTCAATGTTTTATTCTTCCGTAGACTATAGCTGGAAAGACATTCCGACCAACAATAGACCACTAGGTGTCGTTGGACGCAGTTCCTTGTCACGCATGGTTTTTTTATATAACTCGTCGGCCAACATGTGTAAATAAGTAATCTAAAGTCAGGCAATTAAGTAATGTAATGCTTTACCATCTACAATACAATACATATGTATTGTTTGATATTTGATTTTTTTACTGAGTTGACAGGAAATGAATGAATTAAATAATATATGTTTAATATAAATGATGTAGGAAATTTTTTGTTTAATGATGTGAGGGTTGTATGTTTACATAAATGCAAATTGCAAAATGCTTGTTTTTGAATTACAAGAATTTTAATTTCAGTTTTTTGCATATATTTTATATATCTTAGTATAATATTAAATTATTAGTATATTCAGAAAGGAAATAATTCGCAATTATGACTGCAATATTTCAACATATCAGTAAAATGAAACATGCAAGTAATCTGCCAGTAGAAGTGTATGAAACTTAGAGAACAAGAGTGATGGCCTAATCCATATTTAACAGTGTTTCAAGTGGATCTGCAGTGTTTTTCTGCTACATATTAGATGGCATTGGACTGCTGCATAACTCTTTCAGCCTCCAAACGATGCCCATCGCTTGTTACCATTAGTTGTTTCTTGTGATTGGTTACGTGTATCACATGACTGGTGTTGGATTCACCTGATGAATTGTAAAATATGTATGGTGTCTCAGGATGCAATTTTCCAAAAGATCTAGAATCAGCTGGATGGGATCTTCATTTACTCAATGTGATGGTAGATTTAAGTCGTTTTATATCAAATCAACCTGTTCTTGGCAATGCTAGTTACGTCCCTGCTCTTCATCCTGCTGGAATGTTATTGTTGCGTTTGTGACTCAGTCATATAATCTTTTGACCTTGGTACTATGTTTTGACCATGGTTGTATCTTTTACCTTGGAACTATCTTTTGACCTGTGTAAAGAGCATACTGGCCACCATTCAAGACTTTGCATCCTCAAAGGCATTGGGCAACAGCTGTGCAGAAACAATTACAGGATAAACTGTTAATAAAATTTAAATTTAAGTATCATATGCTTAAAAATGATACTTTAGCGAATGACTGCCATGTTATACACCTAGTGGTGTAACATACTTTGTGAGAAAAGAAAGAAAAGATCTTAACCCCTAGGGACACCATGCATTAGAAAAGCCTTGGAAGAAAATGCCCTTTAAGTATCCTGACTAAGAGAACAGACATTGATTCAATGGAAACCAGTTAAGTGTCAGGATCAGAAACCCCAAAGCAATATCCTGCCATCAGAAGGACAAAAGTGGATGAACTCACCATCAAAAACAGCAGGTAAGTCAAGAGGAACAATTACTGGACATCACCTTATTCTTACCGGGTATCCATAGTGCTGAGAATGTCATCGTGAAGAGCAAGAAGAGCAGATTCTGCTGAATGAAACTTACATGGTATCCAGACTTAAATGGGGATTAGTGAATTAGAAGACGAGTTTGCATGTGCTTCATAACTATGTATTTAATAATTATAGATAGGAAGTTAATAGTTGAGATGGATCTGTAATTAGACAGAATATGCATTAAAACATTTCAATTCCAGATAACATGCTGATTATTCTGAGAAAAGGAGTAAGAAGACATTGTTAGTCAGCTGAAACTTTATTCAAGTCTTTTTGAAAAAGAAAATGTCATACCTTATGACGTCCATCGTACATATTCAATAAATGTAGTTTTAGAACTTAAACTATGTTACAGAAAGTTAATGTCATTCAGTTAAGGATACACTGTTTGTAGTAGCTATTTACCATACTGCCCTGACATAGAAAATTCCAGAAAAGTGCATTGCAGCATACCTGATACCTTTCCTATTCTTTGTCATCGTGGTTCTGCACTTAGGCAAATCCAGGAATTAAACAATGCCATTCTTCTCTCATTTATATCATCGTCTGTTTCCTTTATCCATCATCCAGTCCAACATCATATTTCTTGGTCTTTCTGGTGGTTTCTTCCCTTCAACTCTTCTTTCAAGCACTGTCCTCAGGAGTGAAATTCCCAAGTAGTGTGTGGCCAATCCAGTTCATTTGTCTTTTCTTTATTGTGTCAACCTTTGACCTCTCCTCATGCACCAGTTGCAACATTTCATTGTTTTACATGTGGTCCTCCTGTGCAAGCAAACTGTATAGTGGATGACCGAATCCTTGCTGGGATTTGCAAGTACCCAGTGGCAAAGAACCAGGAGAACGGACGATGGAGCTATTGACATACGCTATTGCATTAAACGACAGCATAAACTGAACTTTTAAGACTGTTGTCCGTTTTATCTCTGAAGTGCTTTGTGCATATTTCAGTTGTCAGGTTTAAATCATATCTTCTATCAAAGAATATGATATCCTGTTAACAAATTTACCAAGTTTTAGCTGTGCTACTTTTGGAAACTACTATGAAGATATGAGATGATGTGATTTAGAATTGGCATTATTTTAGTTAACTTTTCATGGAATCGTTTACTTCTCAGTTCAGTGAGTTTTGAGACAGAGCTGTAATATTTGAGCAAGACTAAACCTTAAAAAATTAAACTTTTCTTGGAACTATGCTTTGCCAGTCTAACTAGTCATGCAACTACGAGTTGAGTACAGTCATTAGACTTTAATGAGCTGCAATGATTATTTTCTATACTTTGAAACATATTAATATTAAGGTTTTACTGTTGTTTGTAGCAAGTGTATCAAAAAGACGAGCAACATTCTGTTTGAGCTTCAATATGAATTGTAGGACAAGGTCTGCCTCTCATTGAGCGTCACTAAAAACATTACAGTGGACTTCTTTGAATACAAATTTCGCTATTGCCAACTATTTCATCTTCAATGAAATCGAACTGAAGAATAACCATAAGGTGTGCCATTACACTTAGGTTGGACAGCTTTAGTATTTCTACATTAAGTTTTTTCCATGTGACAATCTTACTTTACTCGGAAAAAGGACTACTATTGACGGGTGAAACATGAACCCTTCTTCTAAGCATCTGAAATGTTCACAAACTTAAAGAAAATCTTCAATAATCTGGAAAACTGGACACTGATGGTTTTAAAGGCTATTACAACAATTGCAGGAACGTTTTACCCAGGCAATTACTAAACTCAAGCTTATCAAACCCAAACAATTCTCAACTTTGTCCAGAATCTGCTCCTGAAAGAACACATAATGGAAGAAAACAGTAAAATTATCAATTAAGTGAGTTGCCTGATGTCGAATATTAGAACCCATATGGAAGAAAAACAATACAGGTGCTAGATATGTTGGAAGTCATTTGATCAGGGTGGTAATCTGAAAAGGCACATGAGAATCCATACAGTTGCCATCTATGTCAGCAATCATTTAATGAAGGTGGTTCTCTGAAAACGCACATGAGAACCCATACTGGTGAAAAACCATACAGGTGCCATCTATGTCAGAAATCATTTAATGAAGGTGGTACTCTGAAAACGCACATGAGAACCCATACTGGTGAAAAACCATACAGGTGCCATCTATGTCAGAAATCATTTAATGAAGGTGGTAATCTGAAAAGGCACACGAGAACCCATACTGGTGAAAAACCATACAGCTGCCATTTATGTCAGAAATCATTTAATGAAGGTGGTAATCTGAAAAAAAAAGAGAACCCATACTGGTGAAAAACCATACAGGTGCCATCTATGTCAGAAATCATTTAATCAAGAAAGTCCTCTGAAAATGCACATGAAAACTCATACTGGTGAAAAACCATACAGGTGCCATCTATGTCAGAAATCATTTAATGAAGGTGATACTCTGAAAACGCACATGAGAACCCATACTGGTGACAGACCATACAGTTGCTGTCTTTGTCAGAAATCATTTAATCAAGGAAGTAGTCTGAAAAAGCACATGAGAACCCATACTGGTGAAAAACCATACAGGTGCCATCTATGTCAGAAATCATTTAATGAAGGTGGTACTCTGAAAACGCACATGAGAACCCATACTGGTGACAGACCATACAGTTGCTGTCTTTGTCAGAAATCATTTAATCAAGGAAGTAATCTGAAAAAGCACATGAGAACCCATACTGGTGAAAAACCATACAGGTGCCATCTATGTCAGAAAACATTCAATCAGGGTAGTCATCTGAAAACGCACATGAGAACCCATACTGGTGAAAAACCATACAGGTGCCATCTATGTCAGAAATCATTTAATGAAGGTGGTACTCTGAAAACGCACATGAGAACCCATACTGGTGAAAAACCATACAGGTGCCATCTATGTCAGAAATCATTTAATGAAGGTGGTACTCTGAAAACGCACATGAGAACCCATACTGGTGAAAAACCATACAGTTGCCATCTATGTCATAAATCATTTAGTATAGGTGGTAATCTGGAAAGGCATATGAGGACCCATACTGTTGAAAAACCATACAGTTGCCATCTATGTCAGAAATCATTTAATGAAGGTGGTACTCTGAAAACGCACATGAGAACCCATACTGGTGAAAAACCATACAGGTGCCATCTATGTCAGAAATCATTTAATGAAGGTGGTCATCTGAAAACGCACATGAGAACCCATACTGGTGACAGACCATACATTTGCTGTCTTTGTCAGAAATCATTTAATCAAGGAAGTAGTCTGAAAAAGCACATGAGAACCCATACTGGTGAAAAACCATACAGGTGCCATCTATGTCAGAAATCATTTAATGAAGGTGGTACTCTGAAAACGCACATGAGAACCCATACTGGTGACAGACCATACAGTTGCTGTCTTTGTCAGAAATCATTTAATCAAGGAAGTAATCTGAAAAAGCACATGAGAACCCATACTGGTGAAAAACCATACAGGTGCCATCTATGTCAGAAATCATTTAATGAAGGTGGTACTCTGAAAAAGCACATGAGAACCCATACTGGTGAAAAACCATACAGGTGCCATCTATGTCAGAAATCATTTAATGAAGGTGGTACTCTGAAAACGCACATGAGAACCCATACTGGTGAAAAACCATACAGGTGCCATCTATGTCAGAAATCATTTAATGAAGGTGGTACTCTGAAAAAGCACATGAGAACCCATACTGGTGAAAAACCATACAGGTGCCATCTATGTCAGAAATCATTTAATGAAGGTGGTAATCTGAAAAAGCACATGAGAATCCATATTGGTGAACAACCGTACATGTGTAAGGTTTGTAATAAAGGATTCAGACAACTTGGAGGTCTAAAGGGACACAGAAGAACTCATGCAACTGAGAAGCAACACATCCACAATAAACCTAATACCAAGAGCAGTTCTTCATCGAAGCAATTTAATCTCGATTCAGGAACACAGCCACAAGATTGCAAAATGGGTAGTGAAGTAATTCTTAAACCGTCTGATCATTTCAACCGATTTAGTAGTACAGGTGTTATTGATAAACGAAATGAACGTTTCTCAAAGAACATCTATCCAGATTCTAGTGGATCTTCAGGTTCTTTATTGAAAAGTAAAGATGGAGAATGTCTGTATATTAGCAAATTCAAATCTCCTGTGGATGCAAAAGCGTCTTTGTCAAAATCTTTTGGGTGTGGTATATGTGACGAATTGATGGAAATGGAGAAAGAATTTCTGGAGCATTGTTCTAGCCATCGATTTTCTCCACCTGACGGTTTAGTTGCCGACCTGTGTTGAATTATGATCCACGTACTTACAGTGAAAACAATTGTAATTTGAAATAAAAAGAATAGATGTTACAGAGTTGCTGAAATGCATACATAGATGAATAATTACTTTGTACCACTTTCATTTCAGAATACTTAAACAGTTCTGATGTAGAGAATCCAGTGGTTCCTCCTTATTTATCACTCCACATGTCTAAGGTTATGCCTTCTCACATAACTGTAGACCGTAGAATTGCTTTATTTAATCAAAATGAAATGTATTATTATAGTTACTAAAGACGCAGGGAAGTCTTTCATTCTGGGTTCCACTAATTGACACCTTTATTGTTAAAATTTTAATGTTAAAATTAGCAGCACAAAAACTTCAGCTGGACCTGATATTTAACATAACGGTTAGCTGTGCATCGTGTTGTGAGACTATTTTCGACTATTGATACTTATCCCAGTGTCGTTGCATTCATGATATGCTAATAAAATAAATTGGGTTATTCTACTTGGATTAGTTCTTGGACACTTGGACTTTATGTTTGTTCATAAATGCGTAGTCGAGAGTGTCATGTATCCTAAATACTTGCGGTTTCGTTGTCTGTTTCCTACTTTATGATACACTTAATTCTGTTTTTAGCCTTTAAATAAATAAGCTGCATGTTATAAATTATACAGGCTTGTTTTTCTCTGAATTTATTATGTGTTTAATATGGTGAAATTTATCCTTGACATTGATCTTTGTCATATAATTTTAACTGGATTATATATATATGTATATATATGTATATATATATATATTTAGTATATATAACTCAAGGTGATCTCCCTTTCTTGGTCCTCTGGTGCAGTGTCCACGCATGTCCATGCATTTGTTGTTTCTCGATTGGACTGCAGCAGAGCATATATGATGGACTCTGGGCCTGCCGGATTGAGCCTCTGAACAGAATCCTGCGTTCTACTGCTCCCCTAATAGGCCGCATCCCCGAGTTTGGCGGAGTGTCTGCGTATATGAGGGATGTCCTCCACTGGCTCCCCTACCCACAGCGCATCACTTATCGAATCTCTGCCTTGGTCCGGCGGTGCTTTGAAGGCTTCAGGGTTAGGGTTAGCCTGACCCACCTCATGCTCGTAGCGCCGTTGCTCTCTCCCATAGGCGTAATTTGTGGGGGGTACGAGGGGTACCCGTACCCCCCACTTTTTGGACTGGGGGGTACCGAACCCCCCACTTTGTGGACTTGGGGGTACCGTACCCCCCACTTTGTGAACAATGCCAATGAATATTTTGTTATTGTGCCTTCCCAGAGATCGCAGTCTCAGCCTTGCTTCGTGTATGTAAGACTTTGGTACCCCCCACTTTTTAGACCAAAGTTACGCCTCTGCTCTCTCCGCTCAGCTGCGCCAGTTGAACTTACTGTTCCACGCGCGCGGACATTCATACGTCTGCGCTGTGCCTTCTCTGTGACTGCCCCATGATCTGGAATGGGATCCCTACCAAGCTCCGCCAAATAGCGATTGGTCATTTAACCCTGTTTCTTACTCTCCTCAAGACTGTTGTTCGATAGTGGTTGGGCTGGGAGCGCTCCTGAGTACCCAATCTTGAAGGGGCGCTATATGAAACTGCGGGTATATATATATATATATATATATATATATATATATATATATATATATATATATATATATATATATATATATATATCCTATGTCGATACCAACGTCTACAGCAACTTTTCGTCCAGGATATTCTTGACTCACAACTGGTTCTTAACCCTCCCTCTTCCCTTGATGACCTGCTTTATTCTTACAGTTCCACACTTTCCAACCTCCTTGACATTCATGCTCCACTTATCACCAAACACAGTTCACACACCAGCAACTTTTGGTTTACTTCCTAAATCCAAGCCTTTAAAACTTTCCGCAGGCGCCTTGAGCATATCTACCAGCACACTTTCGACCCACAGCTAGAACAAAAGCCCTCAATACCATAAAATCAGCCACAAACAGATACCAAAAACTCATCGCTGCTGCCAAAAAGAAATAGTATTCTTCACTTATCCATTCCAGTGCTTCAAACCCAAACATCTCTGGATACTGTCCACACTCTCCTCCATCGCAAATCTCCCTCCCACTGCTTAGGTCCATTCCCTCCTCCTCTATTGCTGATACCGTCTGTTCATTTTTTCAAACAAAATCTCATCCATTCGTTTCACATTACAATCTCTTCTAAGCACACACTTCCCTCTTGGCTCCTCCAACACTGACTCACCCCCTAATCTCAACCCTACTCCTCCTGCCTCTCATTCATCGCTCCCAATTCTCTCTCCCGCCTCTGAAGCAGAACGTGTCACTTCTTCTAAACTCTCTTTCCAACAAGCAATGCGAACTTGATCCTAGACCCACCTCTCTTCTAAAAGACAGCCTCTGTTCTCGTTCCTGTAATCATTAAAATTATAAATCAATCTCTCACTTTCTACCGGCAACTTCCCAATGGCCTTTCAGCAATCTCTAATCACTCCCCTTCTCAAAAAAGCAAACCTTGGCAAGGAAAACCTATCCAACTACCGTCCCATTTCCAATCTTTTTTTTATATCTAATTAACTGAACGAATTGTACTTGCTCGGCTAAATTACTACCTCTCTTCTAATTAACTTCATTAAACCCCACCAATCTGGCTTCACTAAACACCACTCCACAGAAACTTTACTTGTGTCTCTTTATAATAAACTGGTCTCTGCCGTCAGTCATCAACAAGTCTCCTGCCTCTGCGTTCTCGACATCTCAGCCGCATTTGACACCTTCTTCTTCAACGACTATCTTCTTGGTTTGGCACCTCTGGCACTGCTCTACTCTGGTTCCAATCCTTCTTGTCTTCCAGATCCTTCTCTGTTAAAGCCTCCAGCCACTGCTCACAACCCCTTCCTCTCTCCTGTGGTGTCCCTCAAGGCCCCGTCCTGGGTCGACTCCTTTTCATCCTGTATACCACACCTTTAAGCCATCTCATAAAATCCTCCTCTGTTGACCACCATCTCTACGCGGACGACACCCAACTCTACATATCCTTCTCCCCAAGCTCTTTTTCCACCTCCATTACACAATTACTCAACGTGGTTAATCTGATCTCATAGTGGATGTCATCCAATCTCCTCTGCCTTAACCCTTCCAAAACTGAATTTATCATCCTAGGCCTTCCTGACCAAATAAAGAAAATTCCTGACCCTTCCATACACCTATAGATCTACTGACTCGTCTTCTCTTACCTTCACCTCACTGACTCCCCCGTCCGCAATTTTGGTATTACTTTTGATCATAGGCGCCGACTTTTAGTAAAAGGTACTGGGGCAAGAATTTCGTGCCGTAATCCTGTGATCGGATGATCCCATCGCCTATCCTCAGGGCCGTTTATAAGGTTCCGCGAATGTCGGTGCAAAGAGTAACAAAAGGGGCCCGTGTTGGTCGAGCGGCCGTTGGTTTGCCAATACCATGTACGGCGTATAAATATCACCCAAAAATTATATCTAAAGCTTTTCTAGTAGTTATTGTTGCAATCTGCATGACCTGTTCACGGAGTTAATAGTTTTTTTTTATCCTATTTATCAATTAGTTATAGGCGTAATCCTTATACACACTATGACACTAGTAGGGCGTAAGTGACGGCCACTGACTGTTTGAGAGTTAGTGTAGGCCTACATACGGACACTACAACAGTGTATAACAACAATTTGTCAATAAAATCTGATAAATCTAAAAAATGTAATTAATTCTTGAACGCTGCAGCCTGCAGCAACTGAGCAAATGTCATAGGCCAAATTCCGCCAAAATATCAGCTATAGGCCAAAATATCAGCAAAGTCCGTTTTCATCTGTCACATGCAGTCACACAGTATCATGGTGAAATCGAGCAAATTCAGGCTAAATTAACAGTCCAAATCTCACGTCTAACTTTTTGTGACATGAACACGTCAAAAACTTGGTCTAGTTGCAAGTCCTTTGCTAGATTGCTCTCAATTGACAAAAACGCCAAGTCGGAAGACCTATTGGTTGTCATTGTACAGTGTGTACTCCGCAAAGGAGTCTTCAAAAGACGCCGGACACTAAAACAACGTTCAGCGGACGAGATTCCAATAGGCAGCGTTATGAAGAGGTGTAGCAACACCAGTGCATGGGAAAATGTTTCCGGTGTCACACAGAAATGCCAATAATTATGTGTTTTGAGTTTGCTGTGTTCAGCTAATCTGATACTCAAGTGTCCCTAGTCTTTCCACAGTTTGGCTGCCCCTCACAAAACAACCAGCAGCTGTGGCAGTATGCGGCATCCAAAGATGGAGAATAGATAATTAAGCCATGCACCATCTTGGTCGGTTTTCACCGAGATCGTTAGGCCTAGTGCTGTTGTAATAACTCTGTGATAAACGATCTGTGATTTTACCGGTTTTGCATGCACAGTCTATAGATCTATTATGGATTGCGGGTGCGTGTTACGTACAGTACCAATGGGCGTCCGGAGGAATTTTTTAGGGGGGCGGAAAATTTTTAGAGGAGCAATATTTTTTAGGGGAGCAAAATTTTTTATCGGGGTCGGGGTTACGTTTTTGCAGAGAACAAATTTGCATAGAAAAAATAGAAAAAATAATGATCAAGTAAAGAATTTGCACAAATATTTTCCTTACTCTATTTTCCCTCCCTCAAAGTAGGCCTACTACGAGCAAACCTACCTTCCCAGTCCAAGGTGGAATCGGTTTCGTTCAGGGACAGCAAGACGACACACGTGAAAGGCTACGTAGATGGACTTTGTTCAGCGCTCACTTTCAAGAGAAAGATCTCGTAAAACCACGAAAGAAACTTAACCAAGCACGTCACGGTTATATTACAAGAACATTCGTCCCTTTTCTTCGGTAAAGTCTGACCGACTACAGAACGCGTGTTCGAGCGAAAAACAAACGACTCTTGACATGTCTGTTCCGTTCCTACCAAGTTTTTCCGACCTTCAACGCAGTCGACCCTCACAGTTCCTACGAAATTGTCCTACTCAGATGTGTTCGTCTTCCCGTTCATGTAATACTGCCCGACTGACTCACAAAGCGTAGTACTAGAAGTTTCAGTTTAACGACCCGTGTGACAACAAAGATCAATGGATTCGCATTCCTCCTTCATCCAGGCTTGGAACTGGTTCCTAAGCTAGCGGGGTAGGCCTATATTTAAAAAGTCTGGCAGAACGTACGTGTTCTAGTTGGCATCTAAGGAAAGAAGCTCATTACTTAGAGACTGTCGCTCCAGCCAGTGTCAATTACATATGTTAATATATATATTATATATGTATATATTTGTGTGTATATATAAATATACATAATTATATATAACGTTCTAACTACGCGATTCACCAGCCAGACCTGTTATCTCGCAGCGATCGGCTAAAAACAACACAAGAGCCGCTGGAAAAGTGAATACGATATCAATTAGTCGACACGTCTGAATGCATTCCGTCTCGGGGTTGACAATAGGAATTTCAATATTACCAAGACAGAACTCTATACGTTAAATTTTCAATAATACGCGTACACAAAGACGCCCATGATAGTACCATATGTAGCAAACAGTGTAAGTGAATTAAATCAATATAATCACTAGACAACACTAGTGTCAATCACTAGTCTAGTCTAGACTAGTGATTGACACTAGTGTTACCTTACACTTAGGCCTACACTTACAGTTTTACAGAAATTTGAAGTGAGAGTGAAACTTGCAAACGACATTTAGCAAATAGCAACAAAACTGCTGTAGGCCTACACACTCGGCTCAGGGGCCCGCGGTGCGCCGCACCGTTTGCACCTGTGTTAAAAGCGGCCCTGATAGTCTGTGGTCGATTAGGCTCAAATACCCCGACCTCGGCGACCCGGTGACATCGATAGACACCACAAGTACATCGTGTATCATATGAAGCATTCGTCATATATACAAGCTAGTTCAGACTGCAGGGATTCTGAGACACACACGGAAAAGTACATGAAATATCTTTAGTTAAAAGCTTTGGGCCCTTGGAAACAGTATATATGAAGGCAAAAAATGTACTGGGGCGAATATATATGCTCGCCCCAGAACCTTGGTGAGTACTGGGGCGAACGTCCCTGTTGCCCCTGTGGAGTCGGCGCCTATGCTTTTGATCCACATCTCCTTCTCTACCCACATCTCCAACCTCTCGCGCTCCTGCTTCATGCACATTCGTGACCTCCGACGCATACGGCCCATGCTCGACCTTAAAACTGCCTCCACCATTGCTACCTCCATTGTTTATTCAAAGCTTGATTACTGCAATCCTCTTTTCCTCAACCTTCAATCCACTCAAATAAAGCGCCTACAGCTTATCCAAAATTCACTACCCAGAGCTGTCACTATAACGCCCAAACATCATCATAATTATCACTCCCATCCTCAAATCACTCCATTGCGTGCCTATAGAATTATACTGTTCTATGTCCACTTTTTTGAAAACCGAGAAAAACGATTTCTTAGATTTGCTGACGAAAATGTTTTGCGCTGTTTCATTGATGGCAATTAAATTAAAAATTTTGGACAACACTGTGTTCCCATAGTATGACTATGTATGTTTTTTGATTATAATGTACACTGAATATGAGTAAATTTTGATATAATTATGGCAGCGTTGACTATTTTTGGACATAGAGCTGTATAGCATTAAAAAGGCCAGGCTACGGACACACAACGCCATGATTGCAGAACTATAGGGATATAAGTCCAAGTCACGTGTTCAGATCTCTCACTGGTATTGGCTATGGACATAATGCCGCATAATACTGTTCTTCAAAAGTCACTTCATCGCGGATCTATGGAACATGCACGTGATAGAAAATCATTCATTCTATTGGATGTGGACTTGTACCTCTGTAGCATTAAAACATTTTAAAATACTGTCCACATTCGTGGACATAGAGCTATATGATCCTGACAGATAGTGCTGAAGAAAGCGTCTACAGTTAAGCTTGACTATTCTGGACATAGCCCATATCATCCTGATAACGCAGCGGTTCTCAACCTGTGGTCCGCGGACCACTGGTGGTCCGCGGTCAGCTTCCTGGTGGTCCGCGAGCAAGGCCTACAATTTACACTTTTTACAAGAAAAAGCATGCAAACAGACAAATTTTGTCAATAAAAAAATGTTTGTTTAAATATTGATTAAAATTAATAGTAAATAATAAGTAAAATACTTAATCTTATCAAATTTCTTACTTTACACTCAATTTTATATAAATTTATAATTTTATAGGGTCGCATTTTTGCACCAGTGACACAATTATTAGTGGTGGTCCGCGACCGAGACTCAAAATTTATAAGTGGTCCTTAAGTCTCAAAAGGTTGAGAATCGCTGTGATAACGGATATAGCATTAGGTTGATTTTTCAAAAATGTGGACATAGAACTGTATAATTCTATAGGCACGATTGGTTAAAAATCCCAAAGCGAATCCACTTCAAAGTCCTATCACTAACCTACAACTCCTTACAATATTCCAAGCCCAAGTACTTTCGGGATCTCTTCACCATTCAGACAACCCACTCCACCCGATCATCGTCCTATCTCAGTCTTTCTCGACACCCCAGTCACTATACTCACCTTAAGTTCTCCAACCGAGCCACATCTAACACAGCACCACGCCTCTGGAATGATCTCCCCCCGGAATTCCGCAGTTTCTCAGTGCCTCCATCATCATTGCAACATGTCCTTCATCCTCCTCCTCCTCCTCCTCCTCCTCCTCATGTTCCTCTATCTATCACATCCCGGGCTTTCCACTCAAATATTCCTATACCCTGACTCATCTGATCCTCCGCCTTCCAAATCTTCTCGCCGTAAACGACACCTGCCTTGACAGCTGCTCTGCCTCTCCTGATCTGGTACCCTGGAAATCGGACTTGGACCTCTTTTGGACTCCTCTCTGGAAACCCCCTCTGATTTGGTTTGGCCTCCTGGAAAGTGGACGTGGACCTCTTTTGGACTATGCTCTCTGGAACCCCCTCTGATTTGACGTAGCGCTCGTGAATAGGCTGGTGCCCTACGCTTGGCCTTCAAGTGGCGCTTTAGAAATTTGGAGATTACGATTAAGATCCATATTTAACTGAGACTGCAGTGTTTTCAGTGGAACTGCAGCGTTTTCCTGCTACATATTAGCTCGCAGTGGACTGCTGCATAATTCTTTCAGCCTCCAAACGATGCCCATCACTTGTTATCATTAGTTGTTTCTTGTGATTGGTTTCGTGTATAACATGACTGGTGTTGGATTCACCTGATGAATTGTAAAATGTGGATGGTGTCTTAAGATGCAATTTTCCAAAACATCTAGAATCAGCTGGATGGGATTTTCATTTACTCAATGTGATGGTATATTTAGGTCATTTGATATAAAATCAAGCTGTTCTTGGCAGTGCTAGCTATGTCCCTGTCCTTCCTCCATACCTGTTGTTGGAATGCTTTGGTTGTGTTTGTGGTTCAGTCAAAGATTCTTTTGACCATTGTATTATCTTTTGACCTTGGTACTATCTTTTGACTTTGATGAAGAGCTTTTTGGCAGCAGACAACAGCTGCGCAGAAACAATTGCAAGATAAACTGTCATAGGCTTTAAAATGATACCTTAGTGAATGACTGCCATGTTATAACCTAGTGGTGTATTATACATTGTGAGAAAAGTTAGATAAGACCGGGCTGAAATTTCCCAAATGATCTCTACAAAATTTCTGGGAGTTTACTTAGACCAATATTTAACCTGGAATACCCACATTGAGCATATTTCTCACAATATTGCAAAAAAACATAGGTAGGGGAGACCGGGGCTATATGTTACAGGGGGTTATATGTTATATCGATATATCTATGGTGTTTACTTATTTGTAGTGTATATCTATGTTCTAGCGCATGCACACAGTTGGCCTGCAGGTATAATGGCGGAGCTGCTGATATATTTGACAGCGTGATCAATTTAGGGCAAATAAACGTTTTTTGAGCAGATATCTTTTTCAAAGGTAAGTGTGCACTTTTGTTATTTCTGCGGCCAGTTTTAGTACTTCGGTTGTCACATTCTGCGTGTTGGTGGCATGGTGATATGTGTTTATAAACAGAATATTACTAGCGATGTAGCTTGACCGTTGTATGTGTAACAGCTTGTTGTTTACGAAGATGTGCCTAGGGGGCTATATGTTACATTTGTAACATATAGCCCCGCATTATTAACTTGTGCTATTGACTTATTGGCCTATGTAGGCCAATAAGTCTTGATTTCTATGTCATTAAGAATAAGCTGTAGGCTACCGTGTAACTGCAACGGGCACTGGGTTAATGTTTGAATAATCTGCTCCGAAAACCCGAAAAAAGAGTTCAGTTACGAAAAACAGCGACAATTATAATAAATCTAAGAAAACGGTTTGCCTGGTTTGCGGCGAATCGTTCGATGAGGACTGGGTACTATGCCTAGAATGTGGTGAATGGGCACACGATAATTGCACTGATGGAAACGATTATTATGTATGCCACAACTGTTATGACTCTGACTAGGCCTAAGCTTAAGTAGACCCATTTAGCTGATTTCTGATTTAACTAGTAGTTCAGTTTAGTTTTCGTCGTTTTTATTTCATAAACTGTTGAAGAATTTCAGACTTTACTTAGGCCTAATCAGTTATGAATAATCTTTTGTATTGTTAGTGATGTTCCTGTTTAATAATCACTTTACATTTACTGCAAAAATGTCAATTCTACCTGTGTAACATTGCAACCCCGGGGAATGTAACATGTAACCCCTATATCGGGGTTATTTGTTACATTCCAGTAGCTTGCCTAACACCAATATTGCACAAAATTCATTAACTATTAACAAAATCTACTGTGACCAATCTGTGTGTAACATAATGAAGTACTAAACCCCCTTGGTCTTAGGAAAACTCAGGTGCTGAGGAACAGCCAATTTACAAAAAAGTGGGAATTGTAACATATAGCCCCGGTCTCCCCTATAATTAAAAGAATTTCTCACCTGATTCAACCCAACATCCTAATAACCCTCTCCCGGGTGATCTACCAGGTGGAATAGCTGCAGGAAATAGAAGAACAAGTGGATATACCTGACTACCTGACTGACTCCTTTGGATCTTGACCTAGAACCGATTTCACCCCCCCCCCCTGCCTATCGATTTTGATTTTACTAAGCGCAGGTGAATAAGCTGGTTCCCGCGACGTAGCTTTTTTGGGCGCTGTAGAAGTCTCGAGATTACGATTACGATTACATAGCCTAATTCTCCGACTGTTTAACTCACTGAACTGGCGATATGTGGCAGTTTCCTTCAACGACCCTGTGTCATAACGAATGATTATTAGTGTCGCCCTCCTGCTTTATTTAAGCTTCAGACTGGCACCACCCGAGCATAAGGCAGTGGAGTATTTTAGATAGGGCTTTTAACCTTCGCAGGACGGAAAGGGGTAAATAATTACCCCAGGGGTGTTTGGATGTTGATTGCGGAGCAACTGTAGGTAGGCCCTAGGTATCATTTGTCGTTCCACATGTTTACAAGTTACCACCAATGACATATTCTGACTGCATACCCACCACATTGCCATGTGGTGGGAAAAAGATTTTTCAATCCAAAGTGTCCTGGGGTAAAAATTTACCCCTCTTCGTCCTCGACGTCGTTATTTTTTCGTTCATAGGGCAGATATATTTTTTAAAGATATGAGCTCATAAACAGTGTTTAATCTAGACGTCTTTGGGGGGTAAATGTCCCCCCAGGATTGATGTTCCCCCCCCAGAGGCCGGCAATATTATAATGTAGAGAAGTTTTGGGGAAGCAATTTCCCCCCCAGGATACATGGTGATACATGGTCCCCCAGAGAGACGGATCCCTAAAAAAAGGTCATCAACTTTTTTGAGAGAGTAATTTAAAGGAAAATTGGGACGAATGACTAAAAAAAAGGTCATCAACTTTTGTCGAAGATGAAAGTTGTAAAAAGTCTGGATGAAAGTTGGAAAAGTCAGAAAAATTGGTTGGTCCCCCCAGAAACCTGGTTTCCCCTCCCAGAAGAGGGGGACTAGATTAAACACTGGCTCATAAATGACCTGCAATCATAAATCAAGTGTAGAATCTACCATGGAACTGAGTGTTAATAGTTTCATAATTTTGGATAGTTTATATTCCAAGATGGCGGCCAATATGGCTGCCAAAACAAAAATATGCATGTCTCAGCTCATGGGTAAGCTAAAACGACAAATGAAGAGTCAATTGTAATATTTCCAAGGTAAAGGAATCGATTTATCGCAGTGGCAATAGTGTGTGAATACTACTATCCAAGATGGCGGCCAACATGGCCGCCAAAACACAAAAATGTGTATATCTCGGCTCGTAGGTAAGATACAATGACAAATGAAGTGTCAATTATAGCATTTCCAAGGCCAAGGAATCGATCTATCGCAGTGGCAATAGTGTGTGAATGCTGATTTCCAAGATGGCGGCCAATATGGCCGTCAAAACACAAAAATAGGAATTGTCAATCAGCTGACTGATCGGTCACTATTGCCATTGCGATAGATAGATTCCCTGACCTTGGTAATGTTACAATTGACACTTCATTTGTCATTGGAGCTTACCTACAACCTGAGATATACATATTTTTGTGTTTTCGCGGCCATATTGGCCGCCATCTTGGAAAGTATTATTCCGACACTATTGCCACTATGATAAATCGATTCCTTGACCTTGAATATCTTACAATTGACAATTCATTTGCAATTGCAGCTTACCTATGAGCAGAGACATACCTATTGTTGTGTCTGGTGGACATATTGGCCGCCATCTTGAAAAATAGTATTCCCACACTATTGCTCTCTCTCTGCTCTCAGCCATCCTCGGTTCGATGTTCGGCCGCATCATGCACAATGTTCCTCCAACGCCTCCTGTCCTCCGTCAGTCTTAACAATTCTCCCATTGCCAATCCCGTCCATTCTTTTATGTTGCCCAGCCAGTTTGTTCTCGGTCTTCCTCTTTTCCGGGCTCCCGGCAGTGTGCCCTGTATGATGTCTTTCTCCATGCATGCTCCTTCTCTTCTCATGACGTGTCCAAAATATATCATTTTTCTTTCCTTCACCGTCCTCAGTAAATTCCTCTCTACTCCTGCTGCTTCCAATACCCATTCATTTGACCGCATTTCCGTCCAAGATATATTCATAATCAATCTCAGACACTTCATCTCGAATGCCTCTATTCTTGTTGCCTCCTCCTTCCTCAATGTCCAGCTCTCGCATCCATATATGGCCACAGGCCAAACCAGTGTCTTCCACAACTTTAGCTTCGTTTTATTTGTTAGATCATGACTCCTCCATATCACATATCACACTATTGCCACTACAATAAATCGATTCCTTGACCTTGGGAATGTTACAAAGGACACTTCATTTGTCATTGTAGTTTACCTATGAGCTGAGATATACATATTGTTATATTTTGGCGGCCATGTTGGCCGCCATCTTGGACAATAGTATTTGCACACTATTGCCACTATGACAAATCGATTTCTTGACCTTGAAAATGTTACAATTGATACTTCATTTGTCATTGTAGCTTACCTACATGCTGAGATATACATTTTTTGTGTTTTGGCGGCCATATTGAGCGCCATCTTGAAAAGTAGTAGTTGCACACTATTGCCACTATGATAAATCGATTCCTTGACCTCGGAAATGTTACAATTGACACTTCATTTGTCATCGTAGCTTACCTGTGAGCGGAGATATTACACATTGTTTTTGGGGTAAAAAATTACCCCTCTTCGTCCTCTTTCCGTCCTTCGAAGGTTAACAGCTTATATAACCTGAAATCTTTCGTTGGTGTAACGTTAAAATATATTCGCTAGATGACAGGAAATACTTTCAAAACCCCAGCTACATTTCGCTGTATTGAAACACTTTAATCGCTCGCCATTTTGTTCGAATGATAGTATAAACCAGATTGTTGCAAATTCTACGCTAATGCCAAACCTAGTGAGATTCTATAAATCTTGTGCGTGTAATTTAGTGGACAAAACATTGTTAACGACACATGGGTCAACGAGAGAATGTTGGTAATATTATGGTTTGATTTTAATGTTTTATTCTTACGTAGACTATAGGTGGAAAGTCATTCCGACCAACGCTAGATCACTAGGTGTCGTTAGACGCAGTTCCTTGTCATGCATGTTTTTTAAAATAAATCGTTGGTCAGCATGCGTAAATAAGTAATCTAAAGTCAGGTAGTTTAGTAATGTAACGCTTTACATGTACCATTTCTTCCAAATATGTTTTGTTTGATTTCTGGTTTATTTACTGACTTGTTGAATAACTGCTCAATTTATTCTTTACATAGAGATTGTTGACAGGAAATGAATTAATTAAACAATTCATATTTAATATAAATGATGTTGTAATTTTTTTGTTTAACGATGTGACAGTTATATGTTTACGTAAATGCAAATAGCAAAATGCTTGTTTTTGACTTACAAGAATTTTAATTTCAGTTTTTTTGCACATATTTTATATATCTTAGTATAATAATAAATTATTAGTTTATTCAGAAAGGAAATAATTCGGAATTATGACTGCAATATTTCTTCAACACCTTGTCACCTTGTGCTGTCAGCTCCTGGAGGTCTAGCGACCGTCATATCAGTAAAATGAAACATGCAAGTAATCTGCCAGTAGAAGTGTATGAAACTTAGAGAACAAGAGTGATGGCCTAATTCATATTTAACTGAGATTGCAGTGTTTTAAGTGGAACTGTAGTGTTTTTTCTGCTACATATTAGATGCAATGAGATATAATATATAAGCATATATACCTCTATGATTAGATGGCAGTGGACTGTTGCATAATTCTTTCAGCCACCAAACGATGTCCATTACTTGTTGCCATTAATTGTTGCATGTGATTGGTTACGTGGATCACATGACTGGTGTTGGATTCACCTGATGAATTGTAAAATGTGGATGGTGTCCTAAGATGCAATTTTCCAAAAGATCTAGAATCAACCTATTTCTACGGCCTCATTCTGCTACTTCGCTGCGTCCTCTCTGATCTTCTGATCATCTTGACCGCTTAGTTCCTCGTGTCTGGACTACTATGGCTCAATTCAGGTCCTTTGCCTGCATACGTCCCTCAATTTGGAACCGACTTCCTCCTTGTGTTCGCACCACCATTCTGTCTGGTAGCATTGCTTCTTCCTTTTCTTGCCTTAAATCCTGCTTTTTCTCTCAGGTCTCACGCACTGGTAGCGCCTCTGAATGGTCTATGCCGCGAGAGGCGCTTTGTAAATGCCCATATACAATAAAATACAATACAATACAAACTGGATGGGATCTTCATTTACTCAATGCGATGGTAGGTTTAGGTCATTTGATATAAAATCAACCTGTTCTTGGCAATGCTAGATACGTCCCTGCCTTTCATCCTTACCTGTTGTTGGACTGCTATGGTTGTATTTGTGGCTCAGTCAAAGAATCTGTTGACCATAGTATTATCTTTTGACCATAGTATTATCTTTTGACCTTGGTACTATCTTTTGACCTTGATGAAGAGCTTATTGGCCACCATACAAGACTTTGCCTCCTCAAAGGTAGTGGACAACAGCTTCACATAAACAATTGCAAGATAAACTGTCAAATGAAATTTAAATTTAAGTATCATAATGCTTAAAATGATACCTTAGCGAATGAATGCCATGTTATACACGTAATGGTGTAATATACATTGTGAGAAAAAGAGAGAAAAGGATCTTAACCCAGAGGGACACAATGCATTAGAAAAGCCTTGGAAGAAAATGCCATTAAGTATACCCTGTTCACTTGAGCACTAAGAGAACAGACATTGATACAATGGAAACCAGTTAAGTGTCAGGATCAGAAACCCCAAAACAATGCTGCCATCAGTGGAACAAAAGTGGATAAACTCACAATCAAAAGCAGCAGGTAAGTCAAGAGGAACAAGTGCTGTCACCTTACTCTTATCCATGGTGCTTGCTCAAGATGTTATTAAGAGCGGACATTATTCTGAATGAAACTTACATGGTATACGCAGACTGAAATGGGGATTAGTGGATGAGTTTGCATACTTCATAATTATGCATTTAATAATTTTAGATAGGAAGTTAATAGCTGAGATGGATCTGTAATTACACAGAATATGCATTTAAGCAATTCAATTCCAGATATTCACTAAATGTAATGGATTAGAACCTAAACTATTTAACACAGAATTAATGTCATTCAGTTAAGGATTTTCTGTTTGTAGCAGCCATTTTTTTTCTCTCTTTTCATTACATGGTTTCTACCATATTTGATCTGCTGTTAAGTCTTCTTCACACTGGAACAGAGTAATCAAATGTGCAGTGGACACCTACGAGCTATCAGCCCATGGATCATGAAGAAGAAAAAGAAGAAGCAGCCATTTACCACACTTCGCACCGCCCTGTCATGGAAAATACCAAAAAAATTGCATACCTGAAAATTCTCAAAACAAAGTCTCTATTCATTATTAAAAATCACATATATGTGACATAAAATGTGAAATAAAATATACCACCATTACACATGATGTTTGAAGAAGTTTGTTTTTCATGTTTCTTTCTTCCATAACAGATGCCTGTTCCTCTTCTTTGTTTTTCATGGTTTCTGCCTTAGCCAGATCCAGGAATGAAACAATGCCATTTTTATCCTCGTCTGTTTCCTTTATCCATCTTCCAACCTGTCCAACCTGATATTTCCTGTATTCCGAGGGTTTCTTCCCTTCAACTACTCTTTCAAGCACTGACCTTAGGAGTGAATTCCCACATAGTGTGTGGCCAATCCAGTTCATTTGTCTTTACTTTATTGTGTTGACCATTGACCTCTCCTCATGCACCAGTTGCAACATCTCATTGTTTAACACATGGTCCTCCTGTGCAAGCAAAGTGTAATATGGACGACGGAATCCTTGCTGGGATATGCAAGTACCCAGTGACAAAGAACCAGAAGGACGGACGATGGAGCTATTGACATACGCTATTGCATTAAACGGCAGCATAAACTGAACTTTCAAGACTGTTGTCCGTTTTATCTCTGAAGTACTTTGGGCATATTTCAGTTGTCAGGTTTAAATCATATCTTCTATCAAAGAATATGATATCCTGTTAACAAATTTACCAAGTTTTAGCTGTGCTACTTTTGAAAACTACTATGAAGATATGAGATGATGTGATTTAGAATTGGCATTATTTTAGTTAACTTTTCATCAATTTCATGGAATCGTGTACTTCTTAGTTCAGTCTGTTTTGAGACAGCGCTGCAATATTAAGGGTTTGAGCGAGACTAATTATCAAAGAATTAATTAAACTATTCTTGAAAGTGGGCCTTGCCAGTCATGCACCAGTCATACTAACTAGTCATTCAACTACGAGTGGAGAACAGTCATTCGACTTTAATGAGCTGCAGTGAAATTATATTCTATATTTTGAAACATATTAATATTGAGGTTTTACTGTTCTTTGTAGCAAGTGTATCAAGAAGACGAGCATTCTGAAAACCTGGACACTGCTTGTGTTGAAAGGCTATGACAACAATTGCAGGAACATTTTACCCAGGCAACTGCTTTGAAGTCGATACTGACACTCAAGCTTATCAAAACCCAAACAAATCTCAACTTTGTTTAGAATCTGCTCATCCCATACTGAAGAAAAACAGTGAATCTAACAGTTAGGTGTGCTACCTGATGGCGAATATAAGAAACCACGTGGGAGAAAAACAATACAGGTGCCAGGTATGTTTGAAGTCATTTGATCAGGATAGTAATCTAGAAAGACACACAAGAACCCATACTGGCGAAAAACCATACAAGTGCAAGTTGTGCCGGAAATCATTTGCTAGAAATAGTGATCTGAAAACGCACATGAGAACCCATACTGGTGAAAAACCATACAAGTGCAAGTTATGTCAGAAATCATTTGCTAGAAATAGTGATCTGAAAACGCACATGAGAACCCATACTGGCGACAGACCATACAGTTGCCGTCTTTGTCAGAAATCATATAATCAAGGAAGTAATCTGAAAAGGCACATGAAAACCCATACTGGTGACAGACTATACAGTTGCCGTCTTTGTCAGAAATCATTTAATCAAGGAAGTAATCTGAAAAGGCACATGAAAACCCATACTGGTGACAGACTATACAGTTGCCGTCTATGTCAGAAATCATTTAATCAAGGAAGTAATCTGAAAAGGCACATGAAAACCCATACTGGTGAAACACCATACAAGTGCAAGTTATGTCAGAAATCATTTGCTAGAAATAGTGATCTGAAAACGCACATGAGAACCCATACTGGTGAAAAAACATACAGTTGCCATCTATGTCAGAAATCATTTAATGAAGGTGGTGCTCTTAAAAAGCACATGAGAACCCATACTGGTGAAAAACCGTACAGTTGCAATCTATGTCAGAAATCATTTAATAATGATGGTACTCTGAAAAAGCACATGAGAACCCATACTGGTGACAGACCATACAGTTGCCGTCTTTGTCAGAAGTCATTTAATCAAGGAAGTAATCTGAAAACGCACATGAGAACCCATAATGGTGAAAAACCATACAGTTGCCATCTATGTCAGAAATCATTTAATCAAGGTGGTACTCTGAAAAAGCACATGAGAACCCATACTGGTGAAAGACCATACAGTTGCCATCTATGTCAGAAATCATTTAATGAAGGTGGTACTCTGAAAAAGCACATGAGAACCCATAATGGTGAAAGACCATACAGTTGCCGTCTTTGTCAGAAATCATTTAATCAAGGAAGTCATCTGAAAATGCACATGAGAACCCATACTGGTGAAAAACCATACAGTTGCCATCTATGTCAGAAATCATTTACTGAAGGTGGTACTCTGAAAACGCACTTGAGAATCCATAATAGCGAGAAACCATACATATGTAAGTTTTGTAATAAAGGATTCACACGAAATGGACATCTAAAGATACACAGAAGAACTCATGCAACCAAGAAGCGACACACGCACAATAAACCTTATACCAAGAGCAGTTCTTCATCGAAGCAATTTAAACACCATTCAGGAACACAACCAGAGGATTGTATAGTGGGCAGTGAAGTAAATGATCATTTTATCACGTTTATTGGTACGGGTGTTATTGATAAACCAAATGAACGTTTCTCAAAGAACATCTATCCAGATTCTAGTGGATCTGCAGTTCCTTTATCGAAAAGTGAAGATGGAGAATGTCTGTGTATTAGCAAATTCAAATCTCCTGTGGATACAAAAGAATCTTTTTCAAAATCTTTTGGATGTGGTATATGTGACGAATTGCTGGAAAGAGAGAAAGAATTTCTAGAGCATTGTTCTAGCCATCGATTTTCTCCACCTGACGACTTAGTTGCTGACCTGTGTTGAATTTTTATGATTCCACTTAATTACAGCTGAAAACAATTGTAATTTGAAATAAAAAGAATACATGTTACAGAGTTGCTGAGATGCATACATAGATGAATAATTACTTTGTACAACTTTCAATTTCATACTTAGATAATTCTGATGCAGAGAACCCAGAGGTTCCTCCTTATATATGACACCACATAATTATCTAAGTTGATGCCTCCTCGCATAATTGTAGACCATAGAATTGCTTTAGGTCATCAAAATGAAATGTATTGTTATAGTTACTAAAAACACAGTAAAGTCTTTCATTCGGGGTTCCACTACTTCACAACTTGATTGTTAAATGTTGGAATTAGCTGCACAAATTTGTGCTGGACTTGATATTTAACAGAACGGTTAGTTGTACATCATTTTGTTTGACTATTTTAAACTATTGATGCTTATCCTAGTGTAGGTGCATTCATGATGTGCTAAGTAATAATACAAATGAGGTTATTCTACTTAGATTAAGTTATGGACTTTATGTTTTTTCATTATGAAAGATAAATATGTAGTCGAGAGTGTCATGTATCCTGAATATTTGTGGTTTTGTTGTCTGTTTCTAACTTTATGATACACTTAATTCTGTTCTTGCCTTTAAATAAATAAATCCTCCGTTCGCTCTTTTCTTCCAACCCTCCTTTCGCTCTCTTCCTCCAACCCTCCGTTCGCTCTCTTTCTCCAACCCTATTTGGAGGGTAGTCTGCTCATCTTGATGTTTTTGGTTGTTCTGACAATTGTACTGTACCAGTTGTAATGTAAGAACGTTTTTGATAACATCTCTATGACCCCTTGTATGTGCTGTGCGGGTGGCTGTGACTCGAGGGGAAAGGCACTTCAAAAAAGAGTTAATCGGAAGTTGATATTGGCTGCTGTTAGATTGTTGGATTGTTTTTTGTTGGTTACTGTTTCTGCCAGTAAGGCTGTTGAAAATAATGTGGCAAAACTGAGAGATTGTCTGTTCAACAGAGTGGTATATTGGGTTTATTGTGTGAAGCCAGACACTTTGTGTCTGGTGTCTGTAGAGGACAGCATTAGCGTGAATGGCTTTTGGAGTTTGGAATGACTTCTTTGAGTTTGGAATGACTTCTTTGTTGCTTCCCGGTGAATGAATAACGAAAAAGTGTATGAATGAAGGAATGGATGAGCAAAGGAATAAATGAATGAATGAACGAACAAAGGAATGATGAAGAAATGAAGGAACGAATGAAGAAAAGAACTAACGAAGGAATGAATGAAGGAATGATTGAGCAAAGGAATAAATGAGTGAAAGACGGAACGACGAATGAATGAACGAATAAGCGAATGAATGAACGAACGAATATATGAACGAATGATGAATCTTTTCGTGTTTTGGTTCAAGCGTGTACTTGGTTACAGTATGGTTACAGTTGCCCAGAAGACTTAATATCAGTTTTATGCATGTGTATATTATGCAGAACCTGTTATACAATGGATCTCATTATAGTCTGATTAGGTACACTAGAGCCTTGTTAAAATGCGTTTCATTATAACACAAATTCTGATATAACGCGGTCGGAGAATTGGATCCTAAATACAGATGTAGAGAATGACTTCATTATAATCAACCGTCGTTATAAGGCGGTTCATGATATTGCAGTCCTTCCAAGAATCACCTTTAATTCTAATTATTAAAAGGTGATGAAATTTGGTGATCATTTGGCCGTGTCATTGAGTGCATGCGGGATGTTTTGCATTGGCTTCCTATCCCGCAGCCTATTGCCTCTCGAGTCTCTACCCTAGTGTAGCGGTGCCTTGTGGGAGAGGACTCTGTACTTGCGAGAGTATTGCCGCTCCACCCCGAACATCCAGCGTCATGGTTCTCTGCGCTCTTTTAAGCAGGCTGGTTCCCCGCTCGCGGACCGCTCATAGGTAGCGCCGTGCTTTTTCCATCGCTGGCCCTGCAAACTGTAATAGGCTTCCTGTGGCGCTTCGGTTCGTCCCAGTACCCATACCGCCACATTTTATTCTATATAATCTGAAGACTGCTTTTCAGCCGGGGTTGAGTCGGCAGTGCTTCTGAATAGATAAGCTCGAAAGAGGCGCTATATAAATTCTCTATATGAATGAATGAATGAATTTAATTCGAAAGTGATGCGAATAAGTGTTACATTTGTGTACGACTGCATTGATGTGCAGATCTTTGGTCCACGTGGGTCCACGTGGGTATAGCCGATTGGTTAGAGTGCTTGCCTTGTAATGCAGATAGTACGGGTGCGATCCTCCTCCTCTGAGACGGTTACTGTGCAAGGACCGTGAGCAAGTCTTTCGCAGTTGCTCAGCGCCATCGATTCATCCTTGGTCGTTAGATAGTGGCGCTTAATAAATGCCTGATGATGATGAAAATTTAAGCTAGAGTCGCGTCTGTTTCACACTTTCTACCGGCCAATCAGAAAACCTGACTTACTTCTGATTTCGCTTTCCAATCGGATTTGAACTGGACTTCTGCTGTCCAGACTGCAAAACGAGACGTCGGGGTTCAAATCTCCGCCGGGGCAGAACGATTTCTCAATTTCGACCGTGGCATTGCAACCGATCCAATAGGGGGTTGTATAAAAGGACGCCCGCCAGAATGACCTACTTTGATCCCTATATATCAGAGGAAGACTGCATACAAGACGTTCGCGCCTATCCTAATGGCCTCGAACGCGTTCTGCGTTCCGCCGCGCGCTTGGTCGGGCGCATTCCTAAATTTGGCCATGTCCCTGAATACGTGCGAGATGTCCTCCACTGGTTACCACTCTCGCAACGCATTGTCTACCGGGTTGCCTCCATTAATAATAATAATAAAAATAATCTTTTTCTTTAATTAAGCGCCTGCAAACGCACTGCGCTCTACAGTGAACATACATATAGTAGAAACAGTAGCCACGCAGGGCGCCTTACATACATGTATTAAGCTGGGACTAATATTAAGTAGAAGCACATGCTAACAGTTTTACAGGAGTCGAATATAACTGCCTATGCGGCAGCCAACATACGGCGCCAAATCACGGCCTACTATTCATTTAACCACCGCCGCCGCCTAGCGAGTGGAAGGCAGAATTAACCTTAAATTAACGGCTGTCTACGGGGTTCGATCTTGGTACCTTCAGCTCTTCACGCCAGTGTGTTATCCATTACTCTACTGGCAATGTCAGCTTAATTGGCCGTGCTCCTTCCTATCTGCGCGAGCTCTGTTCTCGTGCTTCTGTTCCCTCTGGTCACCGCTGTCTTCGCTGTGCCACCCGTGGTGACCTCTCTGTTCCTTTCGCACGCACCGCTACTATAGAGCAGCGCTCTTTCTCCGTCGTTGGACCCACTATTTGGAATGGGCTTCCTTCTGAGCTGCCAGTCTCTTCCTCGAGACACACCACCCTTTCTTCTCTGCTACTCTCTTTCGCCGGGATTGGGCTGGGAGCGTTTCTGACTAGTTGTCTAGAAGGGGCGCTATATAAATGCCTTTTTGATTGATTGATTGATTGATTGATTGAGTGATTGATTGATTGATTGATTGATTGATTGATTGATTGATTGATTGATTGATTGATTGATTGATTGATTGATTGATTGATATATTTTCTACGTTCGACCCGACGCTTATATATTCCGCCACTGTTTGTAGCTTACTCTGGTAGAAAGCCTGTAGAAAGGAGGAGTTGGACGCTAATCATTTTTGTTATGACACAGTGTCGTTAAATGCTTCTATTATTTAGATTTATTTCGCTATACGAACGGTGAACACTATGAACAAACATCTCTGCTGTCGATGTCAACGGCCTTTGAAGACATTAGACTAAAAGAAAGCACTAGGTTTTGCATAGTAGGCCTGGGACTAACATCCCAGACAGCCAACCCCATCGGCCCCGCAGGGAATCAGTCAGGGCAAGCGGCGGCATTTTAGGGGGATCGGCCTAGTGTGGTCCGTCCACCACTTTGTCACCATCTCAGCGACCGTCGGAGAATTCCGTAACCCATAGTCTTGCCCACGGTGGGCCAACACTTCTCCGCTAGGACCGACAGTGGCCCTTGTATAGCGCAGACTGAACGAAACTTGGCGCGTGTCAGAGTCGGGGTGGGAGGTTTGGAGGGGAAGGCGCAGCTGTAGAGTCAATCGGAAAACAAGTGACATCAGCGCGGTAGGCGTGGAGTGAAGGTCGCAGCGGTGCCGCCCGGGTTTCAAACAAAGGAGCCAATACGCTACGCTACCCCTGGACGAGATCATGGGCTATTTGGGCAAAGGGTCGCTGCCGGAGATGACCGTCCTAGATGCGCTTGCGTTCTACCAGAGCCTACCAGAACGCTGAATACAAAATGGCGACGTTTCGAGCAAGGAAGCTACCGTTGCGAAATTAAATTGAAAAGTTTTATTATAGAAACGGTAAGTTGTTATAATTTTCTATCTATTTGTAGTCGTTCTAGTATAAGAGGGCAGTTGTCACAGGACTTTAAGACAGTGAGTTTATATGCCCATTATAGCCTGCATATACTGTGAATATTATAGTATAGGCCTACATAATATACTGAAGATCGATCAGCGCAACCTGGACAAAGAACGTAAACGTTTACGTTTGATGGATCTGCATCGGTCGAGCTCTACGTGTGTGTGTGAGCTCGCCATTTATCTCAGCATTGCTTTCTACAGATGAACCTCCTCTTTGTGAGCTTTAAAATTTATCACTTTATGGGCGTCCGCAGGAATTTTTCCAGGGGGGCCAAAATGTTTCTAGGAGAGAAAAAGTTTTTTTGGGGGAAATGACGTTTTTACGTGGAAAAGCTATTCATGAACACAGAAAATGTGACAACTTTCAAAATCCTGGGTGGGCAAATGCCCCTTGCCCCCTCTGGATGCCCATGTATCACTTAGGCTTTTTTGACAGGTGCTTCAAAGGACATGTATGAAGTGTCTAAACCAATTTATACAGAGAGACATACATACTTACATACATCATATGCAACATCCTTCATACATGCATACTGACACACATCCACAAGTATGATCATATCATACTTTTGTCTGTTGTATGTTGCAGGTACGATTTCTGTCGAGATCATGTTGTAAACATTTAGGTGAGATAATATTGAAAGCATTGATTATTATCCGTCTGGTCCTGCAGTTTAACTGGAATGGAAATTTCAACAAGCAGAGTTTTTCTGATTTGAAACTTTCTGCTGATGTTTGCGGTAAGCATTTGAATTTAAATATATTTTCTAGTGAAGCATTCTATGGCCAGCATACTTAAATGGTTGCCGCGGCTTCCTGCTTTACAAAGAATCTCTCAAATTGGTCATCAGGATGCAGGAAACAGTAAACTTTAGCCATTCACAATCGGTCCTTTTACCTCAGTCTTATCACTTTTCAACAAGGTCTTTGCCTATGTCTGCTCAGTCACTTGTCATTTTGTAACAGCCTAAACCTTAAGCTTTCAAATTGTTTATCCATCTTAGTCGTAATCAGGTCTCACAGCAGACTGACCTTCTGAATGTTGACCTGATTACGACTTGGTGTTTGTATGCCATTGGTTATTGCCATATGCATTAGACGCAAGCGCTGTAGCAGCTATAAATTATTATTAATATTAATAATAACTGTATTTGATAGTGCCATACTTCCAAAGACCAGAACCATATATCATACATACAACAAAAACATCGATGGCACTGAATAATTGTGTGTGAAGGACTTGCAAAAACAGTGACCAGCTGAATGGAGGCTTGCAGGGCCGGATTAACAAATGTGGTGGCCCTGTTCAGTAAAACTGTGGGGGCCCCAACGACTGTATACTGTAAGTGTACATAATAAAATGGCGTCACTTTATAATGTGTCACTTAACACTTGAGTTCCGGTCAGGTTAAAGGCGTAACTTTGGTCTAGAAAGTGGGGGTACCAAATTGCGCATCGTTTCCCCTTCAAGACTTAATTAATTATAATGGCGCCCAATGAATCCATATTTGGCGCCATTTATGCGCAATATCGAGTAATAATGATGATGATGCTGATAGTAATAATATCAATAAATATAATAATAACGACAATAAGCATAATAATAAATATAATAACAATAAAAACAATAATTATATAATAATGAAAATAAAAATTTAAAATTAATAACAATAGACGTGTTTCATTATGAAAGCGTGTGTCGGTCATAATTGAAGTTACGTAACAATAGGTCTCTACTCTCTAGATTTAAACCTAATAACAATAGACTTATTCATAGTTGAAGTGACGTGAGAATGGCCTTTATTCTCTAAATCTAAAATTACAAACAATAGCCATGTTTCAGAATTGAAATGACGTAACAATAGGCCTTTAGGCCTATTCTCTAAATTTAAACTTAATAACATAAACAGACTTTTTCCTAATTGAAGTGACGTAACTCAATCTAAAATTATTAGTTATGGACGTGTTCCGTAATCGAAATGACGTACTTAGCGAATGATAGTCTTTTATTCTCTAACTTTGAAGTTAATAACATTAGACATTTTCATAATTTAAGATTAAAAATAATAGACGTTTTAACAATTGTAATGACGTAACTATAAGCCTTTATTGTCTATATTAAAACTTAAAAGTAGACTTCATAGCTGAAGTGACGTAACAAAGGCATTTATTCTCTGAATGTAAACTTATAGACCTAATAACAATACACTAGCCTAAGCTTCTTCATAACTGAAGTGACGTAACATTTGCCTTTGTTCTCTAAATCTAAAAATTACTAGGCCTAAATAACGTGTTTCATAATTGAAGTGACATAACAACGGGCCTTAAGTGACACATTATAAAGTGACGCCATTTTATTATGTACACTTGCAGTATACAGTCGTTGGGGCCCCCACAGTTTTACTGAACAGGGCCACCACATTTGTTAATCCGGCCTTGAATAGACGTGTTTCATATAAATAAGTGACGTAAAAAGGGCCTTTGTTCTTAAAATTTAATTTTGTTTAACAGAAAACGTGTTTCATAGTGTTTCCCTAATTGAAATGATGTAACAATTGGCCTTTATTGCACCGTCAGGTAGCAAGTGTTTAAATAAGCAAGTAAAAATAGGTCTTACCAGCATTTCTGGCTGATTTTTGAGATGAACATGCCTGATAATGGAAAATCCAATAGGGGCCGACACATGTGCGAAAATTGTGTATTTGTGTAAATTAAATGAGTAGTTTCGAATAATTTGTTCCGAGTTTTTTGCTCATTTTTACTATTAGACTTAACAAATAACAATAATTATAAATATTAAAAAAAATTATGTTGCATGTGTGGGGGCCCCTCAAGTGTGGGGGCCCCTGTTCGGCCGAACATGTTGAACATGCCTTAATCCGCCTCTGGAGGCTTGAATAGTCAATGGTTAGCATACTGCATGGACTGTCAACCTTCAGATTGGGTATTTAAATCCACTCCAGATCACAATGTCATAGGTATCAAAATGTCTGACATTCCATAAGCACCCTTGCAAAATGTCTGTTCCATGAAAAACCTTTACAGACAATGACTGAACAGTGAACACTTCTGGTGACTAGATGAGGCGTCAGAACTGATCACCCTCTCTCATACACCTTGAGGTTAAGACAAAACTTCCATGGCTAACTTTTCTGGTTGGTTTGAGGTCTGATCTTTGTGATATTCATATTTCAATAGTGTATGTATGTATTTATCTAGATACTTAATTTGACACCTTTTAAGTACTTCACAAAGTCGCTGCACACGTGGTTTTCTGACTGATCTGAACAAGTATGTTTTAACAGTTGATTATGTTTGCTGTACAGGGCTGAGTGCAACACCACATATATGACATGTTCCGTGAAGATGGTCCAATATATGAGAAGGCATGATGAGCTCGAGTTGATATATGGAAGTGCGACACCTGGTTGCCATTCTATGTAGGTTTCATTATTTTTAATATTAATTGTATATTTGTGTTAAAATGTTATGAGAAAGTGCAGTCCTGTAAGCTAACCCGAAGGCAGCCGTGGGTATAAAGTGTTAATAGACTTCATTTTCTTAGCCCCGGCTTTTGAGGGTAGATGACCAGTCCTCTCCTTTGCCATCTAATCTTTCAAATGACAGTGTGTTGTATGTTCTGTGTGCGCAAGTTGTACTTGGTGAATGCTGTTTAATTATATGCCTTCATATCAGAGATGGACATGATTAGTTAACTTGCTAATCGATTAGCAACATTGCACAGCCATTGTCAGAAGCATCGAGAACTTGCACAGCCATTGTCAGAAGCATAGAGAACTAAGTGCAGAAATAAGAACTTGTGCAGGTTCCCTTGTTTTATAACCATGAACTATGGAGACAATTAAAACAGTCTTCAAACTCATTATTAATAAACTCGTTCTTAATGAATTCGTTCTTAACATAATTTTAAAAATCTAATCGATCAGCTAATCGTTTTACACTTAGAATTTCTACAAATTACTAATCAGTTAGAATTAGAACTGGGATCAGGTGACAGCTGATCAATTAGAATTTGTCTCATCGATTACCTAACTATTTAGCTAATCAATTAGAATCTAATCGATTAGTTACCCATCTCTGCTTCATGTGTGAATAATAGTGACTTAATTTTATCACGTGAATATGTGTACGTAAAGTGTATGTATCCAGTCTTGTTGTCCTCGAGACCAAGGTCTTGGTCTCGAGTGCACTCGAGTTCGTTTTTAAAAGTCTTGGTCTTGAGACCAAAGGTCTTGGTCTTGAGGTTCATGGTCTTGGTCTTGAGGTCCAAGGTCTTGGTCTTGGTTTTGCAAGACCAAGACCAGACCAAGACTTTTGTCAATATGAACAGTCACTAATTTTAACAAACGGCAAGAATTTTAAAAATTTATCCAATAATTACTCATACAGTTATTGCTTTAGTATTTACACAGTGTGAATGAGGCTTCACTGTTGTTTTGGACAATTATTTTGACTTCCGGTTATTTACCATGGAATGATTTCAAAACAGACTCACGATTAATTTGTACATTTACATCCGGTTCTTGAAAAGCTGCTTTGTGTGCTAGCGATTTCAGCACTTGTAGACCGTGTTTTTTTACATGGCAGAATTTTTATGAGGCCCACAGGTCAAGTCTTGGTCAGAAAATTCTGAGCAAATTGGTTTTATAAAATTCGACAGGCATTTGGAATAACATTTCGCATGAAGGACTCTTGTAAATACGAATTCGGAATTCTCTGCAGTCTCCATTTAGAGTGGTTTTGCTTGAAAAAATGAAAAAAATTCATGTTTTCATTAAAATAACGAGTAGTCCAACTGGACAATTTTTAGTAAGGAAAAGTCTGGATACGACTGTGATTTTTTGGGTCTCGGTCTTGGTCTTGAGGTTCAAGGTCTTGGTCTTGGTCTTGAGGTTCAAAGTCTTGGTCTTGAGGTTCAAGGTCTTGGTCTTGGTCTTGAGGTTCAAGGTCTTGGTCTTGAGGTTTAAGGTCTTGACAAGACTGTATGTATCTGAATGCTTAATAAAGCAACATCTAAATACCTTATGAAAGTGCTGTTCTGATTATGTTATGTTATGGCAGTGATCTCGAAGAGGAGCAACGACCCTATCATTCCAAAGAGCAACAGAGAAGTAACAAGGCCTTATCATTCCACCAACAACGAGGAGCAATAGTCCCTATCATCCCACACTGAGTGGCATCTTTACCTGAAAATGTAGCAGACGTGCAGACTCTATCTCTTGCCTTAGTACTTATTAAATTTAGATTATGCTCTGATGTGGAACTATATTTATTACTTGTTTACTAAAGTAGTTGTTTACTGCAGCCAATCAGAGGTATCCAATAGTCAGAGGTGTCTAATATAGGAGTCAAGTATAATATTGGCTAATATATCCATGTATAATCTTATTTTATAATATTTTAATTGTGTTTAGACAGTCCTATGTAGGCACTGTAAGTATGACATTTATTTCTTAGCACTACTAAGCTGCAATTAGTAGATACTTAAGAAGTTTAGTTTTGAGATACCTGAACTTTGTATTACTATGATAGCCATAGAATGCACTGGTTGGTAGCCATTCTTTGTGGGTTTAATTATTTTTAATATTAATTCTATATTTATATTACTATGTTATAAGTAGAAGAAGGGCAGTCCGATAAGCTTAAGCTCAAGGCAGCTATGGTATGAAGTGTTAGCGACTTCATTTTCGTAGCCTCGGCATATGAGGTCGGGCGGCCAGTCCTCTCCCTCGCCATCTCATCTTCCCACTGACTGTGTATGGTCAGTGTACTTATCATAGCTTAGTTGGTTAGAGGGTGCAGAAGAAACAGAAATCTTGAAATGGATATCTGCCCTGGTAGTGATATGTTATAAATAGAAGCCGTGTGTTCCATATTGTTATGTGTAAGACTTTAACGATGAGCTGCATTGGTTTCCCAATCGCTTTTAATACAGTCTCACTGTTAGGGTATTAAAACCTGGCTTAACTGTTCCACTACTGTTTCTCATTCTTTGCGATATGATGAATGATGTTTACTTCAGTAAGTTCAGTATATTTTTTTCTTAGAAATAAGTAAATAAAATGGTAATTATAGTGAAGTTTAATTTAAATTAATAATTAACTTCTTATTATTCTGAAGAAGAAGAGTAGTCCATTAAGCTAGCTCTGAGGCAGCCATGGTTATGAAGTGCTAGCGACTTCATTTTGTCAATCCTCCCTTATCAGGACAGATGTCCAGTCCTCTACTCCACTGTCTAATATTCCAACTGACAGTGTATGGTCAGTGTACTATTTATAGCTTAGCTGGTTAGAGGGTGTAGAAGAAACGGGAATCTTGAAATGGGTATCCGCCCTGGTGGTGATACGTTATAAATTGTAGTCATTGTGTTCCATATTGTTATGTGTAATACTTTAACGATGAGCTGTATTGGTTTCCCAGTCGCTTTTAATACAATCTCGTTGTTAAAGTGTTAAAACATGGCTTAACTGTTCCACTATTGTTTTTCATTCTTTGCAATATGATGAGTGATGTTTACTTCAATATAATTTTGTTCTTAGAAATATGTAAATAACATGGTAATTATAGTGAAGTTTAATGTAATTTAATAAGTAACTTGTCGTTATTCTGAAGAAGAAGAAGAGAAGAGCAGTCCCTTAAGCTAGCCCTGAGGCAGCCGTGGGTATGAAGTGTTAGTGACTTCATGTTCTTAGCCTAGTCATATGAGGTCGGGTTGCCAGTCCTCTCTTTTCGCCATCTCATCTTCCCACTGACAGTGTACGGTCAGTGTACTCATTACAGTTGAGTTGGCTATGGGGTGCAGGTGGAGCAGAAATCTCGAAGCAAATTTCTGCCCTGGCGGGGATTTGAACCTCGACCTCTCGATTTACTGTCCAGCGTGCTAACCACTACACTATTGAGCACCATTTTAGAGTGAAGTTTAATTAAAATTAATAATTAACTTGTTATTATTCTGAACTGTTTTAATATTAGCTGTTCCACTGTTTGTAATAATTTGTGATGTGGTAGATAGTGGCAACTGCAATAGATTTCATAAAGCTCTGAAACATAACTATACCCCTGTTGTTTGTCATTCTCTGTGATACGATGCTTGGTGTTAACTTCAATATATTATGCAGAGGCAGCAACTTTTGTGGAATATGGTAGTAATATTTTATCGTAAAGCTAAGTTGAAGTAATATTTTACTTATTATTCAGAACTGGTTTAGTATTAACTGCACCACTGTTTGTAATATTTGTGAAATAATGGATGGTTTAATTTCAATATAATTATTCCATAAAACTCTGAAAACATTATTATTTGAGAACTGGTTTAACTGTTCCATTTTTTGTTTTTCTTTGTGATACGATGAATGGTGTAAACTTTAATATACATGTAATTATTTTCATAGAAACTGGACTTTTTTGTATGTCATAAATTAGCTATATTTACAGCTGTTCAATCCAATGTCAGAAGTGCATAGTCTTGGTGGGATTGTGTACTTTTAAGATTGGAAATACCAAACATACAAAAAAAATAAGACAGTCCTTTACAACATTCATAGCCCACAGTTTGTCGACGTTTGCCCCTGTGGAAGCAGTGTGGGCTACTGTAGGCACAATGGACGACAAAGACAGTCCCATTTGCAGGCACCATCATAGCCCCCCAGCTGGTCAACATTTTGCCACTAATGGCTCTCGTAGGGCTCAATGAGGCGTAGAGAATAATAGCGGCCCACCACGGGCGCCGCCCAGCTGGCCAACATTTTGCCACTAATGGCCCTCGTAGTGCCGACGCGGGGCTCAGTGACTGCTAGCCCACACTGATCGACACTGGGTCCTGCAGGGAACACCTAGAAGCGCAGCGTGTGCAGCGCGTAGGGCTCAATGAGGCGTAGACAATAATAGCGGCCCACCACGGGCGCCGCCCAGCCGTTCCCTCGTAGGCCCACGAACGTGGGCATGTAGAGGTAGGATGGGCGTTGCCCAGCCGCCTGACCTCTGGGCTTGCGATGGGGATACGCTGTGGGCAATCAAAGTCGGCGGAGTCTGGGCCCAGCGTGGCGTGGCTGTCTGGGATATAGGCTAAACTTATGACATAGAAGGTCGATAGATATTGCAGATTTTTAGTTTAGATGTGGGCAGTTGCCAGTTTGATAGCGACAGATGACGATTCAAAGGTTTGATTCGTTTGGGTGAGCGAAGCGAGGATAGTCCTTGGTTCACGGATTAGGAAGGCAATTCCGCCTTCAAGATTGGCGGTTGAACTTTTGAATGAAGTTTCAGGCGTCAATCCGGTATAATGAGCCAAATCTGCAGTACTCTGTCTGTTTACTTCTATTTTCACAGTATCACTTACACATGACAAGTGGCAATTTTCGCCATAGGACTGTTAATAGCTTACATTAACCTGTAATTATTTATACTGTGCTGATATCTATTATTGTTTCTTTTACCTGTTGATCACATAACTTGATCGATATTACCGTTCAAAGTATTGATTGTGTGCCATTTACTTGTATTACGATAAATGTTAACTAGGTGGCCCTGCTAAGCGGGATCAAGATCCCTTTTGGGTCTCCTCTTGTTGCCAAAGTTCAAACTTTATGTTGTATTTTCCTTGTACTTCAAATGGCTTCAATAATAAAAGGATTGATATCTTCGTTATTGTAACGTTAAAGTGTATTCGCTAGGTGACAGGACATAATTTCAAAACTCCAGCCAACGTTTCACCGTATCGAAACACTTTAATCACTCGCCATTTTGTGCTGATTAAGTATAAACCAGATTATAGGAAATTCGACTTTAATGCCAAATCTGGTTAGATTCTCTAAATCTTGTGCGTGTAATTTAGTGGACAAACACATTTAATTAGCGACACATGCCATTGGGTCAACGAAAGAGACTTGCTAATATTATGGTTTGATTTCAATGTTTTATTCTTTCTTAGACTATGGCTGGAAAGACATTCCGACAAACAACAGACCACTAGGTGTCGTTGGACGCATTTCCTTGTCATGCATCGTTTTTTATATAACTCGTCGGCCAACATGCGTAAATAAGTAATCTAAAGTCAGGCAATTAAGTAATGTAATGCTTTACCATCTACATATGTATTGTTTGATATTTGATTTTTACCGAGTTGACAGGAAATGAATGAATTAAATAATATATGTTTAATATAAATGATGTAGTAATTTTTTTGTTTAATGATGTGAGGATTGTATGTTTACGTAAATCCAAATAGCAAAATGCTTGTTTTTGAATTACAAGAATTTTAATTTAAGTTTTTTTGCATATATTTTATATATCTTAGTATAATAATAAATTATTAGTTTATACAGAAAGGAAATAATTCGGAATTATGACTGCAATATTTCTTCAACATATCAGTAAAATGAAACATGCAAGTAATCTGCCAGTAGAAGTGTATGAAACTTAGAGAACAAGAGTGATGGCCTAATCCATATTTAACAGAGACTGCACTGTTTTAAGTGGACCTGCAGTGTTTTTTTCTGCTACATATTAGATGGCAGTGAACTTTTACATAATTCTTTCAGCCTCCAAATGATGCCCATCACTTGTTACCAATGTTAGTTGTTTCTTGTGATTGGTTACGTGTAGAACAAAAATGGTGTTGGATTCACTTGATGAATTGTAAAATATGTATGGTGTCTCAGGATGCAATTTTCCAAAAGATCTAGAATCAGCTGGATGGGATCTTCATTTACTCAATGTGATGGTAGATTTAAGTCGTTTTATATAAAATCAACCTGTTCTTGGCAATGCTAGTTATGTCCCTGCTCTTCATCCTGCTGGAATGTTATTGTTGCGTTTGTGACTCAATCAAAGAATCTTTTGACCTTGGTACCATGTTTTGACCATGGTTGTATCTTTTACCTTGGAACTATCTTTTGACCTGTATAAAGAGCATACTGGCCACCATACAAGACTTTGCATCCTCAAAGGCATTGGGCAACAGCTGTGCAGAAACAATTACAAGATAAACTGTTAAATGAAATTTAAATTTAAGTATCATATGCTTTAAAATGATACCTTAGCGAATGACTGCCATGTTATACACCTAGTGGTGTAACATACTTTGTGAGAAAAGAAAGAAAAGATCTTAACCCCTAGGGACACCATACATTAGAAAGCCTGGGAAGAAAATGCCCTTTAAGTATACTGACCAAGTGAACAGACATTGACACAATGGAAACCAATTAATTGTCACAGTCAGAAACCCCAAAGCAGTATCCTGCCATCAGTGGAACAAAAGTGAATGGACTCACCATCAAAAACAGCAGATAAGTTAAGAGAAACAATTACTGTCACCTTATTCTTACTGGGTATCCATAGTGCTCAAGATGTCATTAAGACGAGCGGATTCTGATGAATGAAACTTACATGGTCTGCAGACTGAAATGGGGATTAGTGAATTAGAGGATGAGTTTGCATATGCTTCATAACTATGTATTTAATAATTTTAGATAGGATGGTAATAGTTGAGATGGATCTGTAATTAGACAGAATATGCATTTAAACATTTCAATTCCAGATAACACGCCGATTATTCTGAGAAAAGGAGTAAGAAGACGTTAGTCAGCCGAAACTTTATTCGTCTTTTTGAAGAAGAAAATGTCATACCTTATGACGTCCATCGTACATATTCAATAAATGTAGTTTTAGAACCTAAACTATGTTACACAAAGTTAATATCATTCAGTTAAGGATACAGTTTGTAGTAGCTATTTACCATACTACCCTGACATAGAAAATTTCAGAAAAGTGCATTGCAGCATACCTGATACCTTTCCTATTCTTTGTCATCGTGGTTCTGCACTTAGGCAAATCCAGGAATGAAACAACGCCATTCATCTCTCATTTATATCCTCGTCTGTTTCCTTTATCCAGCATCCAGTCCAACATCATATTTCTTGGTCTTCTCGGTGGTTTCTTCCCTTCAACTCTTCCTTCAAGCACTGTCCTCAGGAGCGAATTCCCAAGTAGTGTGTGTCGCCAATCCAATTCATTTGTCTTTTCTTTATTGTGTCAACCTTTGACCTCTCCTCATGCACCAGTTGCAACATCTCGTTGTTTAACACATGATCCTCCTGTGCAAGCAAAGTGTAGGATGGACGACCGAATCCTTGCTGGAATATATGCAAGTACCCTATCGCAAAGATATGAGATATGGTTTAGAATTGGCATTATTTTAGTTAACTTTTCATGGAATGGTGTACTTCTTAGTTCAGTGAGTTTTGAGACAGAGCTGTAATATTTGAGCAAGACTAAATCTTAAAAAATTAAACTTTTCTTGGAACTATGCTTTGCCAGTCTAACTCGTCATGCAACTACGAGTTGAGAACAGTCATTAGACTTTAATGAGCTGCAATGAAATTATTTTCTATATTTTGAAACATATTAATATTAAGGTTTTACTGTTGTTTGTAGAAAGTGTATCAAAAAGACGAGCAACATTCTGTTTGAGCTTCAATATGCAATTGTAGGACAAGGTCTGCCTCTCATTCAGCGTCACAAAAAACATTACAGTGGACTTATTCAAATACAAATTTCAGTATTGCCAACTATTTCATCTTCAATGAAATCGAACTGAAGAATAACCTAAAGGTGTGCCATTACACTTAGGTTGGACAGCTTTAGTATTTCTACATTAAGTTTTTTCCATGTGACTAAATCTTACTTTACTCGGAAAAAGGACTACTATTGACGGATGAAACATGAACCCTTCTTATAAGCATCTGAAACACAAACTTAAAGGAAATCTTCAATAATCTGGAAAACTGGACACTGCTGGTTTTAAAGGCTATTACAACAATTGCAGGAACGTTTTACCCAGGCAATTACTGAAACTCAAGCTTATCAAACCCAAACAATTCTCAACTTTGTCCAGAATCTGCTCCTCAAAGAACCTATAATGGAGGAAAACAGTAAAATTATCAATTAAGTGAGTTGCCTGATGGCGAATATAAGAACCTATATGGGAGAAAAACAATACAGGTGCCAGATATGTTGGAAGTCATTTGATCAGGGTGGTAATCTGAAAAGGCACATGAAAACCCATACTGGCGAAAAACCATACAGTTGCCATCTATGTCAGAAATCATTTAATGAAGGTGGTAATCTGAAAAGGCACATGAGAACCCGTACTGGTGAAAAACCATACAGGTGCCATCTATGTCAGAAATCATTTAATGAAGGTGGTACTCTGAAAAAGCACATGAGAACCCAAACTGGTGAAAAACCATACAGTTACCATCTATGTCAGAAATCATTTAGCATAGGTGGTACTCTGAAAAAGCACATGAGAACCCATACTGGTGAAAAACCATACAGGTGCCATCTATGTCAGAAATCATTTAATGAAGGTGGTAATCTGAAAAAGCACATGAGAACCCATACTGGTGAAAAACCATACAGGTGCCATCTATGTCAGAAATCATTTAATAAAGGTGGTAATCTGAAAAGGCACATGAGAACCCATTCTGGTGAAAAACCATACAGTTGCCATCTATGTCAGAAATCGTTTAATCAAGGTGGTACTCTGAAAAAGCACATGATAACCCATACTGGTGAAAAACCGTACAGGTGCCATCTATGTCAGAAATCATTTAATGAAGGTGGTCATCTGAAAACGCACATGAGAACCCATACTGGTGAAAAACCATACAGGTGCAATCTATGTCAGAAATCATTTAGTATAGGTGGTACTCTGAAAAGGCACATGAGAACCCATACTGGTGAAAAACCATACAGGTGCCATCTATGTCAGAAATCATTTAATGAAGGTGGTACTCTGAGAAAGCACATGAGAACCCATACTGGTGAAAAACCATACAGGTGCCATCTATGTCAGAAATCATTTTGTGAAGGTGGTCATCTGAAAATGCACATGAGAACCCATACTAGTGAAAAGCCATACAGTTGCCATCTATGTCAGAAATCATTTAATGAAGGTGGTACTCTGAAAAAGCACATGAGAATCCATATTGGTGAAAAACCGTACATGTGTAAGGTTTGTAATAAAGGATTCAGACAACTTGGAAGTCTAAAGGGACACAGTAGAACTCATGCAACTGAGGAGCAACACATTCACAATAAACCTTATACAAAGAGCAGTTCTTCATCGAAGCAATTTTATCTCGATTCAGGAACACAGCCACAAGATTGCAAAATGGGTAGTGAAGTAATTCTTAAACCGTCTGATCATTTCAACCGATTTAGTAGTACAGGTGTTATTGATAAACGAAATGAACGTTTCTCAAAGAACATCTATCCAGATTCTAGTGGATCTGCAGGTCCTTTATTGAAAAGTAAAGATGGAGAATGTCTGCATATTAGCAAATTCAAATCTCCTGTGGATGCAAAAGCGTCTTTGTCAAAATCTTTTGGATGTGGTATATGTGACGAATTGTTGGAAATGGAGAAAGAATTTCTAGAGCATTGTTCTGGCCATCGATTATCTCCACCGGACGCTTTATTTGCTGACCTGTGTTGAACTATGATCCACATACTTACAGTGAAAACAATTGTAATTTGAAATAAAAGGAATAGATATTACAGAGTTGCTGAAATGCATACATAGATGAATAATTACTTTGTACCACTTTCATTTCAGAATACTTAGACAGTTCTGATGCAGAGAACCCAGATGTTCCTCCTTATTTATCTCTCCACATATCTAAGGTTATGCCTTCTCACATAACTGTAGACCATAGAATTGCTTTATTTCATCAGAATGAAATGTATTATTATAGTTACTAAAGCCGCAGGGAAGTCTTTCATTCTGGGTTCCACTAATTGACACCTTTATTGTTAAATGTTAAATTAGCAGCACAAAAACTTCAGCTGGACCTGATATTTAACATAACGGTTAGCTGTACATCGTGTTGTGAGACTATTTTCGATTATTGATACTTATCCCAGTGTCGTTGCATTCATGATAATATTATGCTAATAAAATAAATTGGGTTATTCTACTTGGATTAGTTCTTGGACACTTGGACTTTATGTTTGTTCATAAATGCGTAGTCGAGAGTGTCATGTATCCTAAATACTTGCGGTTTCGTTGTCTGTTTCCTACTTTATGATACACTTAATTCTGTTCTTAGCCTTTAAATAAACAAGCTGCATGTCATAAATTGTACAGGCTTGTTTTTCTCTGAATTTATTATATGTGTTTAATATGCTGAAATTTATCCTTGACATTGATCTTTGTCATATAATTTTAACTGGATTATATATATATGTATGTATATATATATATATATATATATATATATATATATATATATATATATATATTTAGTATATATACCTCAAGGTGATCTCCCTTTCTTGGTCCTCTGGTGCAGTGTCCACGCATGTCCATGCATTTGTTGTTTCTCGATTGGACTGCAGCAGAGCATATATGATGGACTCCGGGCCTGCCGGATTGAGCCTCTGAACAGCATCCTGCGTTCTACTAATCGCATCCCCGAGTTTGGCGGAGTGTCTGCGTATATGAGGGATGTCCTCCACTGGCTCCCCTACCCACAGCGCATCACTTATCGAATCTCTGCCTTGGTCCGGCGGTGCTTTGAAGGCTTCAGGGTTAGGGTTAGGCTGACTCACCTCATGCTCGTAGCGCCGTTGCTCTCTCCGCTCAGCTGCGCAAGTTGAACTTACTGTTCCACGCGGGGACATTCATACGTCTTCGCTGTGCCTTCTCTGTGACTGCCCCATGATCTGGAAGGTTCCGGCCCGCTATTCCGGGCCCACTATTCCGGGGGTCCGCTATTCCGGGGTCCGCTATTCCGGGGATTCGCCGGATTATACATATACACAACATACATACATCCATGCATACATACACATGTACATACATACTAACATACACCTACATAGTTACATATATATACATACATAAATATATACACATACATACACACACACGAACATACACCGGAATATACATATATACATACACATCGTCATACATACACACGTACATACACACATAAATACATACATACATACATGTATATACATACATACACACACGTACATACATACATGCACATGTACATACATAAATACGGACGTACATACATATATACATTGTACATACATGCATACATACACACGTACATACATACTAACAAACACACGTACATACATTGTTACATATATATACATACATACATACATGCATGCATACACATGTACATACATAAGCACGTACGTACATGCATACATAAATATATACATACATGCATACATATATGTACATACATACACGTATGTACATATATATACATACATACATGGATGTACATAAATACACACATACATGCACACGTACATACATAGATGCATGTATGTACATGCATACACATGTACATACATAAACATGTACGTACATACGTATATACATACATATATACAGGGTGGGCCAGTAGGAATGCACCAACTTTGATTGGATATAACTTGAACAATTGTTATCCGAACATCGTGCCCAATATACTAAATTGAAAGTAATCATCCACTCTACTACCGTGTCAAATCTTGCACTGATATACGGCACCGTTGTTATAAAATTTCGGTGCGGCGCACACCTCTCAATTTTGAATGTAAATATTGAACATCATGGCGCCGCTCACGGAAGAGGATAGAATTTTAATCCGAATTTTAAGAGCAGAAAAAGGATACAATGCACATCAGATGATGATAGAATTCCCTTCTAGAAAATGGAATAAATATGCTCTAAATCGATTGATTAAACAAATTGATGCTACGGGAACGTCTAACAGCCGCAACTGTGGTCGCAAACGCTCTGCGCGCACAGCAGCGAACATTGCACAAGTCCAAGAGTTAATTTGCAGCCAAGACAACAATCCAGGGACGAGTAAGAGTCCGAGAGAAATTGAGCGTGCGACCGGAATTTCACGCAGTACTGTTAGGCGCATTGCTAAACATGACCTCAACCTCAAAGTCAATCGTCGACGTGAGGTTCCGAAATTGTCTGATGCCGATTCGATGAAACGTCTAGCCGGCTGCAAACGACTCAAGAAGCGAATGACAGTTGAAAAGATCGACAGAACATGGTTCACAGACGAGAAGATCTTTACGGTTCAGACGCCAACAAACACTCAGAACGACCGTGTGCATGCAAACGTTAGCTTTAAGCGTGAGGTTGCGCCTGCTCGGCTTCTGAAGGGCAGGAAGCACTTCCCGCAAAGTGTGATGTTTCTGTTTCTGCTGGCTGTTTCAAAGCTTGGAAGACGGCGGCATTCTTTGTTACTCCAAAGGCTAAGGTGAACAGTGTTTATTACTGCGATGAAGTACTCAAGATATTAATTGTTTGTACTAAGTGATTGTTTAGTATTGACATCTTCAGTTTCAGACTTTTGTTTTTTCTTGCAGTTTTATGGCAAGAAAATGGCACATCGAATATTAATATGATTATCTCAAAACGTCGTAATGGTATCTCGTAGATATTTTGCAGAATGATAAAATGGATAATTATCTTCAATCTGATATATCGGACAAGACGCTCAGATAAAAAGTATTCAAGTTATAAGGCGTCAAAGTTGGTGCATTCCTACTGGCCCACCCTGTACATAGATGCTTGTTTTTATGTATGAATGTATGTATATCAATCAATCAATCAAAATTATTTATTGGCACCAACGACAGTATTTCACAAGCAGTTTAACATAAGATTTCGATAGTATATATGTCTTACATTATAAAGTAAGGAATAAATTTTTTTTTAAATCCTTTAATAATTAACATTTGCCATTAATTCTTCAGTATAATGAAAACTTTATTGTGCCTTGTAATTTAAACGCAGCACTGTCATTGACATCAAATGGCATCCCCTAAGGGATATAGGTCCCACTAATGCAGGGATGCCACTACGACAATATACCTTAATCAGAATGATGTAGTAGGACTGTAGTGCCATTGTCGTTTCATACTATATATTAAGGTGAGATAACGCACACAAAAAAGTGGATCTTAGCTAGCTTAACTATCCTTAACTACTGTATACATCCATAGGCGCCGACTCCACAGGGGCAACAGGGACGTTCGCCCCAGTACTCACCAAGGTTCTGGGGCGAGCATATATATTCGCCCCAGTACATTTTTTGCCTTCATATATACTGTTTCCAAGGGCCCAAAGCTTTTAACTAAAGATATTTCATGTACTTTTCCGTGTGTGTCTCAGAATCCCTGCAGTCTGAACTAGCTTGTATATATGACGAATGCTTCATATGATACACGATGTACTTGTGGTGTCTATCGATGTCACCGGGTCGCCGAGGTCGGGGTATTTGAGCCTAATCGACCACAGACTATCAGGGCCGCTTTTAACACAGGTGCAAACGGTGCGGCGCACCGCGGGCCCCTGAGCCGAGTGTGTAGGCCTACAGCAGTTTTGTTGCTATTTGCTAAATGTCGTTTGCAAGTTTCACTCTCACTTCAAATTTCTGTAAAACTGTAAGTGTAGGCCTAAGTGTAAGGTAACACTAGTGTCAATCACTAGTCTAGACTAGACTAGTGATTGACACTAGTGTTGTCTAGTGATTATATTGATTTAATTCACTTACACTGTTTGCTACATATGGTACTATCATGGGCGTCTTTGTGTACGCGTATTATTGAAAATTTAACGTATAGAGTTCTGTCTTGGTAATATTGAAATTCCTATTGTCAACCCCGAGACGGAATGCATTCAGACGTGTCGACTAATTGATATCGTATTCACTTTTCCAGCGGCTCTTGTGTTGTTTTTAGCCGATCGCTGCGAGATAACAGGTCTGGCTGGTGAATCGCGTAGTTAGAACGTTATATATAATTATGTATATTTATATATACACACAAATATATACATATATAATATATATATTAACATATGTAATTGACACTGGCTGGAGCGACAGTCTCTAAGTAATGAGCTTCTTTCCTTAGATGCCAACTAGAACACGTACGTTCTGCCAGACTTTTTAAATATAGGCCTACCCCGCTAGCTTAGGAACCAGTTCCAAGCCTGGATGAAGGAGGAATGCGAATCCATTGATCTTTGTTGTCACACGGGTCGTTAAACTGAAACTTCTAGTACTACGCTTTGTGAGTCAGTCGGGCAGTATTACATGAACGGGAAGACGAACACATCTGAGTAGGACAATTTCGTAGGAACTGTGAGGGTCGACTGCGTTGAAGGTCGGAAAAACTTGGTAGGAACGGAACAGACATGTCAAGAGTCGTTTGTTTTTCGCTCGAACACGCGTTCTGTAGTCGGTCAGACTTTACCGAAGAAAAGGGACGAATGTTCTTGTAATATAACCGTGACGTGCTTGGTTAAGTTTCTTTCGTGGTTTTACGAGATCTTTCTCTTGAAAGTGAGCGCTGAACAAAGTCCATCTACGTAGCCTTTCACGTGTGTCGTCTTGCTGTCCCTGAACGAAACCGATTCCACCTTGGACTGGGAAGGTAGGTTTGCTCGTAGTAGGCCTACTTTGAGGGAGGGAAAATAGAGTAAGGAAAATATTTGTGCAAATTCTTTACTTGATCATTATTTTTTCTATTTTTTCTATGCAAATTTGTTCTCTGCAAAAACGTAACCCCGACCCCGATAAAAAATTTTGCTCCCCTAAAAAATATTGCTCCTCTAAAAATTTTCCGCCCCCCTAAAAAATTCCTCCGGACGCCCATTGGTACTGTACGTAACACGCACCCGCAATCCATAATAGATCTATAGACTGTGCATGCAAAACCGGTAAAATCACAGATCGTTTATCACAGAGTTATTACAACAGCACTAGGCCTAACGATCTCGGTGAAAACCGACCAAGATGGTGCATGGCTTAATTATCTATTCTCCATCTTTGGATGCCGCATACTGCCACAGCTGCTGGTTGTTTTGTGAGGGGCAGCCAAACTGTGGAAAGACTAGGGACACTTGAGTATCAGATTAGCTGAACACAGCAAACTCAAAACACATAATTATTGGCATTTCTGTTTGACACCGGAAACATTTTCCCATGCACTGGTGTTGCTACACCTCTTCATAACGCTGCCTATTGGAATCTCGTCCGCTGAACGTTGTTTTAGTGTCCAGCGTCTTTTGAAGACTCCTTTGCGGAGTACACACTGTACAATGACAACCAATAGGTCTTCCGACTTGGCGTTTTTGTCAATTGAGAGCAATCTAGCAAAGGACTTGCAACTAGACCAAGTTTTTGACGTGTTCATGTCACAAAAAGTTAGACGTGAGATTTGGACTGTTAATTTAGCCTGAATTTGCTCGATTTCACCATGATACTGTGTGACTGCATGTGACAGATGAAAACGGACTTTGCTGATATTTTGGCCTATAGCTGATATTTTGGCGGAATTTGGCCTATGACATTTGCTCAGTTGCTGCAGGCTGCAGCGTTCAAGAATTAATTACATTTTTTAGATTTATCAGATTTTATTGACAAATTGTTGTTATACACTGTTGTAGTGTCCATATGTAGGCCTACACTAACTCTCAAACAGTCAGTGGCCGTCACTTACGCCCTACTAGTGTCATAGTGTGTATAAGGATTACGCCTATAACTAATTGATAAATAGGATAAAAAAAACTATTAACTCCGTGAACAGGTCATGCAGATTGCAACAATAACTACTAGAAAAGCTTTAGATATAATTTTTGGGTGATATTTATACGCCGTACATGGTATTGGCAAACCAACGGCCGCTCGACCAACACGGGCCCCTTTTGTTACTCTTTGCACCGACATTCGCGGAACCTTATAAACGGCCCTGAGGATAGGCGATGGGATCATCCGATCACAGGATTACGGCACGAAATTCTTGCCCCAGTACCTTTTACTAAAAGTCGGCGCCTATGTATACATCTCCAGTGTGACGCCCGTATAGCAAGGATATATGCATATTAGTTAATCATATACTAAGGCTTACTCAATTCATGTCGGAGGAGGAGAGGAAGCATCGCAATTTCTTTTTAAACAAATACATACTAGTACTTGATCTTATGTCGTGAGGCAGTGAGTTCCAAGTGGATGGACCCATAGATTTTATTGAAAATAACCTAGTATTAGTGCGTGCTTTAACTGGTCGATATAAAGAGGCTGATCTAGTATTATGTTCATGTACCGTGGAAGCCAGAGCAAAGTACCCAGCAAATGAAACAGGAAGTGTGTTATTTCTATATCTATAAAATAATACTCCAATTTGAAAGATCCGTATTTGTTCTAATTTAAGGAGATTGAGGTCTTTAAATATGGGAAAAGTATGGGATCTATATGATGAATTAGGGGAGAGTCCCGCAAGACGCACCCCCTTTTCGTTTTTAGCGTGTAACATCATAATTAATGCCATTATGAATATATAAAATGTGTATTTTGTATGATCTTTTATTGTTCAAAGCATGTGCACTGTCAAAGAAAACAAATATTGCACTGTAACAGCAAAATTTTTCAATTTATCTGAAGTCTCAGATGGTGCCTTTTGGGAACAGGGTGACCTCAAGAAGCACCCCTGGGTGCTTCTTGGGAACAACACATTGATGCCATAGCCTAATACACTAACCGCAAGCAAAGCATCACTAGTTTGAGTCTTTTATTGTCCAGTATGGGACAAAATCATGTAGAAATACTGTACTAAAACATAGTCTTGGCATGGATACGATAGTGCGATAATTTTAAAGCTGCAGTTTGGGGCTGAACAAAACTGCGTTTCAGTCAAGTGTTTGGCATGGTCAAATTAAATTGGTCACAAACAAATTAACAGCACTGGTCACAAAGAAACTTTTCTTGAACAGCTTTAGATTTTCCCAGCATACCCGCACAAGTCATTTCAAACCATAGTTCACAGCGTCGGCACTGGAGCCAGTCATCTGTTGACTCAGAGAATATTTCTCCTCGTCCTCCACAACATTCCGCAAGGCCATTAAGTTCTGCGGCTTATGTCTTGGACCTCGGCTTATCGCGTTTTGCCCTTGCAGATTTCAAGACTTTAGCATACCTTCTTTTTGTCTTAGGCCTACGACCCTTTAGTTTTTCTTGCCTCACAGTTAGTTTCTTCTTTGGGCCAGAAGATTTGCTGCTTTTTCGGCAATCTTTGGATTCACGTGGTTTGGGTTGTGGAGTTTTAAGAGTTTTACGATAATTCTCTTTCTCAACCAGTGTTTTCTTTTGTATGGTGATGATGTCAAGATCTCAGACTAGTGACATTGGTAATAACTTAGTTGATTCTATCTCTGCTGAATATACTCGTGTTAATGGTCGATATTCTACAATTGCGTACCCAAAACGCACCGGGTGCGTTTTGGGTTTTTAGGAAGTGGTGCGTCTTGGGCGAAGACGGGTATCCACACTAAATAGAATTTATTTTGGTCACCATACATATTTTAAAAAATAGACATTGTCGCATTTGCAGTTGATAAGGTAGGTGAGAAACACAGGGAAATATTATTCCCAAACTCCTCGTTAATATGGAAGAAAAGCTTTGTTTAATTATCACTTGCAAAAGTTCAAACATGACGAAAACTTACTTCTGCGTCAGAAACCGCTTTCCTCTCCGAATAAAGGACGCCCATTAATACTAACATATGGACACGTGATATACTTATTATGTAAGTAGGCTGCTGCGTTCCTGTATCAGCCAGTTTGGATATAAAAGGGGAGTGCGTCTTGGGAATAGGGTGCGTCTTGGGGTACTCTCCCCTACTTATCATTCTTATCGCCTTTTTTGCAATATGTCTAATTTGTGAAGGCGTGATTTATAGTTCGAGGCCCATATGATATTGCAGTAGTTTAAGTAGGGAAATATCAAGGAGTAATAGAGGTTTAATTTAATATCTTTTGGAAGAACCCTGGCAATTCTAGAGATTATTCCAATGTTTTTCGCCACCTTTGACGCTATGTAATTAATGTGAGATTTCCATGTGAGATGTTGATCAATAACCACTCCCAGGAACTTTATAGATTCAACCCTCGTAACAGGGACCCCATCCAGTGTTATATTCCCTATTGTCGGCTTAATTTTCCTGTGTGATTTAAAACAAATGAAATTTGTTTTGTCTACATTAAGGGTTAATTTATTTGCTAAAAACCACTTATTAACCTTAGACATTTCCTCATTTATTACTTCTAGAAGGGATTCCCATGAGCTATTTGAATAGTAGATGGACGTGTCGTCTGCAAATAATATAAAATGTATCGTAGAAGAGACTTTTGCAACGTCGTTAATAAATAGCAAGAAGAGGAGAGGTCCTAGGTTCGATCCTTGTGGAACTCCCGAGGTAATAAGGCCAGGATCCGATAATACGCCATTACAACTTACTCTCTGTTTACGTCCTTCTAAATAGCTTTTGAACCAATTTAATTGAATTCCTCGTATTCCATAATTTTCTAGTTTATTTAATAATATTTTATGGTCGACTGTGTCGAATGCTTTAGCCAAGTCTATGAAGATGCCTACTGAGTAATCATTGTTATCTAGTGCTTTCGAGATTTTATCCTCCATGTCTATCAAGGCCATATACGTAGAGTGGCCTGCCTGAAAGCCATGCTGAGAAGGGTGAATCAAATTTAGAGTTGTTACAAATGAATTAAGTCTGGAATACATTATCTTTTCTAAAAATTTGGCAAAGAATGGAAGAACAGAAATTGGCCTATAGTTGGAGAGCTGCTGTACATTTCCCTTTTTAAAGACTGGTATTACTTTGGCCTCCTTTAACAAGTCTGGGACAATCCCACTACTTAGCGAGCAATTTATAATTTCCGACAGAGGATGGGCGATTTGCTGAATAAAGGGCAAAGCTAAGTACGGATCAATGCCATCCAGTCCCATTGTGTGTGTTTTTTTTATAGTTTTCCCAATATTTATTATCTCCTCTGGGGAGGTTGGCAGAATACCTAATGAAGATATATTATGAATGTACATACATGTATGTATGTATGTACGTGTGTATACATACATATATGTATGCACGTGTGTATGTATGTGTGTACGAGTTTTTCGGCAGCATTCCCAAGGACGGCAGCAACTTTGAGAGTCTGGGGGAACTATTGCCGGGATTGGGTGCCCTCGAAACCACTGACTTTTCAGAAAGAACAGTTGATCTTTTTGGCGATCCGTCATCACAGACCGATGGAAATGAGAGAATTGCTGGGTTTGAATATGATGAAAGCAGTGAAAGTAGTAGCAAGGTTGAGACGACTGTCAAAACAGAAATAGATCAAATGCTGGCTCCAGGTTCTGCCAAAACTGATACACCAGCTAAGACTGAGACATCAAACAAAAGTGAAATAGCCATAACGACTGGAAACGACTCGAAAGCTGACCATTCAGAATTAAACATCAGAGATGATGATGTCAGTGTAAAAACCGAACCTGTTGCGTATGCTTCAACGGAAATGACATCCCGGACGGAATCTTCTGCAGAAAGCGAAATGACGACGAAAACATCTGCTTCACATTTCGACTTCAAAACAGCATCTGTTTCGAACAAGGATGCGGACCGTGAAACTGACCATGATCAGGCATTGTCCGAAACTTCCGGAAAAACTGTTTGCAGCTCGGAAGGAATCGACAAAGACACCGCTTCAGAACTTGAGATCCGCAACGCAGATAAAGAAGACGAGTTGTCTGAAGCGTTGGCCAGTTTTAGTGCGTTGATTGAACACTGTACAAAGTCTGAGTTTGATGCAAGCGATACAATGCCTGATGAGGCACAGCCAGTGGCGTCTACCAATGGTGGAGTGTGGAGAACGATCTCCATCGAACTTCAAAAGTGGGGGGTTTGACATATTTTGACTGAAAGTGGGGGGGTTGCATTTTTTCATGATAGCTCTTTTGTCCCGTGTGGTAATAATATAGCCAAATCCAACAAAGCAAAAATATTTAAAATACGCGCGATAATTGCCTTGACTCTCGTTGGGCACTGTCAGTCTAGACGTAAACTCAGCACCTATTAGGGCCTAAAGTACAAAACATTCAGCTAGTCATCCATTAAATCATTAATCTGTAGACTGTAGGCCTAACTGTCTCAGAATGACTGATTAATTCGTTTATTTTACGACGCCGTCATATCAAAGACGATTGGCGTCTCTCCCACTGCAGAATCCGAGAAAACACCAAAATGTGTATTTCAGGGGGTAAATTTGGGGGGGGGGTTGATTCTCCATTTACTTTTGGGGGGATTAGACGCCACTGGGCACAGCTGATCAATGATGTCAGCAAATTAGTCAAAAGATGTCTGGATTCTGATTTACTTAGTTATTCGGAGATCTGTGGCAGGTTAGGCCTCTCCTCACTACCCAGCAAACACACCCGCACGGGTCCCTTGTGGGTTTCATCCGGTTTGACGGTACGGGATTCTCGCGGTTTTTGACCACGGTTTGCGTAAGGGACCCTTACGGTCCAGCCCGCGTCGGTGGCGCCTCCTACCGGTATTCGTATTTCTACCGCCGGTCCGCCATTTTGTGTGCCTGCCGTTTCGAATGTACACATATTTGACAGATCGCGATGTGTTTCTGTGAAAAGTAAGATTACGTTATATTTATTATAGGCCTACTAATGAACCTATATCTGCGTATATTAACAGTTTATGTAAATGCTGTAGGCCTATTTAATTGTGGTCGGGGTAGACGAAACGCTGATTGCAGTGGGTTAGGGTCAGGGCTGTAGTGGTAAAATTAGAGGTGAGTACACGCTACGGGTTAGTTTTCCGAAACAAATTAGAGGTGAGTCTACGCTACAGTATTTTGTGAGTATACGCTACAGTATTTTAATATAAATAAATATAACTATTTGGGAGGTGAGTAGGCCTATACGGTCTCTAGAGGTGAGTACACACTGTATAGTGTATACCCGCGTATACCCTCGACTACAGCCCTGGTTAGGGTTATGGACTGTACGGTAAACTTGCGCTATGAGGGTCCTAATGTTATGGTGTGACCCAAATTCAAGGGGCTATGTATTACTGTGTGACAAGAGGTCGCACCTTAACACTAGTTAGCGCCCAGACACCAATAAGGCTATTTAAATGAAAGCACATCGACAAATATTCAGCAGCAATGACGCTAGTTTTCAAGTTTATCCGTGTTAGCAGTGGCGGATTTAGCCATAGGCCCGGGGGGGGGCGGTTCGCCCCCCCCGCGCCCCTCTTGGTTGTCTGACGGCGCCCCTCCAGACCAGACCCGGCTGTTATGGTGGACTGCCAGAACGGGCCTGGCATGACCGAGGTTTAGTTAAAGCCATGTCCATAGTGATAGGCGTAATTTTTGCAATGGACTTGCTTATCGTACCCCACTTTCTTAACCCCAATAAACAACGCCCATCGCTATTGACACCGGATAGGTCTAATTTCAACTGTGCTTCCCCAAGTATTGTTGTTCTGTCTATCTTTACGTATGTAGTAGGGAGGGTAGAGAGACAGACAACATAGGCAGGACATGGAAGATTGGCATGACCCTGAGTTGACCCTCACTCTCCATGTAAAGTGTCTCAGGATGTAGGCTAAGTTCCAAAGTGCAACAGAGTCCTACACAGCCCACAGGCAAGCAAAGTCATCCTCAATATGAGTCATACGATATCGTATACCCCAAATCGCCGGTGTCAAGCTTAAACATATACATCACCAAACTAGCACACATTCCGGCAGTTAAAGAGTGTATAGTATATCAAATTTCTAGCGGCGTTTTGGATATTTATCATGGCAATTCTCTACAAGTCGCTTTCGGATTGGCAATCCGCGTATTGGATTAAACTGCCATGAAACGAAGAATATATATGGTATTTATAATATCAATTCACGTTCCTTAAATAAATAACATTAGCTTTAAATTGTGATAAATTGGATATAATTATAAATTATATCCTCATGGTTGACGTTAAACTACTAAACGCAAACCGGCAGAAAACTTAGCGAAGCGAATATATAAGCATACAATTATGAAGCGAGCTATTCTTCAAGCAAATGCCAAACAATGTTTGAAACTTAGAGAGGAGGAAGTAGAAATTGAGAGTTCAGCACACTGTAGGAGCTTTAAGAGGAACGGTCAAACCAGATGAGCTCGGATTTGGCAGGGTTAAGTTTGAGGCGCATAGACAGACTCCACAGCATGATGTTATCGATTAGGGCCTACATGTAGCCACTAAGTCTCTTTGTAGCATCTGCAACCTCATTTAGTCGCAGATTTACATTTTACATTTGCTTGCAAAATTTCGGATTTCAAATGATCAAACTGTAATGCCTAATTTAATAAGGCAGGAACGATGCCAAGTGCAAAAGAACAGAAGAAGAAGAAGAGTAGTCCCTTAAGATATATCCCTGAGGCAGCCATGGGTATGAAGTGCTAGCGACTTAATTTTCTTAGCCTCGATACATGAGGGTGGGTCCTCTCCCTCGCCGTTTCATCTTCCCACTGACGGTGTAGGCTACATAGAATACATTTCTTCACTTTGAAACAGTTTAATATAGGATAGTATATACTAGTGGTCTACTACAAATGGCATTACTTCAAATATACCTGTACTATCATTTAAAGTTGATTACAAATTTACCCTAGAACGTGGCGCCCCTCAGAAGAAACCCTTGCCCCCCCGCGCAAGAAATCCTGGATCCGCCACTGCGTGTTAGATGTTGACATCTCTCAGTTAAGTCGCATTAAAGTTTCATTTAAACATTTTGAACATTTATCCAATAAATGTAGCTTAAAGTTTCATAGATTATACTTGAACGTTTAGCTTAAACTTCCTATAAATTTAGCTTAAAGTTTCATTTGAACATAGTATCCTTTAAATTTAGCTTATACATTGTTGAACGTTTACAATAAACTTGAAAACTAGCGTAATTGCTGCTGAATTAAACATTGCAGCTGCCGTGACCATAAAAACTGGATAGTTGTCGAGATCAATAAGTACTGCACTCTGTGAAGATGAGAATGACGATATTGCAGGGCTTCATGCAACAACATTCGACAACGTTGAAGACTAGTCTGAGAAATTTTAAAGTACACAACCATTTAATTGTCTTTGTGATGTAGTTATAATATCTCTGCAATCCTTAATGAACTGATCGAAAACAAGGTGCAATTAGAATATTTTAAACGGGAGTACGTGTTGAACAAACATATTAAAAAGGCCATGATTCTGAAGAATGAAATGGTTTCTTAGTTACTTTTATATGAATGATTCACTCTTAAGCTTTGCATTCACTAGTTCTTAGTAGCTTGGTAACAGCCTGTGTGATTGACGGGTGTAATGATTACATTTTGTTTTATTATGTTACATTAGTCAACATTGTGCAGGCAGTGTCTCTAAATATTGTCATTTAATAACAGAAAGAGTTATTGGAATGATACCATTTTACAATACAAATCAGAGCACATCAAATTCTTAATTCTTGTTCTTTGTAACTTGTTATTTTTAATCTAAATGTTGCATGTTTGAAATTTCAGGTTCGGTAAAACATAATATTGCTACCATGGACAGCAAGAGGAAAATGGTTGAAGACGAGTTGGCCATTTGGTTTGGTAATGCTGGGGATCATGGCACTGGAGGCCGCCAACTATTGAAATCGGAGCCATTCAAAGAGACCGAGTCAGAGTCGATCAGTGTTGATCAGGAGTTCACCAATACTGCTGATGACATTATTGTTAAATGAAATTACAGAGCAGATCGACTGCATGATTACTTTACTTTATTAAATTGACTTTATTAAATTGATGTGTCATTTAACGCTTTTGTTGATTATTTATTGCTTTAACTATATAGCACAGTTTACAGTACAGTTTGCATACTATACTGTAAACTGTGCCACTGGCAGAGTTCTTGTTTGACAGGTGGGGGCGACGTTTTTGAACTGATCAGGTCAAAAAAAGAGTTTTGAACTGATCTGCTCAAAAGAGGTATAAAAAAACTGGGGTGACTTTTTTGCTGTTTCCTAAAAATTTGGGGGTGGGGGGCAGATGTATGGTGTGTGCCCCTACTGTTCAAAGGGGTCTTGTCCCTTTTGAACTGATCTGGTCAAAAAGAGTTTTGAACTGATCTGCTCAAAAAGAGATTAAGAAATTGGGTTGACTTTTTTGGTGTTTCTTCAAAATTGGCGGGGGGCAGATGTATGGTGTGTCCTCCCCACTGTTAAAAGGGGTCTTGTCCCCCTCGACCCCGGGATCGCCGCCCATTAACTGTGCTAAACTGGGTATCACTTTTTAGTCATCTGGGAATGAACTGGGAATGAACTGGGATGCCCGGCGGGATATCCCGTATGGGTCCCGTACGGAAACCGCGGACAAAAACCGGCGGGATCCCGCCGCGTATCCCGTACGGGTCCCGTATGGCAACCCGTATGGGACCCGTCTGGGTCCCGTGTGGGTGTGTTAGCTGGGTAGTTTTTGACGAAAAAGGTTCGCTTGTGGACGATGAACCACTTCCACATGTCGAAATGTCTTGCAGTGAGAGTTTGGGCATGAATGAAGAGTTGAGGTCTCGTCTCTCGTCGGAACGATGCGACTCTCCAAAGATTCAGCAAGATGTGAACATGGAGGATCTGAGTAGAAGCAAGGATCCTAAACCCCACGAACTTGACAGTGATTCTGATACAGCAACGCGTATCAATGAGTCAGGTGACTGTATTATCGGACATATCGAAAAATCTAGCGGCGATTCTATAATGCATTGGGATGTTCCTTGTTCAGGAGACCAGCTCCAGACCGTGGTAGATGGATACGATGCAATAACCAAGTATATACCCGACAGAGTCATGGATGGTTCTCGAGTCCGTTTAAAAGCATGTAAGGAGCCTCGTGTGTCTGTGAAACATCACAGTCGAGCATCTGATGACAAGAGTCGACTCAGAACAGACAGTTGTGATTCTGGTGACAGTCTAACGAATCAAATATGTCGTGATTCACGCAGCAGCAGTAAAAGACAGACGAGAGACAGCTACAGTTCATGCGGCAGCCCGGAAAAGCGGAGACACAGTCACGATTCACGTGACAGCTCCGAGAAACGGAGTTACTACCGCAGTTCTTCTAGCAAGCAGAGCCATCGCCACGATTCATCAGCAGTAACCATCCAGGACATCGTGATAGCACAGCGAAACGAAAACGCAGTCATGATTCAAGCGGTCGTGCCAGTAAACGTAGCACACTCAGCCATGACACTGAAGAGGATTGTGAAGAACTGCTTTTCATCTCCGATGAACCAGAAAAGCGGGACAGAACACATGATCAAGGAACAAAAATTAACAGTCGAGGCGGTTCATATCAAAGCTCAGAAAGCGACAGCCAGAGGTTTCGAAAGAAGGCAGCAACGTCTCTTGTCAGTGTAGATGATGAGATGCATTTCGTGGGCAAGCGATCAGATAGAAATACACGACCAGAGATGCGAAACGATCGTTCTCACAGAGACAGGCGAAGAGACGTGGTCCGTCACGACAAAACGAGATCTCCGAGCGAAAGTTCCGACCGAACGGCTACCAGCGGGGAAAGACGCCGAGACTGTTCGGAGAGAACGAGTGGAAGCCGATCTGCACACGTCGACGAACGAACATTCCGTAAGTTCTGGAAGGAGGAAGAACATCTTAATGATGAAGTAGGGAAACGCAGTCAAAGACATCGCATTTCAGCTCAGGATAGGAACGATGATCTAGAGGAACGGATCAGACGGACGGACCGAACTCACGATTCAAGATCCAAGAAGAGGCACAAAGAAGACGCCCTCGGATCAAAACAAGATGGTGCAAAGACGGTCGGGCTGGCCGCTTTTTGTCGGGTTTATTTCACGCCGAATTCCACTTGAGGTCGAGAATGAGATGCCATGGAGCAAAGATCACACTCGTTTTGTTGATACGCTGCATAGAGCAATAGAGAACAAGAATCTCATCACTGACATGGGCTCGGATAAATCAAGGGCCGTCGGCGACTCGATGGGTGTCGATTGGAAAATAGGACCAAGTGTTTCTCAGGACTCTGGAACTGGGAAAAGAAGACATCACTATGAACAGTCAGACTATGTGGGTAACCTAGTCGCTGATGCCATTGCAAAATCCTTACCTGTTAGTTCTGCTTCTGGCAGAGAACGGCAGAAGAGCCTTTGCAACAGAGATGGGAAGTCATCATGCAGAGCTTAAACAAAGCGTCTGTACTGAACGGATGCATGCGAACGGTGGTGATGGTACAAGCAACGATCAAGAAACTGCTGACCACAGTACTGGACATCTTGTGGTTGGTGTTCAGCAGGGACCGGGCGGTCAGTTGCTGCCAAATGGTCAACAGACTCAGGTGGTACCAAGTCCGTGCGACGCTTCAAACGGTCAACCAGCTTCTAATCTTCCTCATCAGCAGCAAAACAATGGCCCCTCTCATCTCTCAGGACTTCGGAAAACCCGTCCCTCTCCAAAGAAACAGCCAGTTAAAGTCGCCACAGACGAAGAACTTGAGGAAGGAGAGATAGTCGACGCACCAGACGAGTGGCCGAGCGCCACCAGGGATCTCCTGGCGCTACTCAATGCACCGAAATCGTGGGTCAGCCCAGTGCCTGCGATTACGCGCTTTGCCAGGCATCAACCAGGGCCGAGCAAAACGTAGCGGAAAGCAAGCGGAGAATGTGAAAGTCGTTCCAGTGGATCACAACAGTTCCCAGATCTTTCTGCGCACCGTACTGCAACCCGCAATACTTTATGGTGCCGCGAAACGAACTCGTGGAGGCCCGTAACAAAATCGACTGAAGGGCTTTTGGGATTGGATTTTGAACGAATTCTTGCAAAGAGTTTCTTCAGGGCATTTAATTGTAGATAAGGAAAACCGATTGTCAATGTCAGCAAGATCACTCAAAAAGTGCGCTTAGCGTCGACTGTTTGAACAAGTGCACTTAACGCTGACTAATAGTGTAAGAATAAGTAAGTTCTTTAGCACTTGTTTTTCCAATGATTTATACGATGCCAAGGCGCAGGGTTCTGTGCAAGGTGGTTTTTGCGCACTTTTAATTGAGACGATGATTTTCCAGGATTAAAACTTGCATCTCTGCTAACTCGGTTTGAAACTTTCCTCGTTTAAGCAGAGTCATTTACTCGGATTCCTGTTATGTTGCATGTACTTTTGTACACTGAATCACAGCTCTGCAGCAGTTATGTTTGGAGGGTAGTCTGCTCATCTTGATGTTTTTTGGTGGTTCTGACAGTTGTACTGTAGCAGTTGTAGTGTAAGAACGTTTTAATAACATCTCTATGGCCCCTTGTATGTGCTATACGGGTGGCTGTGACTCGAGGGAAAGGCGTTTTGAAAAGAGTTCATCGGAAGTTGATATTGCCGGCTGTGGGATTGTTGGATTGTTTTTTTTTGTTAGTTACTGTTTCTGCCAGTAAAGCTGTTGAAAATAATGTGGCAAAACTGAGAGATTGTCTGTTCGACATCGTCTGGTTATTGGGTTTTATCGTGAAGCCAGACACTTTATGCCTCTGGTGTCTGTAGAGGGCAGCATTAGTGAATGGCTTTTGGAGTTTGGAATGACTTCTTTGAGTTTGGAATGACTTCTTTGTTGCCTCCCGGTGAATGAATAACGAAAGATCGAGTGTATGAATGAAGGAATAAACGAGCAAAGGAATGAATGAATGAATGAAGGAACTGATGAATAAATGAATGAACGAAGAATTAAATGAGCGAAAGAAGGAACGACGATTGAATGAGCGAACGAATGATGAATCTTTTCCTGTTTGTGTTTGAGTGTCGATTTGATTACAATCTTGCCCCGAAAACTTAATTATCAGTTTTATGCATGTGTGTAATTTTTATGCAGTACTTGTTATACAGTGGATCTCGTTATAGTGTGATTAGGTACGGTACACTAGAGCCTTGTTAAAATGCGTTTCAGTATAATACGAATTCTGATATAACGCGGTCGGAGAGCTGAATCCCAAATACAGATGTAGAGAATGACGTCGTTATATTTAGCCGTCGTTATAAGGCGGTTCTTGAAATTGCCGTGTCAGTCAATTTTCGTTTATTCATCATACAGTTGTCACAGACGCAACTATAACACTTAATGTCTAGAACAAATTTATGCCAGCTATAGCGAATACGGTAAGGGGTGCTAGGTTGGTGGTCTTGGCTAACTCTTCAGGCTATTGCTTTCTTGCCTACATAAAAGGTTAACAATTAATATACATTCTTATATAATGCCCTATAAATAAAATTACGATCATCTTTAGCTGACAGCATGAACTCATAAGGTCATAACTGTTCAAGCGCGGCGCAGGGAATAGGCCACGTAATACATGGTACTGATCCGCAGAAACAGCCCGTAAGAGGCGCTCATCCTGTGACTCGGCTAGGGCCTCGGCACTCGGGGCATGGGGTGGTAAAAAGGCTCGCCGTTTCATACGACCCAAAAGTGCTTCAATTTTGCCCCGGTCCTCTGCTTTCGTGTACTCCCACCATGCTGGAGAGGCATGCATACATTAGGTGGGTCACAGTTGTTGCCCTTGCAGCCTCATGGAAGGCAGTGCTTGGAAGGCCATGGGCCCGGAGCATGTCATTGAGTGCATGCGGGATGTTTTGCATTGGCTTCCTATCCCGCAGCGTATTGCCTTTCGGATAGATCTCTGCCCTAGTGTGGCGCTCCCTTGTGGGAGAGGCCCTGTGTATTTGCGAGAACTTAGCCGCTCCACCCTGAACATCCAGCGTCGTGGTTCTCTGCGCTCCTAAGTAGGCTGAGCTTCTGGTTCCCCGCTCGCGGACCGCTCTTGGGCAGCGCCGTGCTTTTTCCATCGCTGGCCCTGCAATCTGGAATGGGCTGCCTGTGGCGCTTCACTTGGTCCAAAGCACCCATTCCGCCATATTTCATTCAAATCTCAGTTGGCAGTTTTATAGTGACAGATGATGATTCAAAGGTTTGATTCGTGTGAGTGAGCGAAGCAAGGATACTCTCTGGTTCACGGATTAGGAAGACAATTCCGCCTTCAAGATTAGCGGTTGAATTTTTGAATGAAGTTTTAGGCGTCAATCCGGTATAATGAGCCAAATCTGCAGTACTCTGTGTACTTCTATTTTCACAGTATCATTTACATATGACAAGTGGCAATTTTCGCCATAGGACTGTTTACTGCTAATAATAGCTTACATTAACCTGTAATTATTTATACTGTGCCGAAATCTTCGTTATTGTAACGTTAAAGTGTATTCGCTAGATGACAGGACATAATTTCAAAACTACAGCTAACGTTTCATCATATTGAAACACTTTTAATCGCTCGCCATTTTGTGCTGATGAAGTATAAACCAGATTATAGGAAATTCGACTTTAATGCTAAACCTGGTGAGATTCTCTAAATCTTGTGCGTGTAATTTAGTGGACAAACACATTTAATTAGCGACACATGCCATTGGGTCAACGAAAGAGACTTGCTAATATTATGGTTTGATTTCAATCTTTTATTCTTCCGTAGACTATGGCTGGAAAGACATTTCGACCAACAATAGACCACTAGGTGTCGTTGGACGCAGTTCCTTGTCACGCATGTTTTTTTTTATATAACTCGTCGGCCAACATGCGTAAATAAGTAATCTAAAGTCAGGCAATTAAGTAATGTAATGCTTGACCATCTACAATACAATACATATGTATTGTCTGATATTTGATTTTTTACTGAGTTGACAGGAAATGAATGAATTAAATAATATATGTTTAATATAAATGATGTAGGAAATTTTTTGTTTAATGATGTGAGGTTGTATGTTTACGTAAATGCAAATTGCAAAATGCTTGTTTTTTAATTACAAGAATTTTAATTTCAGTTTTTTTGCATATATTTTATATATCTTAGTATAATAATAAATTATTAGTTTATTCAGAAAGGAAATAATTCGCAATTATGACTGCAATATTTCTTCAACATATCAGTAAAATGAAACATGCAAGTAATCTGCCAGTAGAAGTGTATGAACTTAGAGAACAAGAGTGATGGCCTAATCCATATTTAACAGAGACTGCTGTGTTTCAAGTGGATCTGTAGTGTTTTTCTGCTAGATATTAGATGGCAGTGGACTGCTGCATAACTCTTTCAGCCTCCAAACGATGTCCATTACTTGTTGCCATTAATTGTTGCATGTGATTGGTTACGTGGATCACATGACTGGTGTTGGATTCACCTGATGAATTGTAAAATGTGGATGGTGTCTCAGGATGCAATTTTCCAAAACATCTAGAAGCAGCTGGATGCGATCTTCATTTACTCAATGTGATGGTAGATTTAAGTCGTTTTATACAAAATCAACTTGTTCTTGGCAATGCTAGTTTCGTCCCTGCTCTTCATCCTGCTGGAATGTTATTGTTGCGTTTGTGACTCAGTCAAAGAATCTTTTGACCTTGGTACTATGTTTTGACCATGATGGTATCTTTTACCTTGGAACTATCTTTTGACCTGTATAAAGAGCATACTGGCCACAATACAAGACTTTGCATCCTCAAAGGCATTGGGCAACAGCTGTGCAGAAACAATTACAAGATAAACTGTTAAATGAAATTTAAATTTAAGTATCATATGCTTAAAAATGATACCTTAGCGAATGACTGCCATGTTATACACCTAGTGGTGTAACATACCTTGTGAGAAAAGAAAGAAAAGATCTTAACCCTGATGGACACCATGCATTAGAAAAGCCTGGGAAGAAAATGCCCTTTAAGTATACTGACAAAGTGAACAGACATTGATACAATGGAAAGCAGTTAAGTGTCAGGATCAGAAACCCCAAAGCAATATCCTGCCATCAGTGGAACAAAAGTGAATGGACTCGCCATCAAAAACAGCAGATAAGTCAAGATGAACAATTATTCTTACCGGGTATCCATAGTGCTGAGAATGTCAACATGAAGAGCAAGGAGAGCAGATTCTGTTGAATGCAACTTACATGGTATGCATACTGAAATGCGGATCAGTCTGAATTAAAGGATAAGTTTGCATATGCTTCATAATTATGCATTTAGTAAGTTTAGATAGGAAGTTAATAGTTGAGGTGGGTCTGTAATTAGACAGAATATGCATTTAAACATTTCAATTCCAGATAACGTGCCGATTATTCTGAGAAAAGGAGTAAGAAGACATTGTTTGTCAGCCGATACTTTATTCAAGTCTGTTTGAAGAAGAAAATGTCATATCTTATGACATCCATCGTACATATTCAATAAATGTAGTTTTAGAACCTAAACTATGTTACACAAAGTCAATGTCATTCGGTTAAGGATACACTGTTTGTAGTAGCTATTTACCATACTGCCCTGACATAGAAAATTCCAGAAAAGTGCATTGCAGCATACCTGATACCTTTCCTATTCTTTGTCATCGTGGTTCTGCACTTAGGCAAATCCAGGAATGAAACAACGCCATTCTTCTCTCATTTATATCCTCGTCTGTTTCCTTTATCCAGCATCCAGTCCAACATCATATTTCTTGGTCTTCCTGATGGTTTCTTCCCTTCAACTCTTCCTTCAAGCACTGACCTTAGGAGCGAATTCCCAAGTAGTGTGTGTGGCCAATCCAATTCATTTGTCTTTTCTTTATTGTGTCGACCATTGACATCTCCTCATGCACCAGTTGCAACATCTCGTTGTTTTACACGTGGTCCCTCTGTGCAAGCAAAGTGTAGGGTGGACGACCGAATGTTGCTGGGATATATGCAAGTACCCTATCGCAAAGATATGAGATATGGTTTAGAATTGGCATTATTTTAGTTAACCTTTCATGGAATGGTGTACTTCTTAGTTCAACAGAGCTGTAATATTTGAGCAAGACTAAATCTTAAAAAATTACACTTTTCTTGGAACTATGCTTTGCCAGTCTAACTAGTCATGCAACTACGAGTTGAGAACAGTCATTAGACTTTAATGAGCTGCAATGAAATTATTTTCTATATTTTGAAACATATTAATATTAAGGTTTTACTGTTGTTTGTAGCAAGTGTATCAAGAAGACGAGCAACATTCTGTTTGAGCTTCAAGATGCAATTGTAGGACAAGGTCTGCCTCTCATTGAGCGTCACTAAAAACATTACAGTGGACTTATTCAAATACAAATTTCGCTATTGCCAACTATTTCATCTTCAATGAAATCGAACTGAAGAATAACCTAAAGGTGTGCCATTACACTTAGGTTGGACAGCTTTAGTATTTCTACATTAAGTTTTTTCCATGTGACTAAATCTTACTTTACTCGGAAAAAGGACTACTATTGACGGATGAAACATGAACCCTTCTTGTAACCATGTGAAACACAAACTTAAAGGAAATCTTCAATAATCTTGAAAACTGGACACTGCTGGTTTTAAAGGCTATTACAGAAATTGCAGGAACGTTTTACCCAGGCAATTACTGAAACTCAAGCTTATCAAACCCAAACAATTCTCAACTTTGTCCAGAATCTGCTCCTCAAACAAACCCATAATGGAGGAAAACAGTAAAATTTTCAATTAAGTGAGTTGCCTGATGGCGAATATAAGAACCCATATGGGAGAAAAACAATACAGGTGCCAGATATGTTGGAAGCCATTTGATCAGTGTGGTAATCTGAAAAGGCACATGAGAACCCATACTGGCGAAAAACCATACAGTTGCCATCTATGTCAGAAATCATTTAATCAAGAAAGTTATCTGAAAATGCACATGAAAACTCATACTGGTGAAAAACCATAAAGGTGCCATCTATGTCAGAAATCATATAATGAAGGTGGTACTCTGAAAAAGCACATGAGAACCCATACTGGTGAAAAACCATACAGTTGCCATCTATGTCAGAAATCATTTAATCAAGGTGGTATACTCTGAAAAAGCACATGAGAACCCATACTGGTGAAAAACCATACAGGTGCCATCTATGTCAGAAATCATTTAATGAAGGTGGTACTCTGAAAAAGCACATGAGAACCCATACTGGTGAAAAACCATACAGTTGCCATCTATGTCAGAAATCATTTAGTATAGGTGGTAGTCTGAAAAAGCACATGAGAACCCATACTGGTGAAAAACCATACAGGTGCCATCTATGTCAGAATTCATTTAATCAAGGTAGTCATCTGAAAAGGCACATGAGAACCCATACTGGTGAAAAACCATACAGGTGCCATATATGTCAGAAATCATTTAGTATAGGTGGTAGTCTGAAAAAGCACATGAGAACCCATACTGGTGAAAAACCATACAGGTGCCATCTATGTCAGAAATCATTTAATGAAGGTGGTACTCTGAAAAAGCACATGAGATCCCATACTGGTGAAAAACCATACAGTTGCCATCTATGTCAGAAATCATTTAGTATAGGTGGTACTCTGAAAAGGCACATGAGAACCCATACTGGTGAAAAACCATACAGGTGCCATCTATGTCAGAAATCATTTAATGAAGGTAGTCATCTGAAAACGCACATGAGAACCCATACTGGTGAAAAGCCATACAGTTGCCATCTATGTCAGAAATCATTTAATGAAGGTGGTAGTCTGAAAACGCACATGAGAACCCATACTGGTGAAAAACCATACATTTGTAAGGTTTGTAATAGAGGATTCAGACAACTTGGAGAGCTAAAGGGACACCGAAGAACTCATGCAACTGAGGAGCAACACATTCACAATAGACCTTATACCAAGAGCAGTTCTTCATCGAAGCAATTTTATCTCGATTCAGGAACACAGCCACAAGATTGCAAAATGGGTAGTGAAGTAATTCTTAAACCGTCTGATCATTTCAACCGATTTAGTAGTACAGGTGTTATTGATAAACGAAATGAACATTTCTCAAAGAACATCTATCCAGATTCTAGTGAATCTGCAGGTCCTTTATCGAAAGGTGAAGATGGAGAATGTCTGTGTATTAGGAAATTCAAATCTCCTTTGGATGCAAAAGCGTCTTTTTCAAAATCTTTTGGATGTGGTATATGTGACGAATTGCTGGAAATAGAGAAAGAATTTCTAGAGCATTGTTCTAGACATCGATTTTCTCCACCTGACGGTTTAGTTGTTGATCTGTGTTGAATTATGATCCACATATTTACAGTGAAAACAATTGTAATTTGAAATAAAAAGAATAGATATTACAGAGTTGGTGAAATGCATACATAGATGAATAATTACTTTGTACCACTTTCATTTCAGAATACTTAGACAGTTCTGATGCAGAGAACCCAGATGTTCCTCCTTATTTATCGCTCCACATATCTAAGGTTATGCCTTCTCACATAACTGTAGACCGTAGAATTGCTTTATTTCATCAAAATGAAATGTATTATTATAGTTACTAAAGACGCAGGGAAGTCTTTCATTCTGGGTTCCACTAATTGACACCTTTATTGTTAAATGTTAAAATTAGAAGCACAAAAACTTCAGCTGGACCTGATATTTAACATAACGGTTAGCTGTACATCGTGTTGTGAGACTATTTTCGACTATTGATACTTATCCCAGTGTTGTCGCGTTCATGATATGCTAATAAAATAAATTGGGTTATTCTACTTGGACTAGTTCTTGGACACTTGGACTTTATGTTTGTTCATAAATGCGTAGTCGAGAGTGTCATGTATCTTAAATACTTGCGGTTTCGTTGTCTGTTTCCTACTTTATGATACACTTAATTCTGTTCTTAGCCTTTAAATAAATAAGCTGCATGTCATAAATTATACAGGCTTGTTTTTCTCTGAATTTATTATATGTGTTTAATATGCTGAAATTTATCCTTGACATTGATCTTTGTTATATAATTTTAACTGGATTATATATATATATATATATATATATATATATATATATATATATATATATATATATATATATATATATATATATATATATATATATATATATATATATATATATATATATATATATATATATATATATTTAGTATATATAACTCAAGGTGATCTCCCTTTCTTGGTCCTCTGGTGCAGTGTCCACGCATGTCCATGTATTTGTTGTTTCTCGATTGGACTGCAGCAGAGCATATAATTTTTATGATGGACTCCGGGCCTGCTGGATTGAGCCTCTGAACAGAATCCTGCGTTCTACTGCTCGCCTAGTAGGCCGCATCCCCGAGTTTGGCGGAGTGTCTGCGTATATGAGGGATGTCCTCCACTGGCTCCCCTACCCACAGCGCCTCACTTATCGAATCTCTGCCTTGGTCCGGCGGTGCTTTGAAGGTTTCAGGGTTAGGGTTAGGCTGACCCACCTCATGCTCGTAGCGCCGTTGCTCTCTCCGCTCAGCTGCGCAAGTTGAACTTACTGTTCCACGCGCGCGGACATCCATACGTCTGCGCTGTGCCTTCTCTGTGACTGCCCCATGATCTGGAATGGGCTCCCTGCCAAGCTCCGCCAAATAGCGATTGGTCATTTAACCCTGTTTCTTACTGTCCTCAAGACTGTGTTGTTTGATAGTGGTTGGGCTGGGAGCGCGCCTGAGTAGCCAATCTTGAAGGGGCGCTATATGAAACTGCTGTAATATATATATATATATATATATATATATATATATATATATATATATATATATATATATATATATATATATATATATATATATATATATGCTTTTGGATTAATATTCATTCTTCTTCAACGACTATCTTCTTGGTTTGGCGTCTCTGGCACTGCTCTACTCTGGTTCCAATCCTTCTTGTCTTCCCGATCCTTCTCTGTTAAAGCCCCCAGCCACTGCTCACAACCCCTTGCTCTCTCCTGTGGTGTCCCTCAAGGCCCCGTCCTGGGTCGACTCCTTTTCATCCTGTATACCACACCTTTAAGCCATCTCATAAAATCCTCCTCTGTTGACCACCATCTCTACGCGGACGACACCCAACTCTACATATCCTTCTCCCCAAGCTCTTTTTCCACCTCCATCACACAATTACTCAACGTGGTTAATCTGATCTCATAGTGGATGTCATCCAATCTCCTCTGCCTTAACCCTTCCAAAACTGAATTTATCGTCCTAGGCCTTCCTGACCCAATAAACAAAATCCCTGACCCTTCCTTACACCTATCTACTGACTCGTCTTCTCTTACCTTCACCTCACTGACTCCCCCGTCCGCAATCTTGGTATTACTTTTGATCCATATTTCCTTCTCTAACCAAATCTTGGTTACCGCGAGAGGTTGGAGATGTGGTTAGAGAAGGAGAGGTGTGGATCAAAAATAACACCAAGATTGCGAACAGAGGAGTCAGAGGTGAAGTTGAGAGACGATGAGTTAGTCGAAAGGTTTATGGAATGATAAGAGATTTCTTGATTTGATCCGGAAGGCCTAGGATGATGAATTCGGTTTTGGAAGGGTTAAGGCAGAGGAGATTGGATGACATCCACTGTGAAAATAAAAAGGTTAACCACGTTCAGTAGTTGTGTGATGGCAGTGGAAAAAGAGCCTGGGGAGAAGAATATGAAGAGTTGAGTGTAATCTGCATAGAGATGGTGGTCGACAGAGGAGGATTTTATGAGATGGCTTAAAGGTGTGGTATACAGGATGAAAAGGAGTCGACCCAGGACGGAGCCTTGAGGGACACCACAGGAAAGAGGGAGGGGTTGTGAGCAGTGGCTGGAGGCTTTAACAGAGAAGGATCGGGAAGACAAGTAGGACTGGAACCAGAGTAGAGCAGTGCCAGAGACGCCAAACCAAGAAGATAGTCGTTGAAGAAGAATGAATATTAATCCAAAAGCAAGACCGATGAAAAAGATGAAAGTCAACTTGGCGCTCAAAGAGCTACGCTGGTGCCCTACGACTCTGTGTCATAACGAAGATGATTATTAGTGTCGCTCTCCTGCTTTTTTAGGCTTCAGACTGGCGCCACCCGAGCATAAGGTAGTGGAGTATTTTAGACAGGGCTGTTAACAGCTTAATATATAACCTGAAATCTTTCGTTTGTGTAACGTTAAAATATACTCGCTAGATGACAGGAAATACTTTAAAAACCTCAGCTAACATTTCACTGTATTGAAACACTAATCGCTCGCCATTTTGTTCGAATGCTAGTATAAACCAGATTGTTGCAAATTCTACGCTAATGCCAAACCTAGTGAGATTCTATAAATCTTGTGCGTGTAATTTAGTGGACAAAAACATTGTTAACGACACATCGGTCAACGAGAGAATGTTGCTAATATTATGGTTTGATCTTAATGTTTTATTCTTACGTAGACTATTGGTGGAAAGTCATTCCGACCTAGTGGTCTAGCACCACTAGGTGTCGTTAGACGCAGTTCCTTGTCATGCATGGTTTTTTGTAAACGTACGCTTTAGCGTAATTAAAACCCTTATAGGGTCACCGGGGGGTAAAAAAATACCCCCATATCGGTTTTTCACGGAAATTTTAATCCCTGAAAATAGTTGAAGAAATCGCTTCTATGACTTTTCCTAAACATGTTTCATCCACAGAATGCATCAAGTTTCATTAGTTAGTCATGCACCCAAATCAGCTATAAAGTACGAAAATGCACCACGTCGTAGCTATTTTACTCAGAAATTTATAAACATAACATTATGCATGCTTTACACATGAGAGTCTTGCTGTTACAATGTCTCCTTATCTGTATCTGAACATTATATATAGAAATCGTTTTGGGTTCATCAAATTAGGATGAATAAATGAAGTTCTGCTAAATTATGACATTATAAACTCAATGATATTACAATGTACACAAACGGTACCGTTCAGCATTTACTGAACAGTCATTCTGCATCTGCAGAGAGTGAAAGTGGGCAGGATAAGCAGGAATATGCAAGTGTTTTGACTGCATGCTTTCTGCACACGAAACTGTTGTAGGCTACTTGACGATGAACAGTTCTCCGATTTCTATGTCCCCCACGTCCAGACACTGGCCATAATCTTCGTATCCGTCCACACTCATTTGCCCTACCTCATAAGGATAACAAAAACTTCTTACCTAGGCTCATGTTTAAGGATATCTATTAACACATCACTAGTACCTTTTCTCATCTCAATCAATCCTCATTTCATGCTACTTGTTAATCCATTTTTACTATTACTAGCTCCTAATTTTTCTACAACCGATTATATTGAGAACTATTATCGATATTATTTCAAAATGACATTCTAATCCTCTAGTTTTACTTATTGTATATCTTAACCTATTGTAAATAGTTGCGTTCTGTGTATTTGTATTTAACTATGTATTTGAATAAACGAATATTCTATATAATGGTTTCCTTATATGCAAATTTGTCCGTCGTAGGACGCTACGTCACAAACGGCTTCTGTTCTATTGTGAAACCGTTTGTGACGTCAGTACTGCCGTTTTAACCACGGCGGTCTTGACGACGGCCTTGACGACGGCGATCAACGACCAACGATATACACTGCCGTCATAATTATGACGGGCAAATACACTAGTATATAATTATATAAAGGTAATCCTGGGTTTTAGCGTCCGAAATTATTTTCACTGAAATGTTCTAATACAATATACAATAAATAATCATCGTTCATCCAACTTCTAGTTTCAGTTATATTTTAATCGATTATCCAGCTTCTACTTTAGTGAATATTTTCATCAATCTTCCAACTTCTAGTTCGAATCAACTTACATAATAACCGTTGTACGTCTGTCTGTCTGTCTGTCTGTCTGTCCCGTAAACAAACACTATTGTGACGTCACTATACTGCCGCCTTGGCGACGGTTGTCTTGACGGTTGTCTTGACGACGGCTATAGGCCTATAATATGACGTTATTGTTATCACTGCAATAATAATTGTTTTTTATATAGGCCTACCGTGATTTTTCACGGGTTTACGGCTAGTTTTACTATAAAATGTTTTCATCGGTCATACACGGGAATAATATCGGCACTAAAACGATATATTTTCATCGCAATTCCAACTTCTAGTTTGACTTTTATTATGTAACATTTTAATCGATCATCCGGCTTCTAATTTCATTGATATTTTCATCAATCTTCCAACTTCTTGTTTGAGTTTAACTGTGAAACGTTTTCATCGCTCATGCAATTTAAATAATTTCGGACGCTAAAACCCAGGATTACCTATATAAATATGTATTGTTTGATTTTTGGTTTATTTACTGACTTGTTGAATAACCGCTCAATTTATTCTTTACATAGAGATTGTTAACAGGAAATGAATGAATTAAATAATTCATATTAACTTACATAATAACCGTTGTACGTCTGTCTGTCCGTCCCGTAACAAACACTATTGTGACGTCACTATACTGCCGCCTTGGCGACGGTTGTCTTGTCGACGGCTATAGGCCTATAATATGACGTTATTGTTATCACTGCAATAATAATTGTTTTTTATATACCGTGATTTTTCACCGGTTACAGCTAGTTTAATATAAATGATGTTGTAATTTTTTTGTTTAATGATGCGAGAGTTGTATGTTTACATGAATGCAAATAGCAAAATGCTTGTTTTTGACTTACAAGAATTTTAATTTCAGTTTTTTTGCACATATTTTATATATCTTAGTATAATAATAAATTATTAGTTTATACAGAAAGGAAATAATTCGGAATTATGACTGCAATATTTCTTCAACATATCAGTAAAATGAAACATGCAAGTAATCTGCCAGTAGAAGTGTATGAAACTTAGAGAACAAGAGTTATGGCCTAATCCATATTTAACTGAGACTGCAGTGTTTTCAGTGGACTGTTGCATAATTCTTTCAGCCTACAATTGATTCCCATCACTTGTTGTCATTAGTTGTTTCTTGTGATTGGTTACGTGCAGAACAAAACTGGTATTGGATTCACCTGATGAATTGTAAAATGTGTATGGTGTCTCAGGATTTAATTTTCCAAAAGATCTAGAATCATCTGGATGGGATCTTCATTTACTCAATGTGATGGTAGATTTAAGTCATTTGATATAAAATCAACCTGTTCTTGGCAATGCTAGTTACGTCCCTGCTCTTCATCCTTTCCTGTTGTTGGACTGCTATGGTTGTATATGTGGCTCAGTCAAAGAATCTTTTGACCATGGTATTATCTTTTGACCATGGTAAATTATCTTTTGACCTTGGTACTATCTTTTGACCATGGTATTATCTTTGACCTTGATGGAGAGCTTATTGGCCACCATACAAGACTTTGCCTCCTCAAAGGTAGTGGACAACAGCTGCACAGAAACAATTGCAAGATAAACTGTCAAATGAAATTTAAATTTAAGTATCATAATGCTTAAAATGATACCTTAGTGAATGACTGCCATGTTATACACCTAATGGTGTAATATACATTGTGAGAAAAAGAGGAAAAAGACCTTAACCCCGAGGGACACCATGCATTAGAAAGCATTGGAAGAAAATGCCATTTAAGTATACACTGATCACTTAAGCACTAAGAGAACAGACATTGATACAAAGGAAATCAGTTAAGCGTCAGGATCAGAAAATCCAAAACAATGCTGCCATCAATGGAGCAAAAGTGGGTAAACTCACAATCAAAAGCAGCAGATAAGTAAAGAGGAACAAGTGCTGTCACCTTACTCTTATCCATAGTGCTTGCTCAAGATGTTATTAAGAGCGGACATTATTCTGAATGAAACTTACTTGGTTTATGCTGACTGAAATGGGGATTAGTGAATTAGTGGATGAGTTTGCATACTTCATAATTATGCATTTAATAATGTTAGATAGGAAGTTAATAGCTGAGATGGATCTGTAATTACACAGAATATGCATTTAAGCAATTCAATTCCAGATATTCACTAAATGTAATGGATTAGAACCTAAACTATTTAACACAAAATTAATGTCATTCAGTTAAGGATTCTCTGTTTGTAGCAGCCGTTTACCATACTTTGCACCGCCCTGTCATGGAAAATACCAGAAAAATTGCATACCTGAAAATTCTCAAAACAAAGTGTCTATTCATTATTAAAAATCACATATATATGTGACATAAAATGTGAAATATAATATACCACTATTACACATGATGTTTGAAGAAGTTTTTTTTCATGTTTCTTTCTTCCATAACAGATGCCTATTCCTCTTCTTTGTTTTTCACGGTTTCTGCCTTAGCCAGATCCAGGAATGAAACAACGCCATTTATATCCTTGTCTGTTTCCTTTATCCATCTTCCAGTCCAACCTGATATTTCCTGTATTCCGATGGTTTCTTCCCTTCAACTACTCTTTTAAGCATTGTCCTCAGGAGCGAAATTCCCAAGTATATATAGTGTGTGGCCAATCCAGTTCATTTGTCTTTACTTTATTATGTCGACCATGGACCTCTCCTCATGCACCAGTTGCAACATCGCGTTGTTTTACACGTGGTCCTTCGACATCATACACTGAACATTTAAGACTTTCGTTCGTTTTATCTCTGAAGTTTTTTGTGCATATTTCAGTTGTCAGATGTAAATCATATTTTCTATAAAAAAATATGATACCCTTTTAACAGATTTATCAAGTTTTAGCTGGGCAACTTTTGAAAACTACTATGAAGATATGAGATGGCGTGATTTATTTTTGTCATTATTTTAGTTAACTTTTCATGGAATCGTGTACTTCTTAGTTCAGTCTGTTTTGAGACAGCGCTGCAATATTAAGAATTTGAGCAAGACTACTTCTTAAAAAAATTAATTAAACTCTTCTTGAAACTGGGCCTGGCTAGTCATGCACTAGTCATACAAATTACTAGTCGTGCAACTACGAATGGATAACAGTCATTCAACTTGCAACGAAATTATGTTCTATATTTTGAAACATATAAATATTGAGGTTTTACTTTTCTTTGTAGCAAGTGTATCAAGGAGACGAGTAATCTGAAAAACTGGACACTGCTTGTGTTGAAAGGCCATGACAACAATTACAGGAACATTTTACCCAGGCAACTGCTTTGAAGTGTATACTGACACTCAAGCTTATCAAAACCAAAACAAATCTAACTTTGTTTAGAATCTGCTCATCAAAAATCCCATACTGAAGAAAAACAGTGAACCTAAACAGTTAGGTGTGCTGCCTGATGGCGAATATAAGAAACCACATGGGAGAAAAACAATACAGGTGCCAGGTATGTTTGAAGTCATTTGATCAGGATAGTAATCTAGAAAGACACACAAGAACCCATACTGGCGAAAAACCATACAAGAGCAAGTTGTGTTGGAAATCATTTGCTAGAAATAGTGATCTGAAAACGCACATGAGAACCCATACTGGTGAAAAACCAAACAAGTGCAAGTTATGTCAGAAATCATTTAATGAAGGTGGTACTCTGAAAAAGCACATGAGAACCCATACTAGTGAAAAACCATACAGGTGCCATCTATGTCAGAAATCATTTACTGTTGGTGGTGCTATGAAAACGCACATGAGAACCCATACTGGTGAAAAGCCATACAGGTGCCATATATGTCAGAAATCTTTTACTGTAGGTGCTACTCTGAAAACGCACATGAGAACCCACACTGGTGACAGACCATACAGTTGCCGTCTTTGTCAGAAATCATTTAATCAAGGAAGTAATCTGAAAACGCACATGAAAACCCATACTGGTGAGAAACCATACAGTTGCCATCTATGTCAGAATTCATTTAATCAAGGAGGAACTCTGAAAAAGCACCTGAGAACCCATACTGGTGAAAAACCATACAAATGCAAGTTATGTCAGAAATCATTTAATGAAGGTGGTACTCTGAAAAAGCACATGAGAACCCATACTGGTGAAAAACCATACAAATGCAAGTTATGTCAGAAATCATTTAATGAAGGTCATAGGCGCCGACTCCACAGGGGCAACAGGGACGTTCGCCCCAGTACTCACCAAGGTTCTGGGGCGAGCATATATATTCGCCCCAGTACATTTTTTGCCTTCATATATACTGTTTCCAAAGGCCCAAAGCTTTTAACTAAAGATATTTCATGTACTTTTCCGTGTGTGTCTCAGAATCCCTGCAGTCTGAACTAGCTTGTATATATGACGAATGCTTCATATGATACACGATGTACTTGTGGTGTCTATCGATGTCACCGGGTCGCCGAGGTCGGGGTATTTGAGCCTAATCGACCACAGACTATCAGGGCCGCTTTTAACACAGGTGCAAACGGTGCGGCGCACCGCGGGCCCCTGAGCCGAGTGTGTAGGCCTACAGCAGTTTTGTTGCTATTTGCTATTTGTCCTATAAGACTATAATGGTCCAAAAAGTTCCTTTCATTCGTTAACATGACGCTAACAAGGGTGCGGGAGACGGCTTGTAACTGCTTGGCGCTGTGCCTGACCCGCTTTTTGGGGAGCGGACCTCGCGAATCCTGACATTAACAAGCCTTAAGTTAAGAACTAGGCGACTAACAAGTCTTATTTTTACACCTGAATGACACTAACAAGTCTTTAGTCTATACGTTTACATCATTAACAAGCTGACACGAGGGCAACAGGGCTATTAAAGTTTCTCAATTAAATGTAGATATAGGCTTATCACACAGAGGGGGGCTTTTGTCCGGGGGGGCTTTTGTCCTAGCTAAAATCGGGGGGGTTTCAGTCCGGGGGGCTTTTGTCCGGGGGGCTTTTGTCCGGGGGGGCTTTTGTCCGGGGGGTTTATGTCCGTTCCCCGCTTTTAACACAGGTGCAAACGGTGCGGCGCACCGCGGGCCCCTGAGCCGAGTGTGTACAGCAGTTTTGTTGCTATTTGCTAAATGTCGTTTGCAAGTTTCACTCTCACTTCAAATTTCTGTAAAACTGTAAGTGTAGGCCTAAGTGTAAGGTAACACTAGTGTCAATCACTAGTCTAGACTAGACTAGTGATTGACACTAGTGTTGTCTAGTGATTATATTGATTTAATTCACTTACACTGTTTGCTACATATGGTACTATCATGGGCGTCTTTGTGTACGCGTATTATTGAAAATTTAACGTATAGAGTTCTGTCTTGGTAATATTGAAATTCCTATTGTCAACCCCGAGACGGAATGCATTCAGACGTGTCGACTAATTGATATCGTATTCACTTTTCCAGCGGCTCTTGTGTTGTTTTTAGCCGATCGCTGCGAGATAACAGGTCTGGCTGGTGAATCGCGTAGTTAGAACGTTATATATAATTATGTATATTTATATATACACACAAATATATACATATATAATATATATATATTAACATATGTAATTGACACTGGCTGGAGCGACAGTCTCTAAGTAATGAGCTTCTTTCCTTAGATGCCAACTAGAACACGTACGTTCTGCCAGACTTTTTAAATATAGGCCTACCCCGCTAGCTTAGGAACCAGTTCCAAGCCTGGATGAAGGAGGAATGCGAATCCATTGATCTTTGTTGTCACACGGGTCGTTAAACTGAAACTTCTAGTACTACGCTTTGTGAGTCAGTCGGGCAGTATTACATGAACGGGAAGACGAACACATCTGAGTAGGACAATTTCGTAGGAACTGTGGTATCAGGGGCTTTCACCTCCGGACGATTCACCTCTAGGGGTATTCACCTCCGGACGTTTCACCTCCGGACGTTTCACCTCCGGACGATTCACCTCTAGGGGCTTTCACCTCTAGGGGTTTTCACCTCTAGGGGCTTTCACCTCTAGGGGCTTTCACCTCCAAATGTAAAATGAGACCTTTTGAAGAGATTTATTTACGCAAGTTATTTACGCAGAAAACATAACAGACAACATACAAACTATGAAACTAATTATCACTAAGCAATGAAGTAGATTTCTTAGTGTCAACATGCAAACTATACAACTAATGAAGCAGATTTCGAACACAAGAAATGAATTGAGATACGAAGACAATGAAAGCTTCTAGAACCTAGCTAAGTAGACACCTAATAACCTGATAACGGCAGATGATAAGGACAGACCAATTCGCGTGCCAGTGACTCTATGCCCTAATTAACCATAATTAACCATATAGGCGCATAAGAAATGAATTTAGATAAGAAGATTATGGAACAATTTCTAAATTGTAGGCTCTTAACGAGAAGTAATTATATTATACCACGGTGTGCAGTATTTAAGCATCCAACAAGAGAACCTGACATTCAAAAGTGAACTTGTCGTCTGACAGAATGTCTGATTTGTTGGAATACGGCGCTTCTAAACGAGGTAAGGTAGTTTGTATGTTGTCTGTTATGTTTTCGGCGTAAATAAATCTCTTCAAAAGGTCTCATTTTACATTTGGAGGTGAAAGCCCCTAGAGGTGAAAGCCCCTAGAGGTGAAAGCCCCTAGAGGTGAAAACCCCTAGAGGTGAAAGCCCCTAGAGGTGAATCGTCCGGAGGTGAAACGTCCGGAGGTGAAATGTCCGGAGGTGAATACCCCTAGAGGTGAATCGTCCGGAGGTGAAAGCCCCCTGAACCGGAACTGTGAGGGTCGACTGCGTTGAAGGTCGGAAAAACTTGGTAGGAACGGAACAGACATGTCAAGAGTCGTTTGTTTTTCGCTCGAACACGCGTTCTGTAGTCGGTCAGACTTTACCGAAGAAAAGGGACGAATGTTCTTGTAATATAACCGTGACGTGCTTGGTTAAGTTTCTTTCGTGGTTTTACGAGAACTTTCTCTTGAAAGTGAGCGCTGAACAAAGTCCATCTACGTAGCCTTTCACGTGTGTCGTCTTGCTGTCCCTGAACGAAACCGATTCCACCTTGGACTGGGAAGGTAGGTTTGCTCGTAGTAGGCCTACTTTGAGGGAGGGAAAATAGAGTAAGGAAAATATTTGTGCAAATTCTTTACTTGATCATTATTTTTTCTATTTTTTCTATGCAAATTTGTTCTCTGCAAAAACGTAACCCCGACCCCGATAAAAAATTTTGCTCCCCTAAAAAATATTGCTTCTCTAAAATTTTTCCGCCCCCCTAAAAAATTCCTCCGGACGCCCATTGGTACTGTACGTAACACGCACCCGCAATCCATAATAGATCTATAGACTGTGCATGCAAAACCGGTAAAATCACAGATCGTTTATCACAGAGTTATTACAACAGCACTAGGCCTAACGATCTCGGTGAAAACCGACCAAGATGGTGCATGGCTTAATTATCTATTCTCCATCTTTGGATGCCGCATACTGCCACAGCTGCTGGTTGTTTTGTGAGGGGCAGCCAAACTGTGGAAAGACTAGGGACACTTGAGTATCAGATTAGCTGAACACAGCAAACTCAAAACACATAATTATTGGCATTTCTGTTTGACACCGGAAACATTTTCCCATGCACTGGTGTTGCTACACCTCTTCATAACGCTGCCTATTGGAATCTCGTCCGCTGAACGTTGTTTTAGTGTCCGGCGTCTTTTGAAGACTCCTTTGCGGAGTACACACTGTACAATGACAACCAATAGGTCTTCCGACTTGGCGTTTTTGTCAATTGAGAGCAATCTAGCAAAGGACTTGCAACTAGACCAAGTTTTTGACGTGTTCATGTCACAAAAAGTTAGACGTGAGATTTGGACTGTTAATTTAGCCTGAATTTGCTCGATTTCACCATGATACTGTGTGACTGCATGTGACAGATGAAAACGGACTTTGCTGATATTTTGGCCTATAGCTGATATTTTGGCGGAATTTGGCCTATGACATTTGCTCAGTTGCTGCAGGCTGCAGCGTTCAAGAATTAATTACATTTTTGAGATTTATCAGATTTTATTGACAAATTGTTGTTATACACTGTTGTAGTGTCCATATGTAGGCCTACACTAACTCTCAAACAGTCAGTGGCCGTCACTTACGCCCTACTAGTGTCATAGTGTGTATAAGGATTACGCCTATAACTAATTGATAAATAGGATAAAAAAAACTATTAACTCCGTGAACAGGTCATGCAGATTGCAACAATAACTACTAGAAAAGCTTTAGATATAATTTTTGGGTGATATTTATACGCCGTACATGGTATTGGCAAACCAACGGCCGCTCGACCAACACGGGCCCCTTTTGTTACTCTTTGCACCGACATTCGCGGAACCTTATAAACGGCCCTGAGGATAGGCGATGGGATCATCCGATCACAGGATTACGGCACGAAATTCTTGCCCCAGTACCTTTTACTAAAAGTCGGCGCCTATGATGAAGGTGGTACTCTGAAAAAGCACATGAGAACACATACTGGTGAAAAACCATACAGTTGCCGTCTTTGTCAGAAATCATTTAATCAAGGAAGTAATCTGAAAACGCACATGAGAACCCATACTGGTGAAAAACCATACAAATGCAAGTTATGTCAGAAATCATTTAATGAAGGTGGTACTCTGAAAAACCACATGAGAACCCATACTGGTGAAAACTCATGCAGGTGCCAGTTATGTCGGAAATCATTTGCTAGAAATAGTGATCTGAAAAAGCACATGAGAACCCATACTGGTGAAAAACCATACAGGTGCCATCTATGTCAGAATTCATTTAATCAAGGAAGTAATCTGAAAAGGCACATGAAAACCCATACTGGTGAGAAACCATACAGGTGCCATCTATGTCAGAATTCATTTAATCAAGGAAGTAATCTGAAAAGGCACATGAAAAACCATACTGGTGAGAAACCATACAGTTGCCATCTATGTCAGAATTCATTTAATCAAGGAAGTCATCTGAAAAGGCACATGAAAACCCATACTGGTGAAAAACCATACAGTTGCCATCTATGTCAGAATTCATTTATTGAAGGTGGTACTCTGAAAATGCACATGAGAACCCATACTGGTGAAAAACCATACAGGTGCCAGTTATGTCGGAAATCATTTGCTAGAAATAGTGATCTGAAAACGCACATGAGAACCCATACTGGTGAAAATCCATACAGGTGCCATCTATGTCAGAATTCATTTAATCAAGGAAGTCATCTGAAAACGCACATGAAAACCCATACTGGTGAAAAACCATACAGTTGCCATCTTTGTCAGAAATCATTTATTGAAGGTGGTCCTCTGAAAACGCACTTGATAATCCATTATAGCGAGAAACCATACATATGTAAGTTTTGTAATAAAGGATTCACACGAAATGGACATCTAAAGAGACACAGAAGAACTCATGCAACTGAGAAGCAACACATGCACAATAAACCTGATACCAAGAGCAGGTCTTCATCAAAGCAATTTAAACACCATTCAGAAACACAACCAGAGGATTGGATAGTGGGCAGTGAAATAAATGCTAACATATCTGATCATTTTATCACGTTTAGTGGTACGGCTGTTATTGATGAACCAAATGAACGTTTCTCAAAGAACATCTGTCCAGGTTCTAGTGGATCTGCAAGTCCTTTATCGAAAAGTAGAGATGGAGAATATCTGTATATTAGCAAATTCAAACCTCCTGTGGATGCAAAAGCGCCTTTGTCAAAATCTTTTGGATGTGGTCTATGTGACGATTTGCTGGAAATAGAGAAAGAATTCCTAGATCATTGTTCTAGCCATCGATTTTCTCCACCTGACGGTTTAGTTGCTGGCCTGTGCTGAATTATTATGATTCCACTTAATTACAGCTTAAAACAATTGTAATTTTAAATAAAAAGAATAGATGTTACAGAGTTGCTGAGATGCATACATAGATGAATAATTACTTTGTAACACTTTCATTTTCATACTTAGATAGGTAGTTCTGATGCTGAGAACCCAGAGGTTCCTCCTTATATATGACATCACATAATTATATAAGTTGATGCCTTCTCACATAATAGAATTGCTTTAGGTCATCAAAGTGAAATGTATTGTTATAGTTACTAAAAACACAGTAAAGTCTTTCATTCGGGGTTCCACTACTTCACAACTTCATTGTTAAATGTTGGAATTAGCTGCACAAATTTCTGCTGGACTTGATATTTAACATAACGGTTAGTTGTACATCATTTTGTTTGACTATTTTAAACTATTGATGCTTAGTGTCAGTGCATTCATAATGTGCTAAGTAATAATACAAATGAGGTTATTCTACTTAGATTAAGTTATGGACTTTATGTTTGGTCATTATGAAAGATAAATATGTAGTCGAGAGTGTCACGTATCCTGAATATTTGTGGTTTTGTTGTGTGTTTCTAACTTTATGATACACTTAATTCTGTTCTTGCCTTTAAATAAATAAACCCTCCGTTCGCTCTCTTCCTCCAACTCTCCGTTCGCTCTCTTTCTCCAACCCTATTTGGAGGGTAGTCTGCTCATCTTGATGTTTTTGGTTGTTCTGACAATTGTACTGTAGCAGTTGTAATGTAAGAACGTTTTTGATAACATCTCTATGGCCCCTTGTATGTGCTGTGCGGGTGGCTATGACTCGAGGGGAAAGGCACTTCAAAAAAGAGTTAATCGGAAGTTGATATTGGCTGCTGTTAGATTGTTGGATTTTTTTTGGTTACTGTTTCTGCCAGTAAGGCTGTTGAAAATAATGTGGCAAAACTGAGCGATTGTCTGTTCAACAGAGTCTGGTATATTGGGTTTATTGTGTGAAGCCAGACACTTTGTGTCTGGTGTCTGTAGAGGACAGCATTAGCGTGAATGGCTTTTGGAGTTTGGAATGACTTCTTTGTTGCTTCCCGGTGAATGAATAACGAAAGAGTGTATGAATGAAGGAATGGACGAGCAAAGGAATGAATGAATGAACGAACGAAGGAACTGATGAAGAAATGAAGGAACGAATGAAGAAAAGAACTAACGAAGGAATGAATGAAGGAATGAATGAGCGAAAGAAGGAACGAATGAATATATGAACGAATAATGAAGCGTTTTCTGTTTTGGTTCAAGCGTGTATTTGGTTACAGTATGGTTACAGTTGCCCAGAAAGCTTAATATCAGTTTTATGCATGTGTATATTATGCAGAACTTGTTATAGAATGGATCTCATTATAGTGTGATTAGATACACTAGAGGCTTGTTAAAATCCGTTTCATTATAACACAAATTCTGATATAACGCGGTCGGAGAGCTGGATCCTAAATACAGATGTAGAGAATGACTTCATTATAATCAACCGTCGATATAAGGCGGTTCATGGTATTGCTGGCCCTTCCAAGAATCACCTTTAATTCTAATTATTAAAAGGTGATGAAATTTGGTGATCATTTGGCCATGTCATTGAGTGCATGCGGGATGTTTTGCATTGGCTTCCTATCCCGCAGCGTATTGCCTTTCGGGTCTATACCATAGTGTGGCGGTGGCTTGTGGGAGAGGACTCTCGACCTCGACACCCAGCGCCGTGGTTCTGTGCGCTCTTTTAAGCAGGCTGGTTCCCCGCTCGCGGACCGCCCATAAGTAGAGCCGTGCTTTTTCCATCGCTGGCCCTGCAAACTGGAATGGGCTTCATGTGGCGCTTCGGTTCGTCCCAGTACCCATACCGCCACATTTTACTCAAATCTGAAGACTGCTTTTCAGCTGGGGTTGGGCCGGGAGTGCTTCTGAATAGATAAGCTCGAAAGAGGCGCTATATAAATTCTCTATATGAATGAATGAATTTAATTCGAAAGAGATGCGAATAAGTGTTGCAATTGTGTACGACTGCATTGATGAGCAGATCTTTGGGACACGGTATAGCGATTGGTTAGAGTGATCGCCTTGTAATGCAGAGAGTACGGGTTCGATCCTCCTTCCCTGAGACGGTTACTGTGCAAGTACCTTGAGCAAGTCTTTCACAGTTGCTCAGCGCCATCGATTCATCCTTGGTCGTTAGATAGTGGCGCTTAATAAATGCCTGATGATGATGATGAAAATTTAAGCTAGAGTCCCGTCTGTTTCACACTTTCTACCGGCCAATCAGAAAACCTGACTTCTGATTTCGCTTTCCAATTGGATTTGAACTGGACTTCTGCTGGACTGCAAAACGAGACGTCGGGGGTTCAAATCCCCGCCAGGGCAGAATGATTTCTTGATTTCGACCGTGGCATTGCAACCGACCCAATAGGGGGTTGTATAAAAGGACGCCTGCCAGAATGACCTACTTTGATCTCTATATATCAGGACGACTGCATACAAGACGTCCGCGCTTATCCTAACGGCCTCGAATGCGTTCTGCGTTCCGCCGCGCGCTTGGTCGGGCGCATTCCTAAATTTGCCCATATCCCTGAATACCTGCGAGATGTCCTCCACTGGTTACCACTCTCGCAACGCATTGTCTACCGGGTTGCGTCCATTGTCTGGCAATGTTGCTTGGCCGTGCTCATTCCGATCTGCGCGAGCTCTGTTCTCGTGCTTCTGTTCCACCTGGTCACCGCTCTCTTCGCTCTGCCACCCGTCGTGATCTCTCTGTTCCTTTCGCACGCACCGCTAATATATAGAGCAGCGCGCTTTCTCCGTCGTTGGACCCACTATTTGGAATGGGCTTCTCTTGATCTGCCAGTCTCTTCCTCGAGACACACCACCCCTTTCTTCTCTGCTACTCTCTTTCGCCGGGATTGGGCTGGGAGCGCTTCCGACTAGTCTAGAAGGGGTGCTATATAAATGCCGTATTGATTAATTGATTGATTGATTGATTGATTGATTGATTGATTGATTGATTGATTGATTGATTGATTGATTGATTGATTGATTGATTGATTGATTGATTGATTGATTGATTGATTGATTGATTGATTGATATATTTTCTACGTTCGACCCGACGCTTAAAAATTCCGCCACTGTTTGTACTCTGGTAGTACCAGTTCCAAGCCTGGAGAAAGGAGTGCCACGCTAATTATCTTTGTTATGACACAGTGTCGTTGAATGCTTCTATTATTTAGATTTATTTCGCCATACGAACGGTGAACACTATGAACAAACATCTCTGCTGTCGATGTCAAGGGCCTTTGAAGACATAAGACTGAATGAAAGCACTAGGTTTTGCATAGAAGGCTAAACTTATGACGTAGAAGGTCGGTAGATATTGCAGATCTTTAGTTTAGATGTGGGCAGTTGCCAGTTTGATAGCGACAGACTGATGATGATCCAAAGGTTTGATTCGTGTGAGTGAGCGAAGCGAGGATACTCCCTGGTTCACGTATTAGGAAGACAATTCCGCCTTCAAGATTAGCGGTTGAACTTTTGAATGAAGTTTTAGGCGTCAATCCGGTATAATGAGCCAAATCTGCAGTACTCTGTCTGTTTACTTCTATTTTCACAGTATCATTTACACATGACAAGTGGCAATTTTCGCCATAGGACTGTTAATAGCTTACATTAACCTGTAATTATTAATACTGTGCTGATATCTTCGTTATTGTAACGTTAAAGTGTATTCGCTAGATGACAGGACATAATTTCAAAACTCCAGCCAACGTTTCACCGTATTGAAACACTTTAATCGCTCGCCATTTTGTGCTGATGAAGTATAAACCAGATTATAGGAAATTCGACTTTAATGCCAAATCTGGTTAGATTCTCTAAATCTTGTGCGTGTAATTTAGTGGACAAACACATTTAATTAGCGACACATGCCATTGGGTCAACGAAAGAGACTCGCTAATATTATGGTTTGATTTCAATCTTTTATTCTTCCGTAGACTATGGCTGGAAAGACATTCCGACCAACAATAGACCACTAGGTGTTGTTGGACGAAGTTCCTTGTCACGCATGTTTTTTTATATAACTCGTCGGCCAACATGCGTAAATAAGTAATCTAAAGTCAGGCAATTAAGTAATGTAATGCTTTACCATCTACAATACAATACATATGTATTATTTGATATTTGATTTTTTACTGAGTTGACAGGAAATGAATGAATTAAATAATATATGTTTAATATAAATGATGTAGGAAATTTTTCTTTAATGATGTGAGGGTTGTATGTTTACGTAAATGCAAATTGCAAAATGCTTGTTTTTGAATTACAAGAATTTTAATTTCAGTTTTTTTGCATATATTTTATATATCTTAGTATAATAATAAATTATTAGTTTATTCAGAAAGGAAATAATTCGCAATTATGACTGCAATATTTCTTCAACATATCAGTAAAATGAAACATGCAAGTAATCTGCCAGTAGAAGTGTATGAAACTTAGAGAACAAGAGTGATAGCCTAATCCATATTTAACTGAGACTGCAGTGTTTTAAGTGGAACTGCAGTGTTGTTTCTGCTACATATTAGATGGCAGTGAACTTTTACATAATTCTTTCAGCCTCCAAATGATGCCCATCACTTGTTACCAATGTTAGTTGTTGCTTGTGATTGGTTACGTGTATAACATGCCTGGTGCTGGATTCACCTGATGAATTGTAAAATGTGGATGGTGTCTCAGGATGCAATTTTCCAAAACATCTAGAATCAGCTGGATGCGATCTTCATTTACTCAATGTGATGGTAGATTTAAGTCGTTTTATATAAAATCAACCTGTTCTTGGCAATGCTAGTTACGTCGTTGCCCTTCATCCTGCTGGAATGTTATTGTTGCGTTTGTGACTCAATCAAAGAATCTTTTGACCTTGGTACCATGTTTTGACCATGGTTGTATCTTTTACCTTGGAACTATCTTTTGACCTGTATAAAGAGCATACTGGCCACCATACAAGACTTTGCATCCTCAAAGGCATTGGGCAACAGCTGTGCAGAAACAATTACAAGATAAACTGTTAAATGAAATTTAAATTTTAAGTATCATATGCTTTAAAATGATACCTTAGCGAATGACTGCCATGTTATACACTTAGTGGTGTAACATACTTTGTGAGAAAAGAAAGAAAAGATCTTAACCCCTAGGGACACCATGCATTAGAAAAGCCTGGGAAGAAAATGCCCTTTAAGTATACTGACCAAGTGAACAGACATTGACACAATGGAAACCAATTAATTGTCACAATCAGAAACCCCAAAGCAGTATCCTGCCATCAGTGGAACAAAAGTGAATGGACTCACCATCAAAAACAGCAGATAAGTTAAGAGAAACAATTTCTGTCACCTTATTCTTACCGGGTATGCATAGTGCTCAAGATGTCATTAAGACGAGTGGATTCTGATGAATGAAACTTACATGGTCTGCAGACTGAAATGGGGATTAGTGAATTAGAGGATGAGTTTGCATATGCTTCATAACTATGTATTTAATAATTTTAGATAGGATGGTAATAGTTGAGATGGATCTGTAATTATAGACAGAATATGCATTTAAACATTTCAATTCCAGATAACACGCCGATTATTCTGAGAAAAGGAGTAAGAAGACGTTAGTCAGCCGAAACTTTATTCGTCTTTTTGAAGAAGAAAATGTCGTATCTTATGACGTCCATCGTACATATTCAATAAATGTAGTTTTAGAACCTAAACTATGTTACACAAAGTTAATGTCATTCAGTTAAGGATACAGTTTGTAGTAGCTATTTACCATACTACCCTGACATAGAAAATTCCAGAAAAGTGCATTGCAGCATACCTGATACCTTTCCTATTCTTTGTCATCGTGGTTCTGCACTTAGGCAAATCCAGGAATGAAACAACGCCATTCTTCTCTCATTTATATCCTCGTCTGTTTCCTTTATCCATCATCCAGTCCAACCTGATATTTCCTGTATTCCGATGGTTTCTTCCCTTCAACTCTTCCTTCAAGCACTGTCCTCAGGAGCGAATTCCCTCGTAGTGTGTGTGGCTAATCCAGTTAATTTGTCTTTTCTTTATTGTGTCGAACATTGACATCTCCTCATGCACCAGTTGCAACATCTCGTTGTTTAACACATGGTCCCTCTGTGCAAGCAAAGTGTAGGATGGACGACCGAATGTTGCTGGGATATATGCAAGTACCCTATCGCAAAGATATGAGATATGGTTTAGAATTGGCATTATTTTAGTTAACCTTTCATGGAATGGTGTACTTCTTAGTTCAACAGAGCTGTAATATTTGAGCAAGACTAAATCTTAAAAAAATTACACTTTTCTTGGAACTATGCTTTGCCAGTCTAACTAGTCATGCAACTACGAGTTGAGAACAGTCATTAGACTTTAATGAGCTGCAGTGAAATTATTTTCTATACTTTGAAACATATTAATATTAAGGTTTTACTGTTGTTTGTAGCAAGTGTATCAAGAAGACGAGCAACATTCTGTTTGAGCTTCAATATGCAATTGTAGAACAAGGTCTGCCTCTCATTGAGCGTCACTAAAAACATTACAGTGGACTTATTCGAATACAAATTTTGCTATTGCCAACTATTTCATCTTCAATGAAATCGAACTGAAGAATAACCTAAAGGTGTGCCATTACACTTAGGTTGGACAGCTTTAGTATTTCTACATTAAGTTTTTCCATGTGACTAAATCTTACTTTACTCGGAAAAAGGACTACTATTGACGGATGAAACATGAACCCTTCTTATAAGCATCTGAAACACAAACTTAAAGGAAATCTTCAATAATCTGGAAAACTGGACACTGCTGGTTTAAAAGGCTATTACAACAATTGCAGGAACGTTTTACCCAGGCAATTACTGAAACTCAGCTTATCAAACCCAAACAATTCTCAACTTTGTCCAGAATCTGCTCCTCAAAGAACCCATAATGGAGGAAAACAGTAAAATTATCAATTAAGTGAGTTGCCTGATGGCGAATATAAGAACCTATATGGGAGAAAAACAACACAGGTGCCAGATATGTTGGAAGTCATTTGATCAGGGTGGTACTCTGAAAAGGCACATGAGAACCCATACTGGTGAAAAACCATACAGTTGCCATCTATGTCAGAAATCATTTAATGAAGGTGGTAATCTGAAAAGGCACATGAGAACCCATACTGGTGAAAAACCATACAGTTGCCATCTATGTCAGAAATCATTTAATGAAGGTGGTTCTCTTAAAAAGCACATGAGAACCCATACTGGTTTAAAACCATACAGTTGCCATCTATGTCAGAAAACATTTAATGAAGGTGGTACTCTGAAAACGCACATGAGAACCCATACTGGTGAAAAACCATACACTTGCCATCTATGTCAGAAATCATTTAATGAAGGTGGTTATCTGAAAAAGCACATGAGAACCCATACTGGTGAAAAACCATACAGGTGCCATCTATGTCAGAAATCATTTAATGAAGGTGGAACTCTGAAAAAGCACCTGAGAACCCATACTGGTGAAAAACCATACAGTTGCCATCTATGTCAGAAATCATTTAGTATAGGTGGTACTCTGAAAACGCACATGAAAACCCATACTGGTGAAAAACCATACAGTTGCCATCTATGTCAGAAATCGTTTAATCAAGGTGGTCATCTGAAAACGCACATGAAAACCCATACTGGTGAAAAGCCATACAGTTGCCATCTATGTCAGAAATCATTTTGTGAAGGTGGTACTCTGAAAAAGCACATGAGAATCCATATTGGTGAAAAACCGTACATGTGTAAGGTTTGTAATAAAGGATTCAGACAACTTGAAGGTCTAAAGGGACACAGTAGAACTCATGCAACTGAGAAGCAACACAGGCACAATAAACCATATACCAAGAGCAGTTCTTCATCGAAGCAATTTAATCTCAATTCAGGAACACAGCCACAAGATTGCAAAATAGGTAGTGAAGTAATTTTTAAACCGTCTGATCATTTCAACCGATTTAGTAGTACAGGTGTTATTGATAAACGAAATGAACGTTTCTCCAAGAACATCAATTCAGATTCTAGTGGATCTACAGTTCGTTTATTGAAAAGTGAAGATGGAGAATGTCTGCATATTAGCAAATTCAAATCTCCTGTGGATGCAAAAGCGTCTTTGTCAAAATCTTTTGGATGTGGTATATGTGACGAATTGCTGGAAATACAGAAAGAATTTCTGGAGCATTGTTTTAGCCATCGATTTTCTCCACCGGACGATTTAGTTGCTGACCTGTGTTGAATAATGATCCACATACTTACAGTGAAAACAATTGTAATTTGAAATAAAAAGAATAGATGTTACAGAGTTGCTGAAATGCATACATAGATGAATAGTTACTTTGTACCACTTTCATTTCAGAATACTTAGACAGTTCTGATGCAGAGAACCAAGAGGTTCCTCCTTATATATCACACCACTTACCTAAGGTGTTGCCTTCTTACATTACTGTAGACCGTAGAATTGCTTTATTTCATCAAAATGAAATGTATTATTATAGTTACTAAAGACGCAGGGAAGTCTTTCATTCTGGGTTCCACTAATTGACACCTTTATTGTTAAATGTTAAAATTAGCAGCACAAAAACTTCAGCTGGACCTGATATTTAACATAACGGTTAGCTGTACATCATGTTGTGAGACTTTTCGATTACTGATACTTATCCCAGTGTCGTTGCATTCATGATAATATTATGCTAATAAAATAAATTGGGTTATTCTACTTGGACTAGTTCTTGGACACTTGGACTTTATGTTTGTTCATAAATGCATAGTCGAGAGTGTCATGTATCCTAAATACTTGCGGTTTCGTTGTCTGTTTCCTACTTTATGATACACTTAATTCTGTTCTTAGCCTTTAAATAAATAAGCTGCATGTCATAAATTGTACAGGCTTGTTTTTCTCTGAATTTTTTATATGTGTTTAATATGCTGAAATTTATCCTTGACATTGATCTTTGTCATATAATTTTAACTGGATTATATGTATATGTATATATATATATATTTAGTATATATACCTCAAGGTGATCTCCCTTTCTTGGTCCTCTGAGTGCAGTGTCCACGCATGTCCATGCATTTGTTGTTTCTCGATTGGACTGCAGCAGAGCATATATGATGGACTCCGGGCCTGCCGGATTGAGCCTCTGAACAGAATCCTGCGTTCTACTGCTCGCCTAGTAGGCCGCATCCCCGAGTTTGGCGGAGTGTCTGCGTATATGAGGGATGTCCTCCACTGGCTCCCCTACCCACAGCGCATCACTTATCGAATCTCTGCCTTGGTCCGGCGGTGCTTTGAAGGCTTCAGGGTTAGGGTTAGGCAGACCCACCTCATGCTCGTAGCGCCGTTGCTCTCTCCGCTCAGCTGCGCAAATTGAACTTACTGTTCCACGCGCGCGGACATTCATACGTCTGCGCTGTGCCTTCTCTGTGACTGCCCCATGATCTGGAATGGGCTCCAGCTCCGCCAAATAGCGATTGGTCATTTAACCCTGTTTCTTACTGTCCTCAAGACTGTTGTTCGATAGTGGTTGGGCTGGGAGCGCTCCTGAGTAGCCAATCTTGAACGGGCGCTATATGAAACTGCTGTAATATATATATATATATATATATATATATATATATATATATATATATATATATATATATATATATATATATATATATATATATATATATATATATATATATATATATATATATATATATGCCAACGTCTACAGCAACTTTTCATCCAGGATATTCTTGACTCACAACTGGTTCTTAACCCTCCCTCTTCCCTTGATGACCTGCTTTATTCTTACAGTTCCACACTTTCCAACCTCCTTGACATTCATGTTCCACTTATCACCTAACACAGTTCACACACCAGCAACTTTTGGTTTACTTCCTACCTCCAAGCCTTTAAAACTGTCCGCATGTAGGCGCCTTGAGCACATCTACCAGCACACTTTCGACCCCACAGCTAGAACAAAAGCCCTCAATACCCTAAAATCAGCCACAAACAGATACCACAAACTCATCGCTGCTGCCAAAAAGAAATAGTATTCTTCACTTATCCATTCCAGTGCTTCAAACCCAAACATCTCACGATACTGTCAACACTCCTCCATCGCAAATCTCCCTCCCACTGCTTAGGTCTATTCCCTCCTCCTCTATTGCTGATACCTTCTGTTCATTTTTTCAGACAAAATCTCACCCATTCGTTTCACATTACAATCTCTTCTAGTCACACACTTCCCTCTTGGCTCCTCAAACACCGACTCACCCCCTAATCTCAACCCTACTCCTCCTGCCTCTCATTCATCGCTCCCAATTCTCTGTCCCGCCTCTGAAGCAGAAGTGTCACTTCTTCTAAACTCTCTTTCCAACAAGCAATACGAACTTGATCCTATCCCCACCTCTCTTCTAAAAGACTGAGCCTCTGTTCTCGTTCCTGTAATCACTAAAATTATCAATCTCTCACTTTCTACCGGCAAATTCCCAATGGCCTTTCAGCAATCTCTAATCACTCCCCTTCTCAAAAAAGCAAACCTTGGCAAGGAAAACCTATCCAACTACCATCCCATTTCCAATCTTTCTTTTTTTTATCTAAATTAACAGAACGAATTGTACTTGCTTGGCTAAATGACTACCTCTCTTCTAATTCACTTATTTAAACCCCACCAATCTGGCTTCACTAAACACCACTCCACAGAAACTTTACTTGTGTCTCTTTATAATAAACTGGTCTCTGCCGTCAGTCATCAACAAGTCTCCTGCCGCTGCCTCCTCGACATCTCAGCCGCTTTTGACACCTTCTTCTACAACGACTATCTTCTTGGTTGGCATCTCTGGCACTGCTCTACTCTGGTTCCAATCCTAGGCCTACTTGTCTTCCCGATCCTTCTCTGTTAAAGCCTCTAGCCACTGCTCACAACCCCTCCCTCTCTCCTGTGGTGTCCCTCAAGGCTCCGTCCTTGGTCGACTCCTTTTCATCCTGTATACCACACCTTTAAGCCATCTGATAAAATCCTCCTCTGTTGACCACCATCTCTACGCGGACGACACCCAACTCTACATATCCTTCTCCCCAAGCTCTTTTTCCACCTCCATCACACAATTACTCAACGTGGTTAATCTGATCTCACAGTGGATGTCATCCAACCTCCTCTGCCTTAACCCTTCCAAAACTGAATTTATCATCCTAGGAAGGCTCCTGACCAAATAAAGAAAATCCATACACCTATCTACTGACTCGTCTTCTCTTACCTTCACCTCACTGACTCCCCCGTTTTGTAAACGACACCTGCCTTGACAGCTGCTCTGCCTCTCCTGATCTGGTGCCCTGGAAATCGGACTTGGACCTCTTTTGGACTCCTCTCTGGAAACCCTATCTGATTTGGTTTGGCCTTCTGGAAACTGGACTCGGACCTCTTTTGGACTACTCTCTGGAACCCCTCTGATTTTACGTAGCGCTCGTCAATAGGCTGGTGCCCCCTGCGCTTGGCCTTCAAGTGGCGCTTTAGAAGTTTGGAGATTACGATTACGATCCATATTTAACTGAGACTGCAGTGTTTTCAGTGGAAATGCAGTGTTTTCCTGCTACATATTAGATGGCAGTGGACTGTTACATAATTCTTTCAGCCTCCAAACGATGCCCATCACTTGTTGCCATTAGTTGTTGCGTGTGATTGGTTACGTGCATAACGAAAATGGTGTTGGATTCACCTGATGAATTGTAAAATGTGGATGGTGTCTGAGGATGCAATTTTCCAAAACATCTAGAATCAGCTGGATGGGATCTTCATTTACTCAATGTGATGGTAGATTTAAGTCATTTGATATAAAATCAAGCTGTTCTTGGCAGTGCTAGCTATGTCCCTGTCCTTCCTCCATACCTGTTGTTGGAATGCTTTGGTTGTGTTTGTGGTTCAGTTAAAGATTGTTTTGACAATTGTATTATCTTTTGACCTTGGTACTAGGCCTATCTTTTGACTTTGATGAAGAGCTTTTTGGCAGCAGACAACAGCTGCGCAGAAACAATTGCAAGATAAACTGTCAAATGAAATTTAAATGTAAGTATCATAGGCTTTAAAATGATACCTTAGTGAATGGCTGCCATGTTATAACCTAGTGGTGTATTATACATTGTGAGAAAAGATAGATAAGACCGGGCTGAAATTTCCCAAATGATCTCTGCAAAATTTCTGGGAGTTTACTTAGACCAATATTTAACCTGGAATACCCACATTGAGCATATTTCTCACAATATTGCAAAAACATAGGTATAATAAAAAGAATTTCTCACCTGATTCAACCCAACATCCTAATAACCCTCTCCCGGGTGATCTACCAGGTGGAATAGCTGCAGGAAATAGAAGAACAAGTGGATATACCTGACTACCTGACTGACTCCTTTGGATCTTGACCTGGAACCGATTTCACCACCACCCCCTGCCTATCGATTTTGATTTTACTAAGTGCCTGTGAATAAGCTGGTTCCCGCGACGTAGCTTTTTTGGGCGCTGTAGAAGTCTCGAGATTACGATTACGATTATATAGCCTAATTCTCCGACTGTTTAACTCACTGAACTGGCGATAGGTGGCAGTTCCCTTCAACGACCCTGTGTCATAACGAATATGATTATTAGTGTCGCCCTCCTGCTTTATCTAGGCTTCAGACTGGCACCACCCGAGCATAAGGTAGTGGAGTATTTTAGATAGGGCTATTAACAGCTTATATAACCTGAAATCTTTCGTTGGTGTAACGTTAAAATATATTCGCTAGATGACAGGAAATACTTTCAAAACCCCAGCTACATTTCGCTGTATTGAAACACTTTAATCGCTCGCCATTTTGTTCGAATGATAGTATAAACCAGATTGTTGCAAATTCTACGCTAATGCCAAACCTAGTGAGATCCTATAAATCTTGTGCGTGTAATTTAGTGGACAAAAACATTGTTAACGACACATGGGTCAACGAGAGAATGTTGGTAGTATTATGGTTTGATTTTAATGTTTTATTCTTTCGTAGACTATAGGTGGAAAGTCATTCTAACCAACGCTAGATCACTAGGTGTCGTTAGACGCAGTTCCTTGTCATGCATGTTTTTTTTAATAAATCGTTGGTCAGCATGGGTAATTAAGTAATCTAAAGTCAGGTAGTTTAGTAATGTAACGCTTTACATGTACCATTTCTTCCAAATATGTTTTGTTTGATTTCTGATTTATTTACTGACTTGTTGAATAACCGCTCAATTTATTCTTTACATAAAGATTGTTGCCATGAAATGAATGAATTAAATAATTCATATTTAATATAAATGATGTTGTAATTGTTTTGTTTAATGATGTGACAGTTGTATGTTTAAGTAAATGCAAATAGCAAAATGCTTGTTTTTGACTTACAAGAATTTTAATTTGTTTTTTTGCACGTATTTTATATATCTTAGTATAATAAGGGTCCGCAAAGGTTCATCAGTCACTCTGTTTCAGAGTAAAGCAGGGAGGTGACCTGACCGACGTCTCTTTGAGCGTAGACTCGGACCCGACCTGGGCTGGTGAACCAAAGTCCTCCATGCCCACCTTCACGTGGTGCGGACCGTTAATACCCTTCCATAGGAAGGGGAACGAACGGGCACGGCAGGCAAAACCAGGGGAAGGCAATGGCAAACCACCCCTGTTAACATGCCAAGAAAATTGTCATGAGACACAACAAACCAAAAACGCCGATAGTCGCAGATGGTGGGACTCTCAGGCCGGAGCGCGACTCAAAAGCTACTGGGGAAGAGCAAGACGGTGAGGCAATGACCCTTCGGTCTAATGAAGCAACAGGACAAAAGCCGAAAGGACGTTTTGAGGTGGATCGTATTGAGGGGAAAAGACTCAACCTGAGCTGCAGTCAAAAGATGAAATTGGGTACATGAACTAAGAGACCTGACTTCGAACAGGAAGCAATGGAAAATGTGTATCATGGCGATCGCTAGAGCTCCAGGAGTTGACAGCACAAGGTGACAAGGTGAGTATAATAATAAATTATTAGTTTATTCAGAAAGGAAATAATTCGGAATTATGACTGCAATATTTCTTCAACATATCAGTAAAATGAAACATGCAAGTAATCTGCCAGTAGAAGTGTATGAAACTTAGAGAACAAGAGTGATGGCCTAATTCATATTTAACAGAGACTGCTGTGTTTCAAGTGGATCTGTAGTGTTTTTCTGCTACATATTAGATGGGAGTGGACTGTTGCATAATTCTTCCAGCCTCCAAACGATGTCCATTACTTGTTGCCATTAATTGTTGCATGTGATTGGTTACGTGCAGAACAAAACTGGTGTTGGATTCACTTGATGAATTGTAAAATGTCGATGGTGTCTTAAGATGCAATTTTCCAAAAGATCTAGAATCAACCTATTTCTACGGCCTCATTCTGCTACTTCGCTGCGTCCTCTCCGATCCTCTGATCATCTTGACCTCTTAGTTCCTCGTGTCAGGACTACTATGGCTCAATTCAGGTCCTTTGCCTGCATAGGTCCCTCACTTTGGAACCGACTTCCTCCTTGTGTTTGCACCACCATTCTCTCTGGTAGCGTTGCTTCTTCCTTTTCTCGCCTTAAATCCTGCTTTTTCTCTCAGGTCTCACGCACTGGTAGCGCCTCTGAATGGTCTATGCCGCGAGAGGCACTTTGTAAATGCCCATATACAATAAAATACAATACAATACAAACGGGATGGGATCTTCATTTACTCATTGCGATGGTAGGTTTAAGTCATTTGATATAAAATCGACCTGTTCTTGGCAATGCTAGATACGTCCCTGCCTTTCATCCTTACCTGTTGTTGGACTGCTATGGTTGTATTTGTGGCTCAGTCAAAGAATCTGTTGACCATAGTATTATCTTTTGACCTTGGTACTATCTTTTGACCTTGATGGAGAGCTTATTGGCCATCGTACAAGACTGCCTCCTCAAAGGTAGTGGACAACAGCTGCACATAAACAATTGCAAGATAAACTGTCAAATGAAATTTAAATTTAAGTATCATAATGCTTAAAATGATACCTTAGTGAATGAATGCCATGTTATACACCTAATGGTGTAATATACATTGTGAGAAAAAGAGAGAAAAAGATCTTAACCCCGAGGGACACCATGCATTAGAAAGCATTGGAAGAAAATGCCATTTAAGTATACACTGATCACTTAAGCACTAAGAGAACAGACATTGATACAAAGGAAATCAGTTAAGCGTCAGGATCAGAAAATCCAAAACAATGCTGCCATCAATGGAGCAAAAGTGGGTAAACTCACAATCAAAAGCAGCAGGTAAGTCAAGAGGAACAAGTGGTGTCACCTTACTCTTATCCATAGTGCTTGCTCACGATGTTATTAAGAGCGGACATTATTCTGAATGAAACTTACATGGTATACGCAGAGTGAAATGGGGATTAGTGGATGAGTTTGCATACTTCATAATTATGCATTTAATAATTTTAGATAGGAAGTTAATAGCTGAGATGGATCTGTAATTACACAGAATATGCATTTAAGCAATTCAATTCCAGATATTCTCTAAATGTAATGGATTAGAACCTAAACTATTTAACACAAAGTCAATGTCATTCAGTTAAGGAGTTTCTGTTTGTAGCAGCCGTTTTTCCTCTCTTTTCATTACATGGTTTCTACCATATCTGATCTGCTGTTAAGTCTTCTTCGCACTGGAACAGAGTAATCAAATGTGCAGTGGGCACCTACGGGCTATCAGCCCTTGGATCATGAAGAAGAAGAAGAAGAAGAAGAAGAAGCAGCCATTTACCATACTTTGCACCGCCCTGTCATGGAAAATACCAGAAAAATTGCATACCTGAAAATTCTCAAAACAAAGTGTCTATTCACTATTAAAAATCACATATATGTGACATAAAATGTGAAGTAAAATATACCACCATTACACATGATGTTTGAAGAAGTTTTTTTTCATGTTTCTTCCATAACAGATGCCTATTACTCTTCTTTGTTTTTCATGGTTTCTGCCTTAGCCAGATCCAGGAATGAAACAACGCCATTTATCCATCATCCAGTCCAACATCATATTTCTTGGTCTTCCCGGTGGTTTCTTCCCTTCAACTCTTCTTTCAAGCACTGTCCTCAGGAGTGAATTCCCTCGTAGTGTGTGGCCAATCCAGTTAATTTGTGTTTACTTTATTGTGTCGACCATTGACCTCTCCTCATGCACCAGTTGCAACATCTCGTTGTTTTACATGTGGTCCTCCTTTGCAAGCAAACTGTATGGTGGACGACCGAATCCTTGCTGGGATATGCAAGTACTCAGTGGCAAAGAACCAGAAGAACGGATGATGAAGCTATAGACATAGGCTATTGCATTTTATTAAACGACAGCATAAACTGAACTTTTAAGATTTTCTTCCGTTTTATCTCTGAAGTGCTTTGTGCATATTTCAATTGTCAGGTTTAAATCATATCTTCTATAAAATAATATGATATCCTGTTAACAAATTTACCAAGTTTTAGCTGTGCTACTTTTGGAAACTATTTTGAAGATATGAGATGGTGTGATTTAGAATTGGCATTATTTTAGTTAACTTTTCATGGAATCGTTTACTTCTCAGTTCAGTGAGTTTGAGACAGAGCTGTAATATTTGAGCAAGACTAAATCTTAAAAAATTAAACTTTTCTTGGAACTATGCTTTGCCAGTAACTCGTCATGCAACTGCGAGTTGAGAACAGTCATTAGACTTTAATGAGCTGCAATGAAATTCTGTTCTATAGTTTGAAACATATTAATATTAAGGTTTTACTGTTGTTTGTAGCAAGTGTATCAAGAAGAGGAGCAACATTCTGTTTGAGCTTCAATATGCAATTGTTGGACAAGGTCTGCCTCTCATTGAGCATCACTAAAAACATTACAGTGGACTTCTTCGAATACATATTTCGCTATTGCCAACTATTTCATCTTCAATGAAATCGAACTGAAGAATAACCTAAAGGTGTGCCATTACACTTAGGTTGGACAGCTTTAGTATTTCTACATTAAGTTTTTTCCATGTGACAATCTTACTTTACTCGGAAAAAGGACTACTATTGACGGATGAAACATGAACCCTTCTTGTAAGCATCTGAAACACAAACTTAAAGAAAATCTTCAATAATCTGCAAAACTGGACACTGCTGGTTTTAAAGGCTATTACAACAATTGCAGGAACGTTTTACCCAGGCAATTACTGAAACTCAAGCTTATCAAACCCAAACAATTCTCAACTTTGTCCAGAATCTGCTCCTCAAAGAACCCATAATGGAGGAAAACAGTAAAATTATCAATTAAGTGAGTTGCCTGATGGCGAATATAAGAACCCATATGGGAGAAAAACAATACAGGTGCTAGATATGTTGGAAGTCATTTGATCAGGGTGGTATTCTGAAAAGGCACATGAGAACCCATACAGTTGCCATCTATGTCAGAAATCATTTAATCAAGAAATACTGGTGAAAAACCATACAGGTGCCATCTATGTCAGAAATCATTTAATGAAGGTTGTAATCTGAAAAGGCACATGAGAACCCATACTGGTGAAAAACCATACAGCTGCCATCTATGTCAGAAATCATTTAATGAAGGTGGAACTCTGAAAATGCACATGAGAACCCATACTGGTGAAAAACCATACAGCTGCCATCTATGTCAGAAATCATTTAATCAAGGTTGTAATCTGAAAAACCATATGAGAACCCATACTGGTGAAAAACCATACAGTTGCCATCTATGTCAGGAATCTTTTAATGAAGGTTGTAATCTGAAAAGGCACATGAGAACCCATACTGGTGAAAAACCATACAGGTGCCATCTATGTCAGAAATCATTTAATCAAGAAAGTCCTCTGAAAAAGCACATGAGAACCCATACTGGTGAAAAACCATACAGCTGCCATCTATGTCAGAAATCATTTAATGAAGGTTGTAATCTGAAAAGGCACATGAGAACCCATACTGGTGAAAAACCATACAGGTGCCATCTGTGTCAGAAATAATTTAATCAAGAAAGTCCTCTGAAAAAGCACATGAGAACCCATACTGGTGAAAAACCATACAGCTGCCATCTATGTCAGAAATCATTTAATGAAGGTGGTAATCTGAAAAGGCACATGAGAACCCATACTGGTGAAAAACCATACAGGTGCCATCTATGTCAGAAATCATTTAATGAAGGTGGTAATCTGAAAACGCACATGAGAACCCATACTGGTGAAAAACCATACAGGTGCCATCTATGTCAGAAATCATTTAATGAAGGTGGTTCTCTGAAAACGCACATGAGAACCCATACTGGTGAAAAACCATACAGGTGCCATCTATGTCAGAAATCATTTAATGAAGGTGGTACTCTGAAAAAGCACATGAGAACCCATACTGGTGAAAAACCACACAGGTGCCAGTTATGTCAGAAAACATTCAATCAGGGTAGTCATCTGAAAACGCACATGAGAACCCATACTGGTGAAAAACCATACAGGTGCCATCTATGTCTGAAATCATTTAATGAAGGTGGTACTCTGAAAACGCACATGAGAACCCATACTGGTGAAAAACCACACAGGTGCCAGTTATGTCAGAAAACATTCAATCAGGGTAGTCATCTGAAAAGGCACATGAGAACCCATACTGGCAAAAAACCATGCAGTTGCCATCTATGTCAGAAATCATTTAATGAAGGTTGTAATCTGAAAAGGCACATGAGAACCCATACTGGTGAAAAACCATACAGGTGCCATCTATGTCAGAAATCATTTAATCAAGAAAGTCCTCTGAAAATGCACATGAAAACTCATACTGGTGAAAAACCATACAGGTGCCATCTATGTCAGAAATCATTTAATGAAGGTGGTACTCTAAAAAAGCACATGAGAACCCATACTGGTGAAAAACCATACAGGTGCCATTTATGTCAGAAATCATTTAATGAAGGTGGTAATCTGAAAAGGCACATGAGAACCCATACTGGTGAAAAACCATACAGGTGCCATCTATGTCAGAAATCATTTAATCAAGGTGGTACTCTGAAAACGCACATGAGAACCCACACTGGTGAAAAACCATACAGGTGCCATCTATGTCAGAAATCATTTAATAAAGGTGGTAATCTGAAAACACACATGAGAACCCATACTGGTGAAAAACCATACAGGTGCCATCTATGTCAGAAATCATTTAATGAAGGTGGTACTCTGAAAAAGCACACGAGAACCCATACTGGTGAAAAACCACACAGGTGCCATCTATGTCAGAAAACATTCAATCAGGGTAGTCATCTGAAAACGCACATGAGAACCCATACTGGCGAAAAACCATACAGGTGCCATCTATGTCAGAAATCATTTAATGAAGGTGGTACTCTGAAAACGCACATGAGAACCCATACTGGTGAAAAACCATACAGGTGCCATCTATGTCAGAAATCATTTAATGAAGGTCGTCATCTGAAAAGGCACATGAGAACCCATACTGGTGAGAAACCATACAGTTGCCATCTATGTCAGAAATCATTTAATGAAGGTGGTCATCTGAAAAAGCACATGAGAACCCATACTGGTGAAAAACCATACAGGTGCCATCTATGTCAGAAATCATTTAATGAAGGTCGTCATCTGAAAAGGCACATGAGAACCCATACTGGTGAGAAACCATACAGTTGCCATCTATGTCAGAAATCATTTAATGAAGGTGGTACTCTGAAAAAGCACATGAGAACCCATACTGGTGAAAAACCATACATGTGTAAGGTTTGTAATAAAGGATTCAGACAACTTGGAGATCTAAAGGGACACAGAAGAACTCATGCAACTGAAGAGCAACACATTCACAATAAACCTTATACCAAGAGCGGTTCTTCATCGAAGCAATTTAATCTCGATTCAGGAACACAGCCACAAGATTGCAAAATGGGTAGTGAAGTAATTCTTAAACCGTCTGATCATTTGAACCGATTTAGTAGTACAGGTGTTATTGATAAACGAAATGAACGTTTCTCCAAGAACATCAATTCAGATTCTAGTGGATCTACAGTTCATTTATTGAAAAGTGAAGATGGAGAATGTCTGCATATTAGCAAATTCAAATCTCCTGTGGATGCAAAAGCGTCTTTGTCAAAATCTTTTGGATGTGGTATATGTGACGAATTGCTGGAAATACAGAAAGAATTTCTGGAGCATTGTTTTAGCCATCGATTTTCTCCACCGGACGATTTAGTTGCTGACCTGTGTTGAATAATGATCCACATACTTACAGTGAAAACAATTGTAATTTGAAATAAAAAGAATAGATGTTACAGAGTTGCTGAAATGCATACATAGATGAATAATTACTTTGTACCACTTTCATTTCAGAATATTTAGACAGTTCTGATGCAGAGAACCCAGAGGTTCCTCCTTATTTATCACTTCACATATCTAAGGTTATGCCTTCTCGCATAACTGTAGACCGTAGAATTGCTTTATTTCATCAAAATGAAATATATTATTATAGTTACTAAAGACGCAGGGAAGTCTTTCATTCTGGGTTCCACTAATTGACACCTTTATTGTTAAATGTTAAAATTAGCAGCACAAAACCTTCAGCTGGACCTGATATTTAACATAACGGTTAGCTGTACATCGTGTTGTGAGACTATATTCGACTATTGATACTTATCCCAGTGTCGTTGCATTCATGATATGCTAATAAAATAAATTGGGTTATTTTACTTGGATTAGTTCTTGGACACTTGGACTTTATGTTTGTTCATAAATGCGTAGTCGAGAGTGTCATGTATCCTAAATACTTGCGGTTTCGTTGTCTGTTTCCTACTTTATGATACACTTAATTCTGTTCCTATAGCCTTTAAATAAATAAGCTGCATGTCATAAATTGTACAGGCTTGTTTTTGTCTGAATTTATTATACACTGTATGTGTTTAATATGCTGAAATTTATCCTTGACATTGATCTTTGTCATATAATTTTAACTGGATTATATATATATATATATATATATATATATATATGTGTGTGTGTGTGTGTGTGTGCATATATATACCCCTACAAAGTCACAAATCAGGCAGTTTTGGAAAGGGCAGGGATGCAGAGGGATCTACTACAATCAATAAGCAGAAGAAAGCATCGGTGGCTGGGCCATACACCTAGGGGGGAGGGTATGCTGGTGACGCTGCTGGAGTGGCGTATGGAGGGGAAGACAACGAGAGGCAGAAGAAGATAAAATATGATGAGTGATCTCGATAATGGTGATACATACGGACACACCAAGAGGAGGGCGCAGGACAGAACAGAATGGAGGAGGTCGGAGGGGAACACGAGGTCGTCCATGTCACAAACCTGCTCAACAGCAGAAGACTGAGAATATATATATATATATATATATATATATGTATATATATATATATATATATATATATTGTTAGGATCCCATGACTGACTAGTCCTAGGATGGGCAAGAGTCCTGCTTGACTGGTTTCCTTTGGCTAATAAGAGACCTCTACCGAGGAAAGATCTCCTACATAAGGACAGAGAATAGGGTGTGTGGGGGAAGACTCTGATTATACTGCCGACGGGTGTAGTCTTGTCCGAGTACTTCCTGAGAGAGGTCTCTGATGATACTGCCGATGGGCGTAGTCTTGTCCGAGTACTTCCTTTGTGCATGCTAGTTAAGCTAGTTTCGTGAAGCTTTACACCTGTGGTGTTTGACGTCTTTCTACGCGTCTATTTTCTGGTCGTCAGCCTGTTGCTGCATTGAAGACCAGGTTTTCGTTGGCGTTCTTCCGTGAGTGATGAGCGAACCGTTTCCACCGTCATTCTACGGTTGGGTAATGCATAGTTAATTTGTTTTGGAGAATTATACCTGTTTAAACTAGATACGAGTTTGTTGGAGTTTTTGTTAGAAGGAACCTATAACATATGGGTGCTCGCGGGATTTTTTTGCTCTCTATTTGTTCTCTTTGAATACGAATTTTGTGTCGTTAAGGAGAATTTTGAATTTGAATGGTGGAGTGCGAGAATTTGGAGGTTATAACATATGAGGGAATTTTTTTGCTCTAATGTTTCTTTGAATGAAGATTTTCGTCGTTAAGGAGTTTAAAGTACGAGAATTTGGAAGTTATAACATATGAGTGTTCGCGGAATTTTTTTACGCTCTAAATTATCGCTTTGAATACGAATTTTGTATTGTTAAGGGAAATTGAGAATTTTAGGGGCGTATCTGTTGAAATTTTGAAGGTTGAATTTTGAAATTTGAAATTGTGGACGTGCGTAAGTTTCTGAAATGGAAACGCATGCTTCGTCGAGGTCTTTGTCGGTCGAAGAGCGGAGGCGACAGAGATTGTTGGATGGAACTTTTGAGTGTCTGCGAGCGAAGGCTGCAAGATTGAGAGCGCACAGAGAGATGGAAGAAGTGGAGAAACAACGTCAGCGTGAATTTGAATTAGAGAAGTATAGGTTGCAGCTTCAGTTGGGGCTTATTACATTCAAAATGGACTTGTTGCAAGCAGGGACTAAAACGCGGGAATTAGAAGCACGGACAGAGGAGTGTGGTTGTGTAGGCCTATTGGCGCCTGTTGTTGAGACTCGAGACGATAGACTAATTCAGGGTGTATCTCTAAATATTTCGGATAGTTTGTGCAATGAATCTGTGGAAATTAATGACTGTGACGAGGGGCGACTGAATGAAGGTGATTTGTTACGACTGTTTAATGAATCGAATGAGATTAACGTGGGCAGGTCTGTTGGTTGCGTGGAATTTATAAATGTTTGGTCTAATACTGATGATTTGTTTGAGTCACAGGAATATCCCTCGGATGTGGATGAAGGTGTGTCATCGGACGATTTGGTTCGGTTGGTTGACGACGACGACAACGAGGATGATGTTGCGCCAGTTGACTTACTTTGTTGCTGTCGAGATGAGTATGTTTTGTCAACTTTATTTACGAATGATGAGTCGTTTGAAAGTATTCCGAATGATTTGTTGGTGGACTCGAATGCGAGTATTGCGTTTCTACATGTTGTGGAGAAGGATGGTCTTCCGTTGGCTAAAAGCGCTGCTGTTGATGATTGTGTATCTTCGAAAGATTTGGTTCGGTTGTTTGCTGAAGACAATGAAATGCTCAGTGATGTTGCATTGACTTTGAATGGTGGTGTTGTTTTCGTTCATAGTTTCGATGATGTTGAGGTGAATGAGAATGTGTTTACGCCTCATGACTGTGTTCTGAATGGACAGAGTTTGACAGTATCTTTGCATCCTAATGATATGATTTGTGAATGCACAACGGATGTAATGGAGTTGAGTTTGACAGGAAAGACTTTGCCTGTTGTTGATACTTCTGTTTCACAGAAGGTTTTGCTGTTTCAAGATTTGCATTTGACTAGAGATGTTTGTTTTACGAGCGAGTGCTTTGAGACGTCGGTAACTTTGAGTTGTGGCACTCTGGTGTTTGTGAATGATTCACTACAGGCGCATTGGCTTTGTTGTTGCCTTTCTTTTCGATGGACGGTGTTCCATGGCATTGGTATATCGTGTACCGTGTTGACCGTTTGCCAATGGTTTACAGTTTATATGCATCATCAATATTTGTGCTCTGCATTTCGAGTGGTTAGGAAGCAAGGTGTTTTGTGCGTTGATGCACTTGATTGTTCAGAACCAGTGATTGATTCTCTTGTGAATCGTTTTACTGAATCTAATGCTTCTGTAAGAGTTTATTTACAGAGATGTTCTGTTTTGGATCGTGTTGCTGGATGTCGACGGAGCAAGCGACTGCGAAGGTCGAGACGATCTTCTGCTTCTTCGACCAAGTTCGTGGCAATGGTGGTTCTGCTGATGACACTATGCGGCTACGTTGGTGACGCCTCGCTGTCGGAAGCTTTGCGCTCCGATGGTAATGCTTCGACCGTGGTGCACGATGGCGTGTGCTGGCACTTTTCCTACGCGTCGCGACCATGGGACGTTGTGGTCACTTTGGACTTCGCTTCTCAGCGGTTACTTGGACCGTTGATTTTCTTCACTTGCTTTTGTCGGTGTTTCCTTTGGACGTTCGTCGAAGGAACTTTTTTTACGTCGTTCAAGATCCTTGGAGTCGACGGCGAGAGATTCGCCATGGGGTTTATCCAGTTGGGGGTTATTGTTTTGTAGGTGTTTTTGGGTGTGTTTTCTGCTTATTTTCTTGAGGTTTTTTGTGTTTTTGTCTGTTGGGACATTTGCATTATGAACACTAAGCCTACACAGATGATTTGTGTGTGTTGTAACGTTGTCTAGTGGACTGTTACGGTGATGAACCTTTCGGATTTGTTGAGTCGACCGTCGATGGTTATCACTGTGTAATCATGTTTAGGGCTGACGTACATTAACGTCTAGTGTGTATAGATTAAATGATTTGTTTGTGTGAAATGTTTAATTTCGTAGGTTATGCTTTCATTGTGATATTTGTGCATTGTGCATGTTAATTGTAAGGTAGCTAAGTCAGAAACCCTTCTGGTTTCTGCCTTGCATGGACGTCCCGGGGTATGTTAGGATCCCATGACTGACTAGTCCTAGGATGGGCAAGAGTCCTGCTTGACTGGTTTCCTTTGGCTAATAAGAGACCTCTACCGAGGAAAGATCTCCTACATAAGGACAGAGAATAGGGTGTGTGGGGGAAGACTCTGATTATACTGCCGACGGGTGTAGTCTTGTCCGAGTACTTCCTGAGAGAGGTCTCTGATGATACTGCCGATGGGCGTAGTCTTGTCCGAGTACTTCCTTTGTGCATGCTAGTTAAGCTAGTTTCGTGAAGCTTTACACCTGTGGTGTTTGACGTCTTTCTACGCGTCTATTTTCTGGTCGTCAGCCTGTTGCTGCATTGAAGACCAGGTTTTCGTTGGCGTTCTTCCGTGAGTGATGAGCGAACCGTTTCCACCGTCATTCTACGGTTGGGTAATGTATAGTTAATTTGTTTTGGAGAATTATACCTGTTTAAACTAGATACGAGTTTGTTGGAGTTTTTGTTAGAAGGAACCTATAACAATATATATATATATATATATATATATATATATATATATATATATATATATATATATATATATATATATATATATATATAAAAGTCAAGGTGATCTCCCTTTCTTGGTCCTCTGGTGCAGTGTCCACGCATGTCCATGCATTTGTTGTTTCTCGATTGGACTGCAGCAGAGCATATGTGATGAACTCCGGGCCTGCCGGATTGAGCCTCTGAACAGAATCCTGCGTTCTACTGCTCGCCTAGTAGGCCGCATCCCCGAGTTTGGCGGAGTGTCTGCGTATATGAGGGATGTCCTCCACTGGCTCCCCTACCCACAGCGCATCACTTATCGAATCTCTGCCTTGGTCCGGCGGTGCTTTGAAGGCTTCAGGGTTAGGGTTAGGCTGACCCACCTCATGCTCGTAGCGCCGTTGCTGTCTCCGCTCAGCTGCGCAAGTTGAACTTACTGTTCCACGCGCGCGGACATTCATACGTCTGCGCTGTGCCTCTCTGTGACTGCCCCATGATCTGGAATGGGCTCCAGCTCCGCCAAATAGCGATTGGTCATTTAACCCTGTTTCTTACTGTCCTCAAGACTGTTGTTCGATAGTGGTTGGGCTGGGAGCGCTCCTGAGTAGCCAATCTTGAAGAGGCGCTATATGAAACTGCTGTAATATATATATATATATATATATATATATATATATATATATATATATATATATATATATATATATATATATATGCCAACGTCTACAGCAACTTTTCATCCAGGATATTCTTGACTCACAACTGGTTCTTAACCCTCCCTCTTCCCTTGATGACCTGCTTTATTCTTACAGTTCCACACTTTCCAACCTCCTTGACATTCATGTTCCACTTATCACCTAACACAGTTCACACACCAGCAACTTTTGGTTTACTTCCTACCTCCAAGCCTTTAAAACTGTCCGCATGTAGGCGCCTTGAGCACATCTACCAGCACACTTTCGACCCCACAGCTAGAACAAAAGCCCTCAATACCCTAAAATCAGCCACAAACAGATACCACAAACTCATCGCTGCTGCCAAAAAGAAATAGTATTCTTCACTTATCCATTCCAGTGCTTCAAACCCAAACATCTCAGGATACTGTCAACACTCCTCCATCGCAAATCTCCCTCCCACTGCTTAGGTCTATTCCCTCCTCCTCTATTGCTGATACCTTCTGTTCATTTTTTCAGACAAAATCTCACCCATTCGTTTCACATTACAATCTCTTCTAGTCACACACTTCCCTCTTGGCTCCTCAAACACTGACTCGCCCCCTAATCTCAACCCTACTCCTCCTGCCTCTCATTCATCGCTCCCAATTCTCTGTCCCGCCTCTGAAGCAGAAGTGTCACTTCTTCTAAACTCTCTTTCCAACAAGCAATACGAACTTGATCCTAGACCCACCTCTCTTCTAAAAGACTGAGCCTCTGTTCTCGTTCCTGTAATCACTAAAATTATCAATCTCTCACTTTCTACCGGCAAATTCCCAATGGCCTTTCAGCAATCTCTAATCAGTCCCCTTCTCAAAAAAGCAAACCTTGGCAAGGAAAACCTATCCAACTACCATCCCATTTCCAATCTTTCTTTTTTTTATCTAAATTAACAGAACGAATTGTACTTGCTTGGCTAAATGACTACCTCTCTTCTAATTCACTTATTTAAACCCCACCAATCTGGCTTCACTAAACACCACTCCACAGAAACTTTACTTGTGTCTCTTTATAATAAACTGGTCTCTGCCGTCAGTCATCAACAAGTCTCCTGCCGCTGCCTCCTCGACATCTCAGCCGCTTTTGACACCTTCTTCTACAACGACTATCTTCTTGGTTGGCATCTCTGGCACTGCTCTACTCAGGTTCCAATCCTAGGCCTACTTGTCTTCCCGATCCTTCTCTGTTAAAGCCTCTAGCCACTGCTCACAACCCCTCCCTCTCTCCTGTGGTGTCCCTCAAGGCTCCGTCCTGGGTCGACTCCTTTTCATCCTGTATACCACACCTTTAAGCCATCTGATAAAATCCTCCTCTGTTGACCACCATCTCTACGCGGACGACACCCAACTCTACACATCCTTCTCCCCAAGCTCTTTTTCCACCTCCATTACACAATTACTCAACGTGGTTAATCTGATCTCATAGTGGATGTCATCCAACCTCCTCTGCCTTAACCCTTCCAAAACTGAATTTATCATCCTAGGAAGGCTCCTGACCAAATAAAGAAAATCCATACACCTATCTACTGACTCGTCTTCTCTTACCTTCACCTCACTGACTCCCCCGTTTTGTAAACGACACCTGCCTTGACAGCTGCTCTGCCTCTCCTGATCTGGTGCCCTGGAAATCGGACTTGGACCTCTTTTGGACTCCTCTCTGGAAACCCTATCTGATTTGGTTTGGCCTTCTGGAAACTGGACTCGGACCTCTTTTGGACTACTCTCTGGAACCCCTCTGATTTTACGTAGCGCTCGTCAATAGGCTGGTGCCCCCTGCGCTTGGCCTTCAAGTGGCGCTTTAGAAGTTTGGAGATTACGATTACGATCCATATTTAACTGAGACTGCAGTGTTTTCAGTGGAAATGCAGTGTTTTCCTGCTACATATTAGCTCGCAGTGGACTGTTACATAATTCTTTCAGCCTCCAAACGATGCCCATCAGTTGTTACCATTAATTGTTGCTTGTGATTGGTTACGTGTATAACATGACTGGTGTTGGATTCACCTGATGAATTGTAAAATGTGGATGGTGTCTCAGGATGCAATTTTCCAAAACATCTAGAATCAGCTGGATGGGATCTTCATTTACTCAATGTGATGGTAGATTTAAGTCATTTGATATAAAATCAACCTGTTCTTGGCAGTGCTAGAAACTAAAACTAAGTCCCTGTCCTTCTTCCATACCTGTTGTTGGAATGCTTTGGTTGTGTTTGTGGTTCAGTCAAAGAATCTTTTGACCATTGTATTATCTTTTGACTTTGATGAAGAGCTTTTTGGCAGCGGACAACAGCTGCGCAGAAACAATTGCAAGATAAACTGTCAAATGAAATTTAAATTTAAGTAGGCCTATCATAGGCTTTAAAATGACACCTTAGTGAATGACTGCCATGTTATAACCTAGTGGTGTATTATAGATTGTGAGAAAAGATAGATAAGACCGGGCTGAAATTTCCCAAATGATCTATGCAAATTTCTGGGAGTTTACTTAGACCAATATTTAACCTGGAATACCCACATTGAGCATATTTCTCATAATATTGCAAAAAACATAGGTATAATAAAAAGAATTTCTCACCTGATTCAACCCAACATCCTAATAGGCCTAACCCTCTCCCGGGTGATCTACCAGGTGGAATAGTTGCCGGAAATAGAAGAACAAGTGGATATACCTGACTACCTGACTGACTCCTTTGGATCTTGACCTGGAACCGATTTCACCACCCCTCCCCCTGCCTATCGATTTTGATTTTACTAAACGCCTGTGAATAAGCTGGTTCCCGCGACGTAGCTTTTTTGGGCGCTGTAGAAGTCTCGAGATTACGATTAGGATTATATAGCCTAATTATCCGACTGTTTAACTCACTGAACTGGCGATAGGTGGCAGTTCCCTTCAATGACCCTGTGTCATAACGAATATGATTATTAGTGTTGCCCTCCTGCTTTATCTAGGCTTCAGACTGGCACCACCCGAGCATAAGGTAGTGGAGTATTTTAGATAGGGCTTTTAACAGCTTATATAACCTGAAATCTTTCGTTGGTGTAACGTTAAAATATATTCGCTAGATGACAGGAAATACTTTCAAAACCCCAGCTACATTTCGCTGTATTGAAACACTTTAATCGCTCGCCATTTTGTTCGAATGATAGTATAAACCAGATTGTTGCAAATTCTACGCTAATGCCAAACCTAGTGAGATTCTATAAATCTTGTGCGTGTAATTTAGTGGACAAAACATTGTTAACGACACATGGGTCAACGAGAGAATGTTGGTAGTATTATGGTTTGATTTTAATGTTTTATTCTTACTTAGACTATAGGTGGAAAGTCATTTCGACCAACGCTAGATCACTAGGTGTCGTTAGACGCAGTTCCTTGTCATGCATGTTTTTTTTTATAAATCGTTGGTCAGCATGCGTAATTAAGTAATCTAAAGTCAGGTAGTTTAGTAATGTAACGCTTTACATGTGCTATTTCTTCCAAAATAATATGTTTTGTTTGATTTCTGGTTTATTTACTGACTTGTTGAATAACTGCTCAATTTATTCTTTACATAGAGATTGTTGACAGGAAATGAATTAATTAAATAATTCATATTTAATATAAATGATGTTGTAATTTTTTTGTTTAACGATGTGACAGTTATATGTTTACGTAAATGCAAAATAGGAAAATGCTTGTTTTTGACTTACAAGAATTTTAATTTCAGTTTTTTTGCACATATTTTATATATCTTAGTATAATAATAAATTATTAGTTTATTCAGAAAGGAAATAATTCGGAATTATGACTGCAATATTTCTTCAACACCTTGTCACCTTGTGCTGTCAGCTCCTGGAGGTCTAGCGACCGTCATATCAGTAAAATGAAACATGCAAGTAATCTGCCAGTAGAAGTGTATGAAACTTAGAGAACAAGAGTGATGGCCTAATCTATATTTAACTGAGATTGCAGTGTTTTAAGTGGAACTGTAGTGTTTTTTCTGCTACATATTAGATGGGAGTGGACTGTTGCATAATTCTTCCAGCCTCCAAACGATGTCCATTACTTGTTGCCATTAATTGTTGCATGTGATTGGTTACGTGCAGAACAAAACTGGTGTTGGATTCACCTGATGAATTGTAAAATGTCAATGGTGTCTTAAGATGCAATTTTCCAAAAGATCTAGAATCAACCTATTTCTGCGGCCTCATTCTGCTACTTCGCTGCGTCCTCTCCGATCTTCTGATCGTCTTGACCTCTTAGTTCCTCGTGTCAGGACTACTATGGCTCAATTCAGGTCCTTTGCCTGCATACGTCCCTCAATTTGGAACCGACTTCCTCCTTGCGTTTGCACCACCATTCTCTCTGGTAGCACCACCATTCTTCCTTTTCTCGCCTTAAATCCTGCTTTTTCTCTCAGGTCTCACGCACTGGTAGCGCCTCTGAATGGTCTATGCCGCGAGAGGCACTTTGTAAATGCCCATATACAATAAAATACAATACAATACAAACTGGATGGGATCTTCATTTACTCAATGCGATGGTAGGTTTAGGTCATTTGATATAAAATCAACCTGTTCTTGGCAATGCTAGATACGTCCCTGCCTTTCATCCTTACCTGTTGTTGGACTGCTATGGTTGTATTTGTGGCTCAGTCAAAGAATCTGTTGACCTTGGTACTCTCTTTTGACCTTGATGAAGAGCTTATTGGCCACCATACAAGACTTTGCCTCCTCAAAGGTAGTGGACAACAGCTGCACAGAAACAATTGCAAGATAAACTGTCAAATGAAATTTAAATTTAAGTATCATAATGCTTAAAATGATACCTTAGTGAATGAATGCCATGTTATACACCTAATGGTGTAATATACATTGTGAGAAAAAGAGGGACACAATGCATTAGAAAAGCATTTGAAGAAAATGCCATTTAAGTATACACTGTTCAATTAAGCGCTAAGAGAACAGACATTGGTACAAAGGAAACCAGTTAAGCGTCAGGATCAGAAACCCCAAAACAATATCCTGCCATCAATGGAACAAAAGTGAATAAACTCACAATCAAAAGCAGCAGGTAAGTCAAGAGGAACAAGTGGTGTCACCTTACTCTTATCCATGGTGCTTGCTCAAGATGTTATTAAGAGCCGACATTATTCTGAATGAAACTTACATGGTATACGCAGACTGAAATGGGCATTAGTGAATTAGTGGATGAGTTTGCATACTTCATAATTATGCATTTAATAATTTTAGATAGGAAGTTAATAGCTGAGATGGATCTGTAATTACACAGAATATGCATTTAAGCAATTCAATTCCAGATATTCACTAAATGTAATGGATTAGAAGCTAAACTATTTAACACAAAATTAATGTCATTCGGTTAAGGATTCTCTGTTTGTAGCAGCCATTTTTTCCTTTTCATTATGGTTTCTACCATATCTGATCTGCTGTTAATTCTTCTTCGCACTGGAACAGAGTAATCAAATGTGCAGTGGACACCTACGAGCTATCAGCCCATGGATCATGAAGAAGAAGAAGAAGAAGAAGAAGAAGAAGAAGAAGAAGAAGAAGAGGAAGAGGAAGAGGAAGAGGAAGAACACATGATGTTCGAAGAAGTTTTTTTCATGTTTATTTCTTCCATAACAGATGCCCGTTCCTGTACTTCATTTTTCATGGTTTCTGCCTTAGACAGATCCAGGAATGAAACAACGCCATTTATACCATCGTCTGTTCTCTTTATCCATCTTCCAGTCCAACCTGATATTTCCTGTATTCCGATGGTTTCTGCCCTTCAACTACCGTACTCTTTCAAGCACTGTTCTCAGGAGCTAATTCCCACGTAGTGTATGGCCAATCCAGTTCATCTATCTCTCTTTATTGTGTCAACCATTGACCTCTCCTCATGCACCAGTTGTAACATCGTGTTGTTTTACACTTGGTCCTTCGACATCATACATTGAACACTAGCTGGTTTACCCGGCGTTGCCCGGGGTTATAAGTTTCAAACCCTGTAGCACCACCACCACCACGCCCGGTTTAGTTGAGTGAAAGTTTCAATCCCTCTAGCGAATCCGTACCTGTGGCACCACCACCACCACCACGCTCGGTTTAGTTGAGTGAAAGTTTCAATCCCTCTAGCGAATCAGTACCACCACCACCACCACCACACCACCACCACCACGACAACGACAATCACCACCATCCCCACGCCCGGTTTAGTTCAGTGAAAGTTTCAATCCCTCTAGCGAATCCGTACCTGTAGCACCACCTTTAGAAAGCGATGGAATACAGAGAATCTTCTCGTGTGGCGCCATCTGGGGAATGAAAATAGGTCGACTGAAATTTGTGGGGTGGGGGTTAGGGAGAGGTTTTCGCTCGTTTTCACCATGGAAGCGGTGAAAACGGGGGACGCGAAGCCTCACACTGGGTGTGTAATGCCCACCCCGAGACAGTAGCGAAGGTTTCGAGTGAAAAGGTCGAAAACTGCAGAAATCCATTCCGGTCAAAGATCGCGGTGCTACAGACAGAGTTTCTTCTTTATATATATAGATTTAAGACTTTCGTTCGTTTTATCTCTGAAGTGCTTTGTGCATATTTCAGTTGCCAGGTGTAAATCATATCTATATAAATAAAGCAAAGACTCTGTCTGTCTGTCCCTCTGTCACAGCGATCTTTTGACCGGGATACATTTCCACACCTTTCGACCTTTTCACTCCAAGCCTTCACTACTGTCTCGGGGTGGGCATTACACACCCAGTGTGAGGCTTCACGTCCCCCGTTTTCACCGCTTCCATGGTGAAAACGGGCGAAAACCTCTCAAAAACCCCCACTTCTTAAAAATTCGAGTCGACCTATTTTCATTCGCCAGATGGTGCCACCCGAGAAGATTGTGTTTCACCGAGAATTCTCTGTCACCGGCACGCATTTCTAAATATTCGCCAGATGGCCCAGCCGTAGAGATTTCACTTCACACTAACTGGTGGTGGTGGTGGTGGTGGCGGCGGCTTATAACCCCGGGCAACGCCGGGTAAACCAGCTAGTCTTCTATAAAATAATATGATACCCTGTTAACAAATTTATAAAGTTTTAGCTGGGCAACTTTTGGAAACCACTATGAAGATATGAGATGGTATGATTTAGAATTGGTGTAGTTGACTTTTCATGCAATGGTGTACTTCTTAGTTCAGTCTGTTTGGACACAGAGTTGTAATATTAAGAATTTGAGCAAGACTAATTCTTAAAAAAATTAAACTCTTCTTGAAACTGGGCCTGGCTAGTCATGCACCAGTTATACTAATTACTAGTCATGCAACTACGAGTGGAGAACAGTCATTCAACTTTAATGAACTGCAATGAAATTACGTTCTATATTTTGAAACATATTAATATTGAGGTTCTACTTTTCTTTGTAGCAAGTGTATCAAGAAGACGAGCAATCTGAAAAACTGGGCACTGCTTGTGTTGAAAGGCTATGACAACAATTGCAGGAACAACAATTGCAGGAACATTTTACCCAGGCAACTATTTTGAAGTGGATACTGACACTCAAGCTTATCAAAACCAAAACAAATCTCAACTTTGTTTAGAATCTGCTCATCAAAGATCCCATACTGAAGAAAAACAGTGAACCTAACAGTTAGATGTGCTGCCTGATGGCGAATATAAGAAACCACATGGGAGAAAAACAATACAGGTGCCAGACCTTTGTATGTTTGAAGTCATTTGATCAGGATAGTAATCTAGAAAGACACACGAGAACCCATACTGGTGAAAAACCATACAAGTGCAAGTTATGTCAGAGATCATTTAATGAAGGTGGTACTCTGAAAAAGCACATGAGAACCCATACTGGTGAAAAACCGTACAGCTGCCATCTATGTCAGAAATCATTTACTGTTGGTAGTGCTCTGAAAACGCACATGAGAACCCATACTGGTGACAGACCATACAGGTGCCAGTTATGCCAGAAATCATTTAATGAAGGTGGTACTCTGAAAAAGCACATGAGAACCCATACTGGTGAAAAACCATTCAGGTGCCAGCTATGTCAGAAATCATTTACTGTTGGTAGTGCTCTGAAAACGCACATGAGAACCCATACTGGTGAAAAACCATACAAGTGCAAGTTATGTCAGAAATCATTTAATGAAGGTGGTACTCTGAAAAAGCACATGAGAACCCATACTGGTGAAAAACCATTCAGGTGCCAGCTATGTCAGAAATCATTTACTGTTGGTAGTGCTCTGAAAACGCACATGAAAACCCATACTGGTGAGAAACCATACAGTTGCCATCTATGTCAGAATTCATTTTATCAAGGAGGTCATCTGAAAAGGCACATGAGAACCCATACTGGTGAAAAACCATACAAGTGCAAGTTATGTCAGAAATCATTTAATGAAGGTGGTACTCTGAAAACGCACATGAGGACCCATACTGGTGACAGACCATACAGTTGCCGTCTTTGTCAGAAATCATTTAATCAAGGAAGTAATCTGAAAACGCACATGAAAACCCATACTGGTGAGAAACCATACAGTTGCCATCTATGTCAGAATTCATTTAATCAACGAAGTAATCTGAAAACGCACATGAAAACCCATACTGGTGAAAAACCATACAGTTGCCATCTTTGTCAGAATTCATTTAAACAGGGAGGTCATCTGAAAGGGCACATGAAAACCCATACTGGTGAAAAACTATACAGTTGCCATCTTTGTCAGAATTCATTTAAACAAGGAGGTCATCTGAAAGGGCACATGAAAACCCATACTGGTGAAAAACCATACAGTTGCCATCTTTGTCAGAAATCATTTACTGCAGGTAGTACTCTGAAAACGCACTTGAGAATCCATAATAGCGAGAAACCATACATTTGTAAGTTTTGTAATAAAGGTTTCACACGAAATGGACATCTAAAGATACACAGAAGAACTCATGCAACCGAGAAGCGACACACGCACAATAAACCTGATACCAAGAGCAGTTCTTCATCGAAGCAGTTTAAACTCAATTCAGGAACACAACCAGAGGATTGTATAGTGGGCAGTGAAATAAATGCTAAGATATCTGATCATTTTATCACGTTTAGTGGTACGGGTGTTATTGATAAACCAAATGAACGTTTCTCAAAGAACATCTATCCAGATTCTAGTGGATCTGCAGTTCCTTTATTGAAAAGTAGAGATGGAGAATGTCTGTATATTAGGAAATTCAAATCTGCTGTGGTTGCAAAAGCATCTTTGTCAAGATCTTTTGGATGTGGTATATGTGATGAATTGCTGGAAACAGAGAAAGAATTTCTGAAGCATTGTTCTAGCCATCGATTATCTCCACCTCACGCTTTATTTGATGCACAGAACCCAGAGGTTCCTCCTTATATATGACACCACATAATTATCTAAGTTGATGCCTTCTTGCATAATTGTAGACCATAGAATTGCTTTAGGTCATCAAAATGAAATGTATTGTTATAGTTACTAAAAACACAGTAAAGTCTTTCATTCGGGGTTCTACTACTTCACAACTTCATTGTTAAATGTTGGAATTAGCTGCACAAATTTCTGCTGGACTTGATATTTAACAGAACGGTTAGTTGTACATCATTTTGTTTGACTATTTTAAACTATTGATGCTTATCCTAGTGTCAGTGCATTCATGATGTGCTAAGTAATAATACAAATGAGGTTATTCTACTTAGATTAAGGTATGGACTTTATGTTTGGTCATTATGAAAGATAAATATGTAGTCGAGAGTGTCACGTATCCTGAATATTTGTGGTTTTGTTGTCTGTTTCTAACTTTATGATACACTTAATTCTGTTCTTGCCTTTAAGTAAATAAACCCTCCGTTCGCTCTCTTTCTCCAACCCTATTTGGAGGGTAGTCTGCTCATCTTGATGTTTTTTGGTTGTTCTGACAATTGTACTGTAGCAGTTGTAATGTAAGAACGTTTTTGATAACATCTCTATGGCCCCTTCTATGTGCTGTGCGGGTGGCTGTGACTCGAGGGGAAAGGCACTTCAAAAAAGAGTTAACCGGAAGTTGATATTGGCTGCTGTTAGATTGTTGGATTGTTTTTTTGTTGGTTACTGTTTCTGCCAGTAAGGCTGTTGAAAATATTGTGGCAAAACTGAGCGATTGTCTGTTCAACAGAGTCTGGTATATTGGGTTTTTAGTGTGAAGCCAGACACTTTGTGTCTGGTGTCTGTAGAGGACAGCATTAGCGTGAATGGCTTTTGGAGTTTGGAATGACTTCTTTGTTGCTTCCCGGTGAATGAATAACGAAAGAGTGTATGAATGAAGGAATGGACGAGCAAAGGAATGAATGAATGAACGAACGAAGGAACTGATGAAGAAATGAAGGAACGAATGAAGAAAAGAACTAACGAAGGAATGAATGAAGGAATAAATGAGCGAAAGAAGGAACAATGAATGAATGAACGAACGAATGAATATATGAACGAATAATGATTCGTTTCCTGTTTTGGTTGAAGCGTGTACTTGGTTGAAGTATGGTTACAGTTGCCCAGAAAACTTAATATCAGTTTTATGCATGTGTATATTATGCAGAACTTGTTATACAATGGATCTCATTATAGTGTGATTAGGTACACTAGAGCCTTGTTAAAATGCGTTTCATTATAACAAATTCTGATATAACGCGGTCGGAGAGCTGGATCCTAAATACAGATGTAGAGAATGACTTCATTATAATCAACCGTCGATATAAGGCGGTTCATGGTATTGCTGGCCCTTCCAAGAATCACCTTGAATTCTAATTATTAAAAGGTGATGAAATTTGGTGATCATTTGGCCGTGTCATTGAGTGCATGCGGGATGTTTTACATTGGCTTCCTATCTCGCAGCGTTTTGCCTTTCGGGTCTCTACCATAGTGTGGCGGGGCCTTGTGGGAGACGACCCTGTGTACTTGCGAGAGTATTTTCGCTCCACCCGGAACATCCAGCGCCGTGGTTCTCTGCGCTCTTTTAAGCAGGCTGGTTCCCCGCTCGCGGACCGCCCATGTGTAGCGCCGTGCTTTTTCCATCGCTGGCCCTGCAAACTGGAATGGGCTTCCTGTGGCGCTTCGGTTCGTCCCAGTACCCATACCGCCACATTTTACTCAAATCTTGTCAGCCGGGGTTGGGTCGGGAGTGCTTCTGAATAGATAAGCTCGAAAGAGGCGCTATATAAATTCTCTATATGAATGAATGAATTTAATTCGAAAGTGATGCGAATAAGTGTTGCAATTGTGTACGACTGCATTGATGAGCAGATCTTTGGGACACGTGGGTCCACGTGGGTATAGTCGATTGGTTAGAGTGATTGCCTTGTAATGCAGAGAGTACGGGTTCGATCCTCCTCCCCTGAGACGGTTACTGTGCAAGGACCTTGAGCAAGTCTTTCACAGTTGCTCAGCGCCATCGATTGTTCCTTGGTAGTTAGATAGTGGCGCTTAATAAATGCCTGATGACGATGAAAATTTAAGCTAGAGTCCCGTCTGTTTCACACTTTCTACCGGCCAATCAGAAAACCTGACTTCTGATTTCGCTTTCGTAATCGTATTCGTAATCTCCAATTTTCTAAAGCGCCACTATAAAGCTGAGCGCAAAGCACCAGCTTATTCACGAGCGCTGCGACGTATCCGAGTGGTTGTCCAGAGATCGATGTCCGTTGGTGGTCCGAGTCCGGTTTCCAGAGAGTCCAGAGAGAGGCAAGGCAGCTGTTACGGAGGGTGTCGTTGAGGACGAGATAGCTTGGAAGGCAGTGGATCAGATGGATTAGGAAAGGAAATCTTGAAGAGATGAGTTTTCAATTTGGAGTGGAAAGCCTCTGGAGTGATAAGTAGAGGAGCCTGAGGTAGATGACGATGAGTGAGTGGCGGTGTTGGTGGAGGAACTGGGAAAATGCGGAATTCGGGAGGAAGTTCGTTTCAGAGTTGAGGTGCAGTGTGGGATATGGATCGGTTGGAGAACTTCAGGCGAGTAGTGACTGGGGGATGGGAGAGAGTGAGATGTGAGGATGAACGGGTAGACCGGGGTGGCTGGATAGTGAAGAGTTCGCGAAGATACTTTGGCTGGGAGCATTGTAGTGTGTTGTAGGTTAGCGACAATTGAGACTTTGGAGTGGATTCGCTCAGGGATTTTCAGCCAGTGGAGCGATTTAAGAACAGGAGTGATATGGTGATGCTTAGGTGTCGTGGTGACGGCTCTGGCGAGAGAATTTTGGATGAGTTGTAGACGCTTAATTTGGATGGATTCAAGGTTAAGAAGAATGGGATTGCAGTAATCAAGCTTAGAGTGGACAATGGAGGTAGCGGTAGTGGATGCAGTTTTAAAGTCAAGCATGGGTCGGATTTCGCTTTCCAATTGGATTTGAACTGGACTTCTGCTGGACTGTAAAACGAGACGTCGGGGAGAATTATAAAAGGACGCCTGCCAGAGTGACCTACTTTGATCCCTATATATCAGGGGACGACTGCATACAAGACGTCCGCGTTTATCCTAACGGCCTCGAACGCGTTCTGCGTTCCGCCGCGCGCTTGGTCGGGCGCATTCCTAAATTTGCCCATGTCCCTGAATACCTGCGAGATGTCCTCCACTGGCTACCACTCTCGCAACGCATTGTCTACCGGGTTGCCTCCATTGTCTGGCAATGTCAGCTTGGCCGTGCTCCTTCCTATCTGCGCGAGCTCTGTTCTCGTGCTTCTGTTCCCTCTGGTCACCGATCTCTTCGCTCTGCCACCCGTGGTGACCTCTCTGTTCCTTTCGCACGCACCGCTAATATATAGAGCAGCGCGCTTTCTCCGTCGTTGGACCCACTATTTGGAATGGGCTTCCTCCTGAGCTGCCAGTCTCTTCCTCGAGACACACCACTCCTTTCTTCTCTGCTACTCTCTTTCGCCGGGATTGGGCTGGGGGCGCATCTGACTAGTTGTCTAGAAGGGGCGCTATATAAATGCCTTATTGATCGATTGATTGATTGACTGATATATTTTCTACGTTCGACCCGACGTTAATAAATTCCGCCACTGTTTGTACTCTCTCAGTGCCAGTCCCGAGCGTGGAGGAAGGAGGAGTGCGACGCTAATCATCTTTGTTATGAAACAGTGTCGTTAAATGCCTCTATTATTTAGATTTATTTCGCCATACGAATGAACAAGCATCTATGAACAAATATCTCTGCTGTCGATGTCAACGGCCTTTGAAGACATAAGACTGAAAGAAAGCACTAGGTTTTGCATAGAAGGCTAAACATTATGACATGGAAGGTCGGTAGATATTGTAGATCGTTAGTTTAGATGTGGGCAGTTGCCAGTTTGATAGCGACAGATGATGATTCAAAGGTTTGATTCGTGTGGGGGAGCGATGCGAGGATAGTCCTTGGTTCACGGATTAGGAAGACAATTCCGCCTTCAAGATTAGCGGTTGAACTTTTGAATGAAGTTTTAGGTGTCAGTCCGTTATAATGAGCCAAATCTGCAATCCTCTGTGTGTTTACTTTTATTTTCACAGTATCATTTACATAATTATGACAAGTGGCAATTTTCGCCATAGGACTGTTAATAGCTTAATTAACTAATAGTTAATTACATTAACCTGTAATAATTTATACTGTGCCGATATCTTCGTTATTGTAACGTTAAAGTGTATTCGCTAGATGACAGGACATAATTTCAAAACTCCAGCCAACGTTTCACCGTATTGAAACACTTTTAATCGCTCGCCATTTTAACATAACATAACAAGGGTTTTAAGTGGTTCAGAAGACGTGTAGTCTGTGTTAGAACCACTGCAAATTTACCTCGAACTCTTAATAGCCCAGTTTTCCTAGCTTCTTCTTAAAAGCTGTTATAGTGTCCACTGAGACAGTACTATCGTCCAAACCATTCCACAGGTCTACAACTCTTGCACTAAAGAATTTCTGCCCTAATGTTCCCTTCGGCCTCTTAAATAATTTATACCTGTGTCCCCGAGTTGCCTTGTTCGGTGCTAATTCAAAGAACCTCTCCCACTGCAGTGCTTCCTTTCCAGTGATAATCTTATAAGCTTCAATCAGATCTCCTCTGCTCCTCCTTTTCTCCAATGTTGTTAATCCACACCTTTTCAACCTTTCTTCATAGCTCAGATCCTTGTAGCCCCAAATCATTTTCGTAGCTCTTCTTTGTACTTTCTCCAGTTTTTCGATGTCCTGTTTCAGGTATGGATTCCATACCTGGATGCAGTATTCCAACTGTGGCCTAACCAGTGATTTGTACAACCTTATTATTATATCTTTGTCTCTGGTGACTATTGTCCTTTTTATCATACCTAAAGTTGAATTAGCCTTTTTTGCTGCTTCAGCACATTGCCTTGAAGGTTTTGCACTGTTGTGCATAATCACTCCCAAGTCCCTTTCTTCATCACTCACTTTCAACACCGTGCCCCCCATTTCATATGAAAACTCGTTGTTTCTCCTCCCCATATGCATCACTGAGCACTTTTCCAAATTGAAGAGCATTTGCCAGTCTTGTGACCATCTGAACATTCTTCTTAGATCTTCCCGCAGTATCTCTGCTTCTTCTTCATCATCCACTGCTCTACATAGTTTTGTATCATCCGCAAACTTAGAAATTTTAGATAAAATCCCATCGTCTATGTCATTAATAAAAAGTACGAAAAGCAGTGGCCCAAGCACTGATCCTTGTGGCACTCCACTTAGCACTGTCGTCCAGCCAGAATGTTTATCACCTATGCCCACCTTTTGTCTTCTACCTGATAACCAGCTTTGAATCCATCTTAGTACCTGCCCTCTAATCCCACCTGCTTGTAACTTTTTGGCCAGCCTTACATGAGGTACTTTGTCAAATGCTTTGGCAAAATCTAAGTAAATTACATCTACAGGTTTTCCCTCGTCAATCCTCTCATAGACCTCGTCAAAGAACTCCAACAGATTTGTCAAACACGAACGGCCTTTGGTAAATCCATGTTGACTGCCCTTTATAATATCATGCTCATTCAAATGTTTCACTATGTTATCCTTGATAATTCTTTCCATGACCTTGCACACCACACTGGTTAAACTGACTGGTCTGTAGTTACCTGGTTCACTTCTATTTCCCTTTTTAAACAGTGGCACTATGAGTGCATCCTTCCATTCCCGTGGTACCTCTCCAGTCTGCATTGATTTATTGAAGATCTGGGCTAATGCCTCTCCAATTTCCTCCCTCACTTCATGTAAAAATTTTGGATGGAGTTCATCTATGCCCGGACTCTTGTCGGTTTTAAGTCTTTTCAGTTGCTCCACCACATTTTCCTTAGTAAACAGTACCTGTGTTAATCCCTTCTCGCCACAATCTACAAATATTTGTTTGGGCTCAGGTACATTTCCTAATTCTTCTAAAGTAAACACTGAGCTGAAATATTTATTGAGTACTTCAGCAGCTTCCACATCATCCACTATAACTTCTCCCATTCCTTCTTCTTTTTTCAATGGCCCAATTCTGTCTTTCCTCTTCTGCTTACTTCTGACATAGTTGTAGAAACTCTTACTATCCTCCTTTACATTCCTCGATAACTTCTGTTCAAAGTTTTGTATTGCTTTCTTGTTTGCATTATTGCAGCTGTTTCTTTTATTCACATACTTGTTTCTTAACTTCTCAAGTCTGGCAACACTCTCTTGATCCAAATCCAGTCCCTTCTTTGTTTCCTTCTTCAACTTCTGTAAATTCTTCCATGCTTTGTGCTTTGCCCTTCTCTTTCTTTGAACCTCACGTGTTACCCAAGGCCTCTTCTTATTGGTTCTTTTGTGCTTCGGTATGTTTTCTTCGATAATCTCCCTCATACGTTCTCTGAACTTCTCCCAAGCATCATTCACTCCCATGCCCTTTATTTCACTTACCAAATCCCTTTCCTTCAGCATCTTCCTAACTAATTCATAGTCTGCCTTAAAGAAGTTGGGTCTTGTCACATAGGCTTTTACTTCTTGGGTCTGCTCCATTACTAATTCCCATCTCACAACCTGATGATCACTAGTACTAAAATGCTCCCCCACACTCACATTCTCAACCATATTTTCATCCGATGTTAGCACTAAGTCCAAAATGTTGTCTCCCCTCGTTGGCTCCATGACATGCTGCTGCATAAAGCTGGCATTAACAAAATCCATGAAAATCTTATCTTTTTCTCTCTCCCCTTCCATTTTTTCCCAATCAATATGGTAGTTGAAGTCCCCCATAATCAAGGACGTTTCCTTATTGGCCATTTCTAGTAGTTTGCATAATCCTTGGTAATCTTCTTCATTGGCATCTGGTACCCTATAGCAAACTCCCACAAGCATCTTAGATTTTTTTAATTGAATTTCACACCAGACACTTTCTTTGAAGGTCTCGTTCTTCATATCACCTCTCTCTACTGCATTAATGCTGCTCTTAACATACAGCAAAACCCCTCCAGCCCCATGCCCAACTGGTTTCTGGTTAACACGATCCATTCTAAATAATTGGTATCCATCTAAAGCTAATTCACTGTCCATGATCTCCGGTTTTGTCCATGACTCTGTTATTCCAATTATGTCTGGTGATTCCTTATCTGCATACAATTCCAATTCTGCTCTCTTTGTAATACTTACTATACTCCTCACATTTGCAAACATACATTTTAAAATTCTACTACTTCCCATTTCCTTGCATCTCCTATCTTCACTACTGCTGGCTTCTGTTTTTTGTAACTTTTTATCTTTATTTGTTGACAGTTAGCGAGTCCATTTACTGCACTAACTGTCTTCCCACCAAGTTTAAAGTCTTCATCATCCCAAAGACTTGCCTCGCAACCATGTCTGCACCTCGAGCATTCAGATGCAGACCATCTCCCCCCAAGTACCCACCTTTCCATGGGTTGAAGTCAACCTCCCAATATCTAACCTCCTCCTGCTTGCACATCTCCTTCAGCCTTGTATTGATTTCTACTCTCTTCTCTTCTAGGGCATCACTGATATTCTGCCTAGGCAAAATACCCATGACAACAACTTCCCCTTGTCGGTCCTCCTTCAACCCTTTCATCATTGCTTCATAGCTGCTCAAAATTTCTTCTTTTTCTTCCATTCGGAGGTTATTTGTGCCAACTTGCACTATAACCGTATCCTCCAGCTCTGCCTTCTGCTTGATTTCTGGGAGCATTTGCTATATTCGAGCCCCTGGCTTGCAGATGGATCTGAACCCTGCACGCTGCATCTGCAAATTCTTTCCAACATGCCTTACTAGGGAATCTCCCACCAAAACCACCTTCCGTTGCCTTTGCCTGGGTGCGCTCTTGGCTGATTTTTGCTGCTTCAGCTGCTCAGATGGCCTGTCCTTTGGTTTCTCTGCCGGCCTAACCTTTGGGTCCTGCACCATATCGACGCTCTCTTTTTCATCGCTACCTTTTCCCATTGAATCCTCTTCAGGTTTCCTAGTCTGCTCCAAAGCCGTGAGGCGCTGCAGCAAAACCTCCAAGCATTTCCTATCTGCCTCCGACCTTTTCTTTTCTTCCTCTAGACTTTCCTTCACTTCCTCCAAACTTATCTCTAAGCAAAACACTCGCGTGCACTGCATGCACGTGGCGCCGGTCTCATCCCCAAAACTATCTTTCGCTCCGTACATGCCACAACATGCGCACACAATGATGTCGCTTTTCTTCATTTTGTGCTGATGAAGTATAAACCAGATTATAGGAAATTCGACTTTAATGCCAAACCTGGTGAGATTCTATAAATCTTGTGCGTGGGTCAACGAAAGAGACTTGCTAATATTATGGTTTGATTTCAATGTTTTATTCTTCCGTAGACTATGGCTGGAAAGACATTCCGACCAACAATAGACCACTAGGTGTCGTTGGACGCAGTTCCTTGTCACGCATGTTTTTTTATATAAGTCGTAGGCCAACATGCCTAAATAAGTAATCTGAAGTCAGGCAAATAAGTAATGTAATGCTTTACCATCTACAATACAATACAATACATATGTATTGTTTGATATTTGATTTTTTACTGAGTTGACAGGAATGAATGAATTAAATAATATATGTTTAATATAAATGATGTAGGAAATTTTTGTTTAATGATGTGTGGGTTGTATGTTTACGTAAATTTATGCACATTGCAAAATGCTTGTTTTTGAATTACAAGAATTTTAATTTCAGTTTTTTTGCCTATATTTTATATATCTTAGTATAATAATAAATTATTAGTTTATTCAGAAAGGAAATAATTCGCAATTATGACTCCAATATTTCTTCAACATATCAGTAAAATGAAACATGCAAGTAATCTGCCAGTAGAAGTGTATGAAACTTAGAGAACAAGAGTGATGGCCTAATCCATATTTAACAGTGTTTCAAGTGGATCTGCAGTGTTTTGCTGCTACATATTAGATGGCAGTGGACTGCTGCATAACTCTTTCAGCCTCCAAACGATGCCCATCGCTTGTTGTCATTAGTTGTTTCTTGTGATTGGTTAACATGACTGGTGTTGGATTCACCTGATGAATTGTAAAATGTGCATGGTGTCCCAGGATGCAATTTTCCAAAAGATCTAGAATCAGCTGGATGTGTCTTCATTTACTCAATGTGATGGTAGATTTAAGTCGTTTTATATAAAATCAACCTGTTCTTGGGAATGCTAGTTATGGGGCATTCCACGTCAAATCAACACAGTCATCGTGCATCACCATCTCCGATTTTGTTAAAATTTGGTATGGTGACAAACCACCATGAAAAACTTTCAAAACCAAAATTTTTGATTTTTTTGGTCAACCGATGTCCGAGATATGGGTCAATGAACATTGACCGAAATGGGTCAATTTTCGCTGACCGCCGATGTTCAAACTGCTGTATCTCAGCTTCTATTGCACCTAGAGAGACAATTAAAATACCAAATTGAAGGTACTAAATAGCTCCATCTGGGCAAAGCATTTAGAAACATTCATATTTAGTAACAAAAATATTTTGAGCAACTGTAACCTAGTGACACTGACCTAGGTCAGTTTGTCACTTCAGAATTTTATCAAATTTTTTCCATGTAAAACTTTCATTATTCTTAACATTTGTTGAAAATTTCAGAGTGGGCGCTCTTATAGTTTTTTTACAGTGATTTTTTAAAGGTACAGTCATGGTCGCATTCGTGACCATCATTTCTCGCCCGATAGATCTGAACGGTTTTGAAGAGCCTGGTTTGCTGCAATAGTTTCTTCGGATGTAAGTAAATACATTCTTCCAGTGATGGTTGTTGGTTGAACAGTTGTTAATATGTCCTGGCATGACATTACTAAGATGTCTGTTGGATGCAGATATCGAAATGATCGAGATGTCCATGTGGCCGATGATGTGGGCGTAAAAAATTGACTTCACCTCATTTGTGTCCAGAAATATTTGCAGAACACAGCCAAGCCACCAATGCCCATCATACCTTGCAGTGATTTAGCCCTTGATATCCGAGTGTTAAATCATGGTCTTGTTGTCGATCTCTACAGACTGCTAGGCACGTTCAATTCTACTATCCAGGCTGCTGGAGAAGTCTTACACTTCAACTGACTCAGCTGATACTGGGCAGATGCAGTGAAGCTTTTGTGTGCCTGCCAGATATACTTGAAAATTGAAATATTTAAGGTTCTCCACTTAGCTGTCTATTTTAGGTAGTTTCTCATAACTTCAGTTATAATAACATCAAAAAAGTTCTATAAAATTGTAATTTATGTCATCCAAACATTCAGACAACAGGAAATACTATGAAACCTAGAACTGAAACAAGATTTCATTTAAATAAGAAAATAAGTAGGCATGTAAGTAAGCCTCATTATTGTTCAGCATGTTGTGTGAGATAATTTTAGTACACTGAACAAAAATCATTGATGTTAACAGCTGGGATTCAGCAGTTAAACATTCATGGCAAATCAACGGTTGCGATGGTGGTCGCGAATTGCGACCACGACTGTACATTTAAAAAATCACTGTAAAAAAACTAAAAGAGTGCCCACTCTGAAATTTTCAACAATTGTTAAGAACAACAAAAGCTTTGTATGGAAAAAATTTGATAAAATTCTGAGGTGACAAACTGACCTAGGTCAGTGTCACTAGGTTACAGTTGCTAAAAAGATTTTTTTTTACTAAATATGAATGTTTCTGAATGCTTTGCCCAGATAGAGCTATTTAATACCTTCAATTTGGTATTTTAATTGTGTCTCTAGGTGCAATAGAAGCTGAGATACAGCAGTTCGAACATCGGCGTTCAGCGAAAATCGACCCATTTTGGTCAATGTTCATTGACCCATATCTCGGACATCGGTTGACCAAAAAATAAAAAATTTTGGTTTTGAAAGTTGTTCATGGTGGTTTGTCACCATGCCAAATTTCAACAAAATTGGAGATGGTGACGTCCATTTTTTTTCTAAAGTGTGTTGATTTGACGTGGATTGTCACTTATGTCCCTACTCTTCATCCTGCTGGAATGTTATTGTTGCGTTTGTGACTCAATCAAAGAATCTTTTGACCTTGGTACTATGTTTTGACCATGGTTGTATCTTTTACCTTGGAACTATCTTTTGACCTTGATAAAGAGCTTACAGGCCACCATACAAGACTTTGCATCCTCAAAGGCATTGGGCAACAGCTGTGCAGAAACAATTACAAGATAAACTGTTAAATGAAATTTAAATTTAAGTATCATATGCTTTAAAATGATACCTTAGCGAATGACTGCCATGTTATACACTTAGTGGTGTAACATACTTTGTGAGAAAAGAAAGAAAAGATCTTAACCCCTAGGGACACCATGCACTAGAAAAGCCTGGGAAGAAAATGCCCTTTAAGTATACTGACCAAGTGAACAGACATTGACACAATGGAAACCAATTAATTGTCACAATCAGAAACCCCAAAGCAGTATCCTGCCATCAGTGGAACAAAAGTGAATGGACTCACCATCAAAAACAGCAGATAAGTTAAGAGAAACAATTACTGTCACCTTATTCTTACTGGGTATCCATAGTGCTCAAGATGTCATTAAGAAGAGCGGATTCTGATGAATGAAACTTACATGGTCTGCAGACTGAAATGGGCATTAGTGAATTATTTTTATTTATTTATTTATTCCGGATATTTCAATAGCGCCTCTCGAAGTCAACTACTACTCAGAGGCGCTCCCGACTACAGCATTTGATACTGTGCCGGAATTTTCACGCCGAAGCGCCACGAGCAATTGCGAGTGAAGGACTTGCCCAAGGTCCGTACGCAGCGGCTAGAGTGGGATTCGAACCTGCAACCCTCCGGTCACAAGGCAGAGGATGAGTTTGCATATGCTTCATAACTATGTATTTAATAATTTTAAATAGGATGGTAATAGTTGAGATGGATCTGTAATTAGACAGAATATGCATTTAAACATTTCAATTCCAGATAACACGCCGATTATTCTGAGAAAAGGAGTAAGAAGACGTTAGTCAGCCGAAACTTTATTCGTCTTTTTGAAGAAGAAAATGTCATACCTTATGACGTCCATCATACATATTCAATAAATGTAGTTTTAGAACCTAAACTATGTTACACAAAGTTAATGTCATTCAGTTAAGGATACAGTTTGTAGTAGCTATTTACCATACTACCCTGAAATAGAAAATTCCAGAAAAGTGCATTGCAGCATACCTGATACCTTTCCTATTCTTTGTCATCGTGGTTCTGCACTTAGGCAAATCCAGGAATGAAACAACGCTATTCATCTCTCATTTATATCCTCGTCTGTTTCCTTTATCCAGCATCCAGTCCAACATCATATTTCTTGGTCTTCTCGGTGGTTTCTTCCCTTCAACTCTTCCTTCAAGCACTGTCCTCAGGAGCGAATTCCCAAGTAGTGTGTGTGGCTAATCCAGTTAATTTGTCTTTTCTTTATTGTGTCAACCATTGACATCTCCTCATGCACCAGTTGCAACATCTCGTTGTTTAACACATGATCCTCCTGTGCAAGCAAAGTGTAGGATGGACGACCGAATCCTTGCTGGAATATATGCAAGTACCCTATCGCAAAGATATGAGATATGGTTTAGAATTGGCATTATTTTAGTTAACTTTTCATGGAATGGTGTACTTCTTAGTTCAGTGAGTTTTGAGACAGAGCTGTAATATTTGAGCAAGACTAAATCTTACAAAATTAAACTTTTCTTGGAACTATGCTTTGCCAGTCTAACTCGTCATGCAACTACGAGTTGAGAACAGTCATTAGACTTTAATGAGCTGCAATGAAATTATTTTCTATATTTTGAAACATATTAATATTAAGGTTTTACTGTTGTTTGTAGCAAGTGTATCAAGAAGACGAGCAACATTCTGTTTGAGCTTCAAGATGCAATTGTAGGACAAGGTCTGCCTCTCATTGAGCGTCACTAAAAACATTACAGTGGACTTATTCAAATACAAATTTCGCTATTGCCAACTATTTCATCTTCAATGAAATCGAACTGAAGAATAACCTAAAGGTGTGCCATTACACTTAGGTTGGACAGCTTTAGTATTTCTACATTAAGTTTTTTCCATGTGACTAAATCTTACTTTACTCGGAAAAAGGACTACTATTGACGGATGAAACATGAAACCTCCTTGTAAGCATCTGAAACACAAACTTAAAGGAAATCTTCAATAATCTGAAAAAACTGGACACTGTTGATGTTGACAACAATTGCTATAACAACAATTGCAGGAACGTTTTACCCAGGCAAAATACTGAAACTCAAGCTTATCAAACCCAAACAATTCTCAACTTTGTCCAGAATCTGCTCCTCAAAGAACCCATAATGGAGGAAAACAGTAAAATTATCAATTAAGTGAGTTGCCTGATGGCGAATATAAGAACCCATATGGGAGAAAAACAATACAGGTGCCAGATATGTTGGAAGTCATTTGATCAGGGTGTTAATCTGACAAGGCACATGAGAACCCATACTGGTGAAAAACCATACAGGTGCCATCTATGTCAGAAAACATTCAATCGGGGTAGTCATCTGAAAAGGCACATGAGAACCCATACTGGCGAAAAACCATACAGGTGCCATCTATGTCAGAAATCATTTAGTATAGGTGGTACTCTGAAAACGCACATGAGAACCCTTACTGGTGAAAAACCATACAGGTGCCATCTATGTCAGAAATCATTTAATGAAGGTGGTATTCTGAAAAAGCACATGAGAACCCATACTGGCGAAAAACCATACAGTTGCCATCTACGTCTGAAATCATTTAGTCAAGGTGGTACTCTGAAAAAGCACATGAGAACCCATACTGGTGAAAAACCATACAGGTGCCATCTATGTCAGAACTCATTTAATGAAGGTGGTCATCTGAAAACGCACATGAAAACCCATACTGGTGAAAACCCATACAGGTGCCATCTATGTCAGAAATCATTTAATGACGGTGGTCATCTGAAAACGCACATGAGAACCCATACTGGTGAAAAACCATACAGTTGCCATCTATGTCAGAAATCATTTAATGAAGGTAGTACTCTGAAAAAGCACATGAGAACCCATACTGGTGAAAAACCATACAGTTGCCATCTATGTCAGAAATCATTTAGTATAGGTGGTCATCTGAAAACGCACATGAGAACCCATACTGGTGAAAAACCATACAGTTGCCATCTATGTCAGAAATCATTTAATGAAGGTAGTACTCTGAAAACGCACATGAGAACCCATACTGGTGAAAAACCATACAGTTGCCATCTATGTCAGAAATCATTTAGTATAGGTGGTACTCTGAAAACGCACATGAGAACCCATACTGGTGAAAAACCATACAGGTGCCATCTATGTCAGAAAACATTCAATCGGGGTAGTCATCTGAAAAGGCACATGAGAACCCATACTGGCGAAAAACCATACAGGTGCCATCTATGTCAGAAATCATTTAATGAAGGTGGTATTCTGAAAAAGCACATGAGAACCCATACTGGCGAAAAACCATACAGTTGCCATCTACGTCTGAAATCGTTTAGTCAAGGTGGAACTCTGAAAAAGCACATGAGAACCCATACTGGTGAAAAACCATACAGGTGCCATCTATGTCAGAACTCATTTAATGAAGGTGGTCATCTGAAAACGCACATGAAAACCCATACTGGTGAAAACCCATACAGGTGCCATCTATGTCAGAAATCATTTAATGACGGTGGTCATCTGAAAACGCACATGAGAACCCATACTGGTGAAAAACCATACAGTTGCCATCTATGTCAGAAATCATTTAATGAAGGTAGTACTCTGAAAAAGCACATGAGAACCCATACTGGTGAAAAACCATACAGTTGCCATCTATGTCAGAAATCATTTAGTATAGGTGGTACTCTGAAAAAGCACATGAGAACCCATACTGGTGAAAAACCATACAGGTGCCATCTATGTCAGAAATCATTTTAGCATAGGTGGTCATCTGAAAACGCACATGAGAACCCATACTGGTGAAAAACCATACAGTTGCCATCTATGTCAGAAATCATTTAATGAAGGTGGTACTCTGAAAAAGCACATGAGAACCCATACTGGTGAAAAACCATACAGTTGCCATCTATGTCAGAAATCATTTAGTATAGGTGGTACTCTGAAAAAGCACATGAGAACCCATACTGGTGAAAAACCATACAGTTGCCATCTATGTCAGAAATCATTTAGTATAGGTGATACTCTGAAAAAGCACATGAGAACCCATACTGGTGAAAAACCATACAGGTGCCATCTATGTCAGAAATCATTTAGTATAGGTGGTCATCTGAAAACGCACATGAGAACCCATACTGGTGAAAAACCATACAGGTGCCATATATGTCAGAAATCATTTAGTATAGGTGGTAGTCTGAAAAAGCACATGAGAACCCATACTGGTGAAAAACCATACAGGTGCCATCTATGTCAGAAATCATTTAATGAAGGTGGTACTCTGAAAAAGCACATGAGAACCCATACTGGTGAAAAACCATACAGGTGCCATCTATGTCAGAAATCATTTAATGAAGGTTGTACTCTGAAAAAGCACATGAGAACCCATACTGGTGAAAAACCATACAGGTGCCATCTATGTCAGAAATCATTTAGTATAGGTGGTAGTCTGAAAAAGCACATGAGAACCCATACTGGTGAAAAACAATACAGTTGCCATCTATGTCTGAAATCGTTTAGTCAAGGTGTTACTCTGAAAAAGCACATGAGAATCCATAATAGCGAGAAACCATACATATGTAAGTTTTGTAATAAAGGATTCAGACAACTTGGAGTTCTAAAGGGACACAGAAGAACTCATGCAACTGAGGAGCAACACACGCACAATAAACCTTATACCAAGAGCCGCTCTTCATCGAAGCAATTTTATCTCGATTCAGGAACACAGCCACAAGATTGCAAAATGGGTAGTGAAGTAATTCTTAAACCGTCTGATCATTTCAACCGATTTAGTAGTACAGGTGTTATTGATAAACGAAATGAACGTTTCTCAAAGAACATCTATCCAGATTCTAGTGAATCTGCAGGTCCTTTATTGAAAAGTAAAGATGGAGAATGTCTGTATATTAGGAAATTCAAATCTCCTGTGGATGCAAAAGCATCTTTGTCAAAATCTTTTGGATGTTGTATATGTGACGAATTGCTGGAAACAGAGAAAGAATTCCTAGAGCATTGTTCTAGCCATCGATTTTCTCCACCTGACGATTTAGTTGCTGACCTGTGTTGAATAATGATCCACATATAAATAATATAACTTGATCGATGTTACCGTTCAAAGTATTGATTGTGCTGCCATTTACTTGTATTACGATAAATGTTAACTAGGTGGCCCTGCTAAGCGGGATCAAGATCCCTTTTGGGTCTCCTCTTGTTGCCAAAGTTCAAACTTTATGTTGTATTTTCCATGTACTTGATATGGCTTCAATAAAAGGATTGATTGATTGATTGATTGATTGATTGATTGATTGATTGATTGATTGATTGATTGATACTTACAGTGAAAACAATTGTAATTTGAAATAAAAAGAATAGATATTACAGAGTTGCTGAAATGCATACATAGATGAATGATTTTATTTATTTATTCCGGACATTTCTATAGCGCCTCTCGAAGTCAACTACCACACAGAGGCGCTCCCGACTACAGCATTTGATACCGTGCCGGAATTTTCACGCCGAAGCGCCACGAGCAATTGCGAGTGAAGGACTTGCCCAAGGTCCGTACGCAGCGGCTAGAGTGGGATTCGAACCTGCAACCATCCGGTCACAAGGCGCCGAACTTACCACTGAGCCACCACGCCCCACATACATGACATACTTTGTACCACTTTCATTTCAGAATACTTAGACAGTTCTGATGCAGAAAACCCAGATGTTCCACCTTATTTATCACTTCACATATCTAAGGTTATGCCTTCTCACATAACTGTAGACCGTAAAATTGCTTTATTTCATCAAAATGACATGTATTATTATAGTTACTAAAGACGCAGGGAAGTCTTTCATTCTGGGTTCCACTAATGGACACCTTTATTGTTAAAATTTAAATTTTAATGTTAAAATTAGCTCCACAAAAACTTCAGCTGGACCTGATATTTAACATAACGGTTAGCTGTACATCGTGTTGTGAGACTATTTTCGACTATTGATACTTATCCCAGTGTCGTTGCATTCATGATAATGCTAATAAAATAAATTGGGTTATTCTACTTGGATTAGTTCTTGGACACTTGGACTTTATGTTTGTCCATAAATGCGTAGTCGAGAGTGTCATGTATCCTAAATACTTGCGGTTTCGTTGTCTGTTTCCTACTTTATGATACACTTAATTCTGTTCTTAGCCTTTAAATAAATAAGCTGCATGTCATAAATTATACAGGCTTGTTTTTCTCTGAATTTATTATATGTGTTTAATATGCTGAAATTTATCCTTGACATTGATCTTTGTCATATAATTTTAACTGGATTATATATATATATGTATATATATATATATATATATATATATATATATATATATATATATATATATTTAGTATATATACCTCAAGGTGATCTCCCTTTCTTGGTCCTCTGGTGCAGTGTCCACGCATCTCCATGCATTTGTTGTTTCTCGATTGGACTGCAGCAGAGCATATAATTATGATGGACTCCGGGCCTCCAGGATTGAGCCTCTGAACAGAATCCTGCGTTCTACTGCTCGCATCCCCGAGTTTGGCGGAGTGTCTGCGTATATGAGGGATGTCCTCCACTGGCTCCCCTACCCACAGCGCATCACTTATCGAATCTCTGCCTTGGTCCGGCGGTGCTTTGAAGGCTTCAGGGTTAGGGTTAGGCTGACTCACCTCATGCTCGTAGCGCCGTTGCTCTCTCCGCTCAGCTGCGCAAGTTGAACTTACTGTTCCACGCGCGCGGACATTCATTCGTCTGCGCTGTGCCTTCTCTGTGACTGCCCCATGATCTGGAATGGGATCCCTACCAAGCTCCGCCAAATAGCGATTGGTCATTTAACCCTGTTTCTTACTGTCCTCAAGACTGTTGTTCGATAGTGGTTGGGCATGGGAGCGCTCCTGAGTACCCAATCTTGAAGGGGCGCTGTATGAAACTGCGGGTATATATATATATATATATATATATATATATATATATACATATATATATTTATATATATGTATATCCTATGTCGATACCAACGTCTACAGCAACTTTTCGTCCAGGATATTCTTGACTCACAACTGGTTCTTAACCCTCCCTCTTCCCTTGATGACCTGCTTTATTCTTACAGTTCCACACTTTCCAACCTCCTTGACATTCATGCTCCACTTATCACCAAACACAGTTCACACACCAGCAACTTTTGGTTTACTTCCTACCTCCAAGCCTTTAAAACTTTCCGCAGGCGCCTTGAGCATATCTACCAGCACGCTTTCGACCCCACAGCTAGAACAAAAGCCCTTAATACCCTAAAATCAGCCACAAACAGATACCAAAAACTCATCGCTGCTGCCAAAAAGAAATAGTATTCTTCACTTATCCATTCCAGTGCTTCAAACCCAAACATCTCTGGATACTGTCAACACTCTCCTCCATCGCAAATCTCCCCCCCCCCCACACTGCTTAGGTCCACACTTTCGACCCCAAAGCTAGAACAAAAGCCCTCAATACCCTAAAATCAGCCACAAACAGATACCACAAACTCATCGCTGCTGCCAAAAAGAAATAGTATTCTTCACTAAACCATTCCAGTGCTTCAAACCCAAACATCTCTGGATACTGTCAACACTCTCCTCCATCGCAAATCTCCCTCCCACTGCTTAGGTCCATTCCCTCCTTCTCTATTGCTGATACCATCTGTTCATTTTTTCAAACAAAATCTCATCCATTCGTTTCACATTACAATCTCTTCTAAGCACACACTTCCCTCTTGGCTCCTCCAACACTGACTCACCCCCTAATCTCAACCCTACTCCTCCTGCCTCTCATTCATCGCTCCCAATTCTCTCTCCCGCCTCTGAAGCAGAAGTGTCACTTCTTCTAAACTCTCTTTCCAACAAGCAATGCGAACTTGATCCTAGACCCACCTCTCTTCTAAAAGACTGAGCCTCTGTTCTCGTTTCTGTAATCATTAAAATTATCAATCTCTCACTTTCTACCGGCAACTTCCCAATGGCCTTTCAGCAATCTCTAATCACTCCCCTTATCAAAAAAGCAAACCTTGGCAAGGAAAACCTATCCAACTACCGTCCCATTTCCAATCTTTTTTTTATCTAATTAACAGAACGAATTGTACTTGCTCGGCTAAATTACTACCTCTCTTCTAATTCACTTCATTAAACCCCACCAATCTGGCTTCACTGAACACCACTCCACAGAAACTTTACTTGTGTCTCTTTATAATAAACTGGTCTCTGCCGTCAGTCATCAACAAGTCTCCTGCCTCTGCCTTCTCGACATCTCAGCCGCATTTGACACCTTCTTCTTCAACGACTATCTTCTTGGTTTGGCATCTCTGGCACTGCTCTACTCTGGTTCCAATCCTTCTTGTCTTCCCGATCCTTCTCTGTTAAAGCCTCCAGCCACTGCTCACAACCCCTTCCTCTCTCCTGTGGTGTCCCTCAAGGCCCCGTCCTGGGTCGACTCCTTTTCATCCTGTATACCACACCTTTAAGCCATCTCATAAAATCCTCCTCTGTTGACCACCATCTCTACGCGGACGACACCCAACTCTACATATCCTTCTCCCCAAGCTCTTTTTCCACCTCCATTACACAATTACTCAACGTGGTTAATCTGATCTCATAGTGGATGTCATCCAATCTCCTCTGCCTTAACACTTCCAAAACTGAATTTATCATCCTAGGCCTTCCTGACCAAATAAAGAAAATTCCTGACCCTTCCATACACCTATCTACTGACTCGTCTTCTCTTACCTTCACCTCACTGACTCCCCCGTCCGCAATTTTGGTATTACTTTTGATCCACATCTCCTTCTCTACCCACATCTCCAACCTCTCGCGCTCCTGTTTCATGCACATTCGTGACCTCCGACGCATACGGCCCATGCTCGACCTTAAAACTGCCTCCACCATTGCTACCTCCATTGTTCATTCAAAGCTTGATTACTGCAATTCTCTTTTCCTCAACCTTCAATCCACTCAAATAAAGCGCCTACAGCTTATCCAAAACTCACTACCCAGAGCTGTCACTATAACGCCCAAACATCATCATAATTATCACTCCCATCCTCAAATCACTCCATTGGTTAAAAATCCCAAAGCGAATCCACTTCAAAGTCCTATCACTAACCTACAACTCCTTACAATATTCCAAGCCCAAGTACTTTCGGGATCTCTTCACCATTCAGACAACCCACTCCACCCGATCATCGTCCTATCTCAGTCTTTCTCGACCCCCCAGTCACTACTCACCTCAAGTTCTCCAACCGAGCCACATCCAACACAGCACAACGCCTCTGGAATGATCTCCCCCTGAATTCCGCAGTTTCTCAGTGCCTCCATCATCATTGCAACCTGTCCTTCATCCTCCTCCTCCTCCTCCTCATGTTCCTCTATCTATCACATCCCGGGCTTTCCACTCAAATATTCCTATACCCTGACTCATCTGATCCTCCGCCTTCCAAATCTTCTCGCCGTAAACGACACCTGCCTTGACAGCTGCTCTGCCTCTCCTGATGCTTTGGTTGTGTTTGTGGTTCAGTCAAAGATTCTTAATTTTGACCATTGTATTATCTTTTGACCTTGGTACTATCTTTTGACTTTGATGAAGAGCTTTTTGGCAGCAGACAACAGCTGCGCAGAAACAATTGCAAGATAAACTGTCAAATGAAATTTAAATTTAAGTAGGCCTATCATAGGCTTTAAAATGATACCTTAGTGAATGACTGCCATGTTATAACCTAGTGGTGTATTATACATTGTGAGAAAAGTTAGATAAGACCGGGCTGAAATTTCCCAAATGATCTCTGCAAAATTTATGGGAGTTTACTTAGACCAATATTTAACCTGGAATACCTACATTGAGCATATTTCTCACAATATTGCAAAAAAACATAGGTATAATAAAAAGAATTTCTCACCTGATTCAACCCAACATCCTAATAACCCTCTCCCGGGTGATCTACCAGGTGGAATAGCTGCAGGAAATAGAAGAACAAGTGGATATACCTGACTAGTCCCCGGAGTCAGTCGCTAAGGAGTTAGCGACTGACTTGATGAGTTAGCGACTGACTTAGCGACTCAGTCGACTAAGTCGCATGCTTATCGACTGACTAAGTCGCTAAGACTTAGCGACTGACTTAGCGACTTGCTATCGACTTATCAGGTAATCAGGTACATGTACGTCTATTGGACATACCTGATTACCTAACAATATAATGCATTTTACCGCTTACTGTGCTGACAGCGCCATCATTTCCGATGGAACCCATATGGGCTCTATAAGGGTCCAACGTGGGCATGCTGACAGAGGACAGACTGATGATTGTGAAAATTAATGTTAATGTGAAATATAAAATTGAGCGCTTGATAAATCGAATGAAGCTAGGAGCCTGAGGATTTATAGCAGTAGGCCTATACCCGATCTTACGGCCAGCCAGTTGGCCGAAACTGCTTATGCGTACCCCTTTCAGGCAGTAGCAGAGAACTCGTAATCTCCAAACTTCTAAAGCGCCACTCGAAGGCCAAGCGCAGGGCACCAGCGAGAATCATGTAGGGCCTACTCCTTCACTAATTATTCCCAGTATGAGAATTGTAGAAAAAAGGCTGGGGGTTAGACTTTTATCAATGTGGAGATGAATATGTTATTCGTATTTTTTAAACTGATGTCAGCGAAATTTGTAGGCAGCAGATTTCAACCTTAGCAGTTTTGCAAGTCAAACTCAAATCAAAATCAATTCCTTTGTTGAGAAAATTCAAAAATGCATAGGCCTACACGATACACCATGGAAATTTCTTCACTTTGTCACCGATTCAGAATCAAATAATGCTAAATCAGACCAACACAACTGAGGGGGTTGGAAATTACCCTCATGGGGTGTTAACTGTAGGGGTCATAAGAAAGACTGGGTGGTTGAACCTCAGATTCTCCGACAATTCTCACCCTGCTTATTCCCCCTTCTTTGTAATCATCAACACCATCTTCGTAATAGACTGCATAAATTCACTTTACCAAAAAATACAACAACTAAATCGCCCGTATTCTCTGCAAGAATTCTTACTAATAGTGCAAACCCTTTCTCTTATAATGTACCAAGTTCTCGCTTGTCAGCTTGTTTTCCTCAATACACGAATATTGTATGTATTGTATTGTAAGTGTTGCTTTGCTCATGTCTTGCTGCTGATGTCTTCGTCAAATTGAAACTTGGAAACCGCGATTAAAACAACAGGCAAAATATTAGGTGGACAAAGTCGCTAGCAGTCGATAGCTTAGCGACTGGTTTCGACTTGAGGGCTTAACGGCGGCGGCGGCGGCGGATGGCGGCGGCGCCGGGGACTATACCTGACTACCTGACTGACTCCTTTGGATCTTGACCTGGAACCGATTTCACCACCCCCCCCCTGCCTATCGATTTTGATTTTACTAAGCGCCTGTGAATAAGCTGGTTCCCGCGACGTAGCTTTTTTGGGCGCTGTAGAAGTCTCGAGATTACGATTACGATTATATAGCCTAATTCTCCGACTGTTTAACTCACTGAACTGGCGATAGGTGGCAGTTCCCTTCAACGACCCTGTGTCATAACGAATATGATTATTAGTGTCGCCCTCCTGCTTTATCTAAGGTTCAGACTGGCACCACCCGAGCATAAGGTAGTGGAGTATTTTAGATAGGGCTTTTAACAGCTTATATAACCTGAAATCTTTCGTTTGTGTAACGTTAAAATATATTCGCTAGATGACAGGAAATACTTTCAAAACCCCAGCTACATTTCGCTGTATTGAAACACTTTAATCGCTCGCCATTTTGTTCGAATGATAGTATAAACCAGATTGTTGCAAATTCTACGCTAATGCCAAACCTAGTGAGATTCTATAAATCTTGTGCGTGTAATTTAGTGGACAAAACATTGTTAACGACACATGGGTCAACGAGAGAATGTTAGTAGTATTATGGTTTGATTTTAATGTTTTATTCTTACGTAGACTATAGGTGGAAAGTCATTCCGACCAACGCTAGATCACTAGGTGTCGTTAGACGCAGTTCCTTGTCATGCATGTTTTTTTTATATAAATCGTTGGTGAGCATGCGTAATTAAGTAATCTAAAGTCAGGTAGTTTAGTAATGTAACGCTTTACATGTACCATTTCTTCCAAAATAATATGTTTTGTTTGATTTCTGGTATATTTACTGACTTGTTGAATAACCGCTCAATTTATTCTTTACATAGAAATTGTTGACAGGAAATGAATGAATTAAATAATTCATATTTAATATAAATGATGTTGTAATTTTTTTTTAATGATGTGACAGTTATTTGTTTATGTAAATGCAAATAGCAAAATGCTTGTTTTTGACTTACAAGAATTTTAATTTCGGTTTTTTTGCACATATTTTATATATCTTAGTATAATAATAAATTATTAGTTTATTCAGAAAGGAAATAATTCGGAATTATGACTGCAATATTTCTTCAACACCTTGTCACCTTGTGCTGTCAGCTCCTGGAGGTCTAGCGACCGTCATATCAGTAAAATGAAACATGCAAGTAATCTGCCAGTAGAAGTGTATGAAACTTAGAGAACAAGAGTGATGGCCTAATCTATATTTAACTGAGATTGCAGTGTTTTAAGTGGAACTGTAGTGTTTTTTCTGCTACATATTAGATGGGAGTGGACTGTTGCATAATTCTTCCAGCCTCCAAACGATGTCCATTACTTGTTGCCATTAATTGTTGCATGTGATTGGTTACGTGCAGAACAAAACTGGTGTTGGATTCACCTGATGAATTGTAAAATGTCGATGGTGTCTTAAGATGCAATTTTCCAAAAGATCTAGAATCAACCTATTTCTGCGGCCTCATTCTGCTACTTCGCTGCGTCCTCTCCGATCTTCTGATCGTCTTGACCTCTTAGTTCCTCGTGTCAGGACTACTATGGCTCAATTCAGGTCCTTTGCCTGCATACGTCCCTCAATTTGGAACCGACTTCCTCCTTGCGTTTGCACCACCATTCTCTCTGGTAGCACCACCATTCTTCCTTTTCTCGCCTTAAATCCTGCTTTTTCTCTCAGGTCTCACGCACTGGTAGCGCCTCTGAATGGTCTATGCCGCGAGAGGCGCTTTGTAAATGCCCATATACAATAAAATACAATACAATACAAACTGGATGGGATCTTCATTTACTCAATGCGATGGTAGGTTTAGGTCATTTGATATAAAATCAACCTGTTCTTGGCAATGCTAGATACGTCCCTGCCTTTCATCCTTACCTGTTGTTGGACTGCTATGGTTGTATTTGTGGCTCAGTCAAAGAATCTGTAGACCATAGTATTATCTTTTGACCTTGATGAAGAGCTTATTGGCCACCATACAAGACTTTGCCTCCTCAAAGGTAGTGGACAACAGCTGCACAGAAACAATTGCAAGATTAACTGTCAAATAAAATTTAAATTTAAGTATCATAATGCTTAAAATGATACCTTAGTGAATGAATGCCATGTTATACACCTAATGGTGTAATATACATTGTGAGAAAAAGAGAGAAAAAGATCTTAACCCCGAGGGACACAATGCATTAGAAAAGCCTTGGAAGAAAATGCCCTTTAAGTATACACTGTTCAATTAAGTATGCACTAAGTGAACAGACATTGATACAAAGGAAACCAGTTAAGCGTCAGGATCAGAAACCCCAAAACAATGCTGCCATCAATGGAACAAAAGTGGGTAAACTCACAATCAAAAGCAGCAGGTAAGTCAAGAGGAACAAGTGCTGTCACCTTACTCTTATCCATGCCCGATAGCGCATTGGGGGCCCGACAGCGCATTGGATAACATCTGGCGTAGAGTACAGAGATCGAGAGGTACAGAGATCGAGTCCCATAGGCGGACATGCTTTGTAGGCTGCAATTTGCGCCGTGTATTGCAGGCTGTCTGTTCTGTTAGTAGTTAAGATTTATCACATAACATGTACATGTACAGCGCAGTGCGTTTGCAGGCGCTTAATTAAAGAATAAATATTATTATTATTATTATTATAGTGTTCGCTCAAGATCTTATTAAGAGCAGATATTACTCTGAATGAAACTTACATGGTATACGCAGACTGAAATGGGGATTAGTGAATTAGTGGATGAGTAATAATTATGCATTTAATAATTTTAGATAGGAAGTTAATAGCTGAGATGGATCTGTAATTACACAGAATATGCATTTAAGCAATTCAATTCCAGATATTCACTAAATGTAATGGATTAGAACCTAAACTATTTAACACAAATTAATGTCATTCAGTTAAGGATTTTCTGTTTGTAGCAGCCGTTTTTTTTCTCTCTCTTTTCATTACATGGTTTCTACCATATCTGATCTGCTGTTAAGTCTTCTTCGCACTGGAACAGAGTAATGAAATGTGCAGTGGGCACCTACGGGCTATCAGCCCATGGATCATGAAGAAGAAGAAGAAGAAGCAGCCATTTGCCATACTTTGCACCGCCCTGTCATGGAAAATACCAGAAAAATTGCATACCTGAAAATTCTCAAAACAAAGTGTCTATTCATTATTAAAAATCACATATATGTGACATAAAATGTGAGGTAAAATATACCACCTTTACACATGATGTTTGAAGAAGTTTTTTCATGTTTCTTCCATAACAGATGCCTATTACTCTTCTTTGTTTTTCATGGTTTCTGCCTTAGCCAGATCCAGGAATGAAACAACGCCATTCATCTCTCATTTATATCCTCGTCTGTTTCCTTTATCCATCATCCAGTCCAACATCATATTTCTTGGTCTTCTCGGTGGTTTCTTCCCTTCAACTCTTCCTTCAAGCACTGTCCTGAGGAGCGAATTCCCTCGTAGTGTGTGTGGCCAATCCAATTCATTTGTCTTTACTTTATTGTGTCGACCATTGACATCTCCTCATGCACCAGTTGCAACATCTCGTTGTTTTACATGTGGTCCTTCTGTGCAAGCAAACTGTATGGTGGACGACCGAATCCTTGCTGGGATATGCAAGTACCCAGTGGTAAAGAACCAGAAGGACGGACGATGGAGCTATTGACATACACTATTGCATTTTATTAAACGACAGCCTAACTGAACTTTAAGACTGCTGTCCATTTTATCTCTGAAGTGCTTTGTGCATATTTCAATTGTCAGGTTTAAATCATATCTTCTATCAAAGAATATGATATCCTGTTAACAAATTTACCAAGTTTTAGCTGTGCTACTTTTGGAAACTACTATGAAGATATGAGATGGTGTGACTTAGAATTGGCATTATTTTAGTTAACTTTTCATGGAATCGTGTACTTCTTAGTTCAGTCTCTTTCGAGACAGTGCTGTAATATTAAGGGTTTGAGCAAGACTAGTTATCAAAAGAATTAATTAAACTATTCTTGAAAGTGGGCCTTGCCAGTCATGCACAAGTCATACTAACTAGTCATTCAACTACGAGTGGAGAACAGTCATTCGATTTTAATGAGCTGCAGTGAAATTATATTCTATATTTTGAAACATATTAATATTGAGGTTTTACTGTTCTTTGTAGCAAGTGTATCAAGAAGACGAGCAATCTGAAAACTGGATGCCGCTTGTGTTGAAAGGCCATGACAACAATTGCAGGAACATTTTACCCAGGCAACTGCTTTGAAATGGATACTGACACTCAAGCTTATCAAAACCCAAACAAATCTCAACTTTGTTTAGAATCTGCTCATCAAAGATCCCATACTGAAGAAAAAAAGTGAACCTAACAGTTGGGTGTGCTGCCTGATGGCGAATGTAAGAAACCACATGGGAGAAAAACAATACAGGTGCCAGATGTGTTTGAAGTCATTTGATCAGGATAGTAATCTAGAAAGACACACGAGAACCCATACTGGCGAAAAACCATACAAGTGCAAGTTGTGTCGGAAATCATTTGCTAGAAATGGTGATCTGAAAACGCACATGAGAACCCATACTGGTGAGAAACCATACAGTTGCCATCTATGTCAGAATTCATTTAATCAAGGAAGTAATCTGAAAAGGCACATGAAAACCCATACTGGTGAGAAACCATACAGTTGCCATCTATGTCAGAATTCATTTAATCAAGGAAGTCATCTGAAAAGGCACATGAGAACCCATACTGGTGAAAAACCATACAGTTGCCATCTATGTCAGAATTCATTTATTGAAGGTGGTACTCTGAAAGTGCACATGAGAACCCATACTGGTGAAAAACCATACAGTTGCCATCTTTGTGAGAAATCATTTATTGAAGGTGGTACTCTGAAAAAGCACATGAGAAACCATACTGGTGAGAAACCATACAGTTGCCATCTATGTCAGAATTCATTTAATCAAGGAAGTAATCTGAAAAGGCACATGAAAACCCATACTGGTGAGAAACCATACAGTTGCCATCTATGTCAGAATTCATTTAATCAAGGAAGTCATCTGAAAAGGCACATGAGAACCCATACTGGTGAAAAACCATACAGTTGCCATCTATGTCAGAATTCATTTATTGAAGGTGGTACTCTGAAAGTGCACATGAGAACCCATACTGGTGAAAAACCATACAGTTGCCATCTTTGTGAGAAATCATTTATTGAAGGTGGTACTCTGAAACAGCACATGAGAAACCATACTGGTGAGAAACCATACAGGTGCCAGTTATGTCAGAAATCATTTGCTAGAAATAGTGATCTGAAAACGCACATGAGAACCCATACTGGTGAAAAACCATACAGGTGCCATCTATGTCAGAATTCATTTAATCAAGGAAGTCATCTGAAAACGCACATGAAAATCCATACTGGTGAGAAACCATACAGTTGCCATCTATGTCAGAATTCATTTAATCAAGGAAGTCATCTGAAAAGGCACATGAGAACCCATACTGGTGAAAAACCATACAGTTGCCATCTTTGTGAGAAATCATTTATTGAAGGTGGTACTCTGAAAAAGCACATGAGAAACCATACTGGTGAGAAACCCTACAGGTGCCAGTTATGTCGGAAATCATTTGCTAGAAATAGTGATCTGAAAAGGCACATGAGAACCCATACTGGTGAAAAACCATACAGGTGCCATCTATGTCAGAATTCATTTAATCAAGGAAGTAATCTGAAAAGGCACATGAAAACCCATAGTGGTGAGAAACCATACAGTTGCCATCTTTGTCAGAAATCATTTATTGTAGGTGGTACTCTGAAAACGCACTTGAGAGTCCATTATAGCGAGAAACCATACATATGTAAGTTTTGTAATAAAGGATTCACACACATTGGACATCTAAAGAAACACAGAAGAATTCATGCAACTGAGAAGCAACACACGCACAATAAACCTGATACCAAGAACAGTTCATCGAAGCAGTTTAAACTCCATTCAGGTACACAACCAGAGGATTGTATAGTGGGCAGTGAAGTAAATGCTAACCTATCTAATAATATTATCACGTTTAGTGGTACGGGTGTTATTGATAAACCAAATGAACGTATCTCAAAGAACGTCTATCCAGATTCTAGTGGATCTTCAGGTCCTTTATTGAAAAGTAAAGATGGAGAATGCCTGTATATTAGCAAATTCAAATCTCCTGTGGATGCAAAAGCGTCTTTGTCAAAATCTTTTGGATGTGGTATATGTGATGAATTACTGGAAATAGAGAAAGAATTTCTAGAGCATTGTTCTGGCCATCGATTTTCTCCACCTGACGGTTTAGTTGCTGACCTGTGTTGAATTATTATGATTCCACTTAATTACAGCTGAAAACAGTTGTAATTTGAAATAAAAAGAATAGATGTTACAGAGTTGCTGAGATGCATACATAGATGAATAATTACTTTGTACCACTTTCGTTTTCATACTTCGATAGTTCTGATGCAGAGAACCCAGAGGTTCGTCCTTATATATGACACCACATAATTATGTAAGTTGATGCCTTCTTGCATAATTGTAGACCATAGAATTGCTTTAGGTCATCAAAATGAAATGTATTGTTATAGTTACTAAAAACACAGTAAAGTCTTTCATTCGGGGTTCCACTGCTTCACAACTTTAGTGTTAAATGTTAGAATTAGCTGCATAAATTTCTGCTGGACTTGATATTTAACAGAACGGTTAGTTGTACATCATTTTGTGAGACTATTTTAGACCATTGATACTTATCCTAGTGTCGTTGCATTCATAATGGGCTAAGTAATAATACAAATGAGGTTATTCTACTTAGATTAAGTGTTGGACTTTATGTTTGGTCATTATGAAAGATAAATGCGTAGTCGAGAGTGTCATGTATCCTGAATATTTGTGGTTTTGTGGTCTGTTTACAATTTTATGATACATTTAATTCAGTTCTTTGCCTTTAAATAAATAAGCTGCACACTCTGAATCCAAGATCTCTGATGGAGGTGCAGTGTTTACTCTAGGCATCTCTTGGGGGAATTCTTCCTGGATTTATTCCCAGAGAAATATAACAGACAAATTTGATGACCTTTTGAGAATTCTTCTTCCACAAAATTTAATGACCTTTTTGGGCATTTTTTATGACTTTAACGAATATGTTCTTACATTAACATATTTTTAATATACTTCCGAAAATGCGGCCCCAAAATCTGCGGGCCCGGGTGATGCAGCACCCTTGGCACCCCCTTAATGCGGGCCTGGTCGTTATTGACACTGCGCCTTACTAAAACTGTATTCTGTGCAATAAGCAAGTAAACGTCGCGTTGAGTTGTTGACAATGTTCATTGCGGAAAAATAGTTTCATATTGCTGATTTTTTTTAGTTACACTTTTTAGTTAGCAAGTAAAATTTTTTAGTTAAACTAAAAGTTAGCAACTTTTTAGTTAACTACCCATCACTGGTCTGAGGATCACTTCGCGGTAGGCCTATAGGCTATCTCACGATTATGCGAGCGAGGCCGAAGAGAGTACACGGATAATCGTATCGGAGGGAGCAATCATGGAGGATGCGCCCTGGTCCCGATGGATTGCAACAACAGGTCAAATGTAGGAGTATTAGTTGGCAGATACCCTTGTCGTTTAAGTTTACGTATCAAAGCAGATAGACTCT